>QRDG01002299.1:56497-212146 GCA_012064385.1 Puccinellia tenuiflora
CTTGGTGACGATTCGGTTCTCACCTTTTGGTATTTATGATAGGGTAAAAACCCTAGAGGTTTACAGTGGTGGCCCACGGTAAAATCGTGGATAACGATTCGATAGTCAAAGGATAAGGTTACAGAGAGGGAAGAATAGCCGGCTTGTTCCAGGAAGCCGAGTCCCATGACTTAAAGAGTTGAAAATTGACAGAGTAGTGCACAGGAATAGCCACAGACTCGGCCAAGTGCCATAAAGAGCTAGTGGACTTGTGCGAAAGAGCAGGACGGACTCATTTTATGTAAGTATTATGTTTTTATGCAGGAATTCATCTTGGAGCTAGCAGCAGGCGACTTTGGAGCCATTGGCTCAAGTGGAAGGAGTCGACCCAGAGAGTCGAACCAGCAAGTCAGAGGAAGCCGCCAAGCTGTGCCCAAGATAAATTCGGGGGCTACTGATGGGGGGATACTTTATAGGTAGGCCCATGGACCCGGAAAGTAGACCCGCCAAGACCAAGAAGGCCAAAGCCGAGTCACGTATCGAGTCACATGGGCTGGGCTGGAGACAAGCTGACCAAGGCCCATGATAAAGAAAGGACCCGTCCGGAAGGAGTCCAAGTACAACCCGGAGTCTAAACTTGGAAGACCAAGACGTAGAGTAGGACTCCGTGTTCTAGTATGACTCGGTGTAAAGTGTAAGTCCAGGGACCCGGCAGCCTTTATAAGCGGGGTCCTGGACCTTAGATCGATAAGTCTCACAAGTTCAACCAGTAGAGAAACCCTAGCCACCAGAGAGAAGTCGCCGGCTCCTAAGTTGTGGGAGCCGGGTCCTTGTAATCGAGACATATCAAGAGCAATAACAGAGAAGCAGGAAGTAGGTCTTTACCTCGAATCAGAGGGGCCGAACCTGGGTAAATCCTTGTTCCTTGGCGAGATTAACCGTTCCAGCGTACTTCAGTCATCAATGGCCCCAGAACTCATCTTCCCTAAGGAAGAACTTGCCGTGACAACCCCACGACAGCACCCGATCCTCATACTTAAACCCCCGCTCAGTTCCACAACGTATCCACCACCGTGCGAAAAATGCTCAATATCTAGACATGTAGGGAGCCGTACCTTCGTCATTTGGGAAGATGGGAAGTCTGATCCGTCATTACAACCAATTGTAAATTTAATGGCAGACGAACATTTTAGAGAAACATGCTCTTTTACAAAGAAATATAGAGAAGATGAAAAAAATTAAGAGAAGATGGAAAAAATATAATCACACCTACTCCTAACTCGGCTACTGTAAGTCGGATCAACATCTCTCTACCCTATGTTAAGTAGAACTTAGCCATCTCACCGGCTTGCACATTATCTTGGTAGTGTGACTTCATCCATAACCTCAAATGACTAAGGACAAACATGTACGAACTTAAGCAAGTACAAGGTTCTACAATCGAGTCACATACTCGATGACAAGTACATAAGTTCAATACATGCGACAAGTATGAATACAACTCGGAAATGACTCGCCTCTAGGGCATCATTCCTAACAACGGGAAGTCTATCTGTCATTACAAACGATTGTAAATTTAATGGCAGACGAAACTTTTAGAGAAACATGCTCTTTTATGAAGAAATATAAGAGAATTATATTAAGAAAAAGCTAGATTCATGGTCATGTCCACGTGTCACTACTATCGCGGACTCTCCGGAAAAAGTGGAACACGCTCCCGCGTGACGGCCCCAACTTTGAATCGCCACCCTCCATTTGGCTGCCATGCCATCCAATGGCGGCCATCCGAAAGCTCTGTCGCCAGCCTGGCCATAATCCAGATCCAAAATTTATCTCGCTCAAAGCACCCCGATCCATGTACCTAATCCCGCTCAGTTTCTTAGCGAATTCACCATCGCACGAAAAGTGCTCAATCTCCATATGCGTGGGGAGCCGTACCTCTGTCGTCTGGGTAGACGGGAAGTCTGATCCGTCATTACAACCGCTTGCAAATTTAATGACAGACGAAAGTTTTAGAGAAAACATGCTCTTTTACAAATGTATAAGATAAAATGACATTAAGAAAAAGCTAGATTCTTGGTTGTGTCTCCGGAAAAAGTGGGACACACCGCAGCACGCTCTGGAGCACATGGATCGCAATCCAGTGACTGCCCCAACTTCAAATCACCACTCTCCATTTGGATGCCATGCCATGCAATGGCGGCCGTCCAAAAGCTCTTTAGCCCGCCTGTCCATAATCCAAACCCGAAAATTATCGCGCTCAAAGCACCTCGATCCTCATACATAAATCCCGCACAGTTCAACAGCGAATCCACCACCGTGCGAAAAATGCTCCATCTAAAGACGCGTGGGGAGCCGTACCTCCGTCGTCTAGGAAGACGGGAAGTCCGATACGTCATTGCAACTGATTGTAAATTTAATGGCAGACGAAAGTTTTAGAGAAACATGCTCTTTTACGAAGAAATATAAGAGAAAATGATATTAAGAGAAAGATAGATTCATGGTCGTGTCCACCTGTCACTACTATCGCGAACTCTCCAGAAAAAGTGGAACACGCCCTGGAGCCCATGGATAGCAATCAGTGTAACGACCCCAACTTCGAATTGCCACCGTCCATTTGGCTGCCATGCCATCCAGTGGCGGTCGTCCGAAAGCTCTGTCGCCTGGCTGGCCATAATCCAAATCCCAAATTTATCGGGCTCAAAGCACCCCGATCCTTGTACTTAAATCCCACTCAGTTCCTTAGCGAATCCAGCACGGCGCGAAAAAATGCTCAATCTCCGGATGTGTGGGGAGCCATACCTCCGTCATTTGGGAAGACGGGAAGTCCGATCCGCCATTACAACCGATTGTAAATTTAATGGCAGACTAAAGTTTGAGAGAGACATGCTCTTTTACAAACGTATAAGATAAAATGACATTAAGAAAAAGCTAGATTCGTGGCTGTGTCCACCGGTCACTACTATCGCCAACTCTCCGAAAAAAGTGGAACACACCGCAGCACGCTCTGGAGCACACGGATCACAATCCGTGTGACGGCCCCAACTTCGAATCGCCACCCTCCATTTGGATGCCATGCCATCCAATGGTGGCCGTCCGAAAGCTCTATGGCCCGGTTGTCTATAATCCAAACATCAAAATTATCGCGCTCAAAACACCTCGATCCTCATAGTTAAACCCCGCTCAGTTCCACAACGAATCCACCACCGCGTGAAAATGCTCAATCTCTAGACGTGTGGGGAGCCGTACCTCCGTCATTTGGGAAGACGAGAAGTCTGATCCCGTCATTACAACCGACTGTAAAATTTAACGACACGTGAAAGTTTTAGAGAAACATGCTCTTTTACAAAGAAATATAAGAGAAGATGGAAAAAATAATCACACCGTACTCCTAACTCCCCGCAGCACTTCGAAGAAATATAAGAGAAAATGATATTAAGAGAAAGATAGATTCATGGTCGTGTCCACCTGTCACTACTATCGCGAACTCTCCAGAAAAAGTGGAACACGCCCTGGAGCCCATGGATAGCAATCAGTGTAACGACCCCAACTTCGAATTGCCACCGTCCATTTGGCTGCCATGCCATCCAGTGGCGGTCGTCCGAAAGCTCTGTCGCCTGCCTGGCCATAATCCAAATCCCAAATTTATCGGGCTCAAAGCACCCCGATCCTTGTACTTAAATCCCACTCAGTTCCTTAGCGAATCCAGCATGGCGCGAAAAAATGCTCAATCTCCGGATGTGTGGGGAGCCATACCTCCGTCATTTGGGAAGACGGGAAGTCCGATCCGCCATTACAACCGATTGTAAATTTAATGGCAGACTAAAGTTTGAGAGAGACATGCTCTTTTACAAACGTATAAGATAAAATGACATTAAGAAAAAGCTAGATTCGTGGCTGTGTCCACCGGTCACTACTATCGCCAACTCTCCGGAAAAAGTGGAAGACACCGCAGCACGCTCTGGAGCACACGGATCACAATCCGTGTGGCGGCCCCAACTTCAAATCGCCACCCTCCATTTGGATGCCATGCCATCCAATGGTGGCCGTCCGAAAGCTCTATGGCCCGGTTGTCTATAATCCAAACCTCAAAATTATCGCGCTCAAAACACCCCGATCCTCATACTTAAACCCCGCTCGGTTCAACAACGAATCCACCACCGTACGAAGAATGCTCAATCTCTAGTCGTGTGGGGAGCCGTACCTCCGTCGTTTGGGAAGACGAGAAGTCTGATCCCATCATTACAACCGACTGTAAAATTTAACGACACGTGAAAGTTTTAGAGAAACATGCTCTTTTACAAAGAAATATAAGAGAAGATGGAAAAAATAATCACACCGTACTCCTAACTCCCCGCAGCACTTCTAGAGTGACCTAGGGTTACAGGCCGACAGGACAGGCCCAGCCAGGAGTATGTAGCGATTACTTTTAGCCTCGACAGAGCCGGTGCACCAGCCCATTTGCGTCCTCGGCGATAGCTGAGTCCATAGCCGCGTATATAAGCTGCGTAGTCTGTCTCTACGGTAGCAGTGTGGGACTAAACGAACAGAGTTCGGGCGCGTCGGTTCGTTTCCCATCCACCCTCTGCCCCGCGCGACCAGCCGCGGTGCGCCGCCCCGGAGACCCACGCTGGCCCCGCCGCGACGCCGGCTATGGAGGTTGTAACAATCGCCCACCGCGGCAGCGGCCGGCCAAAGAAGTTCAGGCCGCTATCCCCGTAATGCCAGGTTCGCGGGCAGAGTTCTCAGCGGAAAGCCGCGCCACCTCGCGGACCGACGGGAAAACGGCGACGGGCAATCCATGGAGAACTCTGCAGGCGCGGGCGGCGGCTCAGCGCGTCGCTGCCTGCTGCGTCGCCGATGCGGCGTCCCGGCGGAGGAAAGCAGCCGGCTCAGGCACAGTGTCAGTCCCTTTCGCGGGGAAGGACAAGGCGGCGGTCAGCTCGTGCACTGCGTCCGTTCAAGCCAAGTTATTCGAGGCGATTCACAACTCCACAATCTCCATGGTCCCGGCTTGAGCCAAGGTACTAGCAATACGAATTTCGGTTTCTGCTCTAAACTTAATTTGGCTAGGCTGTTGACTTGAGCTGCGAAAGCCCAGGCCCCAGGGGGCGTATGGTCTTTCTATTTCTATTAAATATTAAATCGAAGTTGAAAACAAACAATTGCCCGATGGAAAAGTCAGATGAAAGGCAAGTTCGAGAGGAGGTAGCAGGATCCACTCAAACACTACAGTGGAAATGTGTTGAATCAAGAGTAGATAGTAAGCGTCTTTATTATGGTCGTTTCAACCAACTCCGTACTCTCTCCAATTAGACGTCAGTCGATTGCATTTATCCATAATCAAAGACCAGTGAGCGATTCGGTGACAATATTCAGCAGGTTGCATACCTCTTGTCTGTCCCCCCTATCTGTCTAAGGGTCCTTGGTAAAAGGCCTACCCACAATTCCCAAGTTCCGAATTTCCTTTCTTTCCTACCACGCAATCAATCTCTTGCTTACTGAAAACTAGTACAATTTTTTTTTTTTTGATGAATCAAATGGGTGTATCATAGGTACATGAATTAATGATGATTATTACATTTTGCAATGCTTCGGAAACATACAGTTTCCAAGCAATCAAACTGTTGAGGACTAGTAAGAAGGTTAGAATCATATTCAGTGGGGCATTCCAAGTTTCCAACATGAATGGTTTCAGAGAAAACTCTTGAACCAACAAAAATAAAATTCAGTTGGGCGTTTCAATCAGGACAGGGGTAGTAGGGCATGAGAGGAATAAAAATAATTCATATCTTTAAATCTATAAATCGAAATTTAACAAATAAAGTGTCTAAATTGATTAGAAAAATGAGAGGAATCCAAATATGAAATCCATATCATCTTTTTGATCATGTATATGACATTTTGCAACATATTTGTGGTACTTGCTTAATAAAAAAATCACTTTTGGCACTTAAAAATAGAAAATGATATTTATAATAATATTTTAAAAATTGTTTTTGGCAACAATGTTTGTCATACCAAGACGCACCTATGTGTCAAAATGGACACTTCATCACAAATCATGGCACGGGTTCCATTTTGATCATTTTTTTTCAAAAAATAAAAGAAAGTGGAAAAATACTCAAAAAGTGAAATCCTTTGGCATGGACTCCTTTTATGTGTACTAGTTGCTAGGAAAAATGATAAACCTGAGTTTTGACAAAGTTACCAAAAAAACTTTTTCACAAAAAGGTCAATCATTTATAAACATGTGCAAGTTTCGAGTCAAATGATATAGATATGACCATCCTCGTGCCATAGTTTGTGATAATATATCCATATTTGACACATAGGTGTGTCTTGTTATGACAAACAATGTTGCAGAACTAATTTTTTTCAAATTACGTATATACATATCATTTTTCATTTTTTAATTGTAAAAAATGACATTTTTTGTGAAGCAAGTACGACAAATATGGTGCAAAATGGCACATATACAATTTTCACACAAAGTAGGACATATTTTATTGATAATCCAAAAATATTAGTAATTTTATACAATTTTCACACAAAGTAGGACATATTTTATTGATAATCCAAAAATATTAGTAATTTTCTCGGTTTCTACCTCATTTCGCCTATTTAAATGACTTTATGCAAAAAGTCATATACATGATGAAAAAGATGATATGGATGACATATTGGATTCCTCTTATTTTTCTAATCGATTTAGACATTTTATTTGTTAAATTTTGATTAACGGATTTAAAGATATTAATTATTCCATATTAAGTAAAAAGGAGAAAATAAAGTAAAATAAAATTTATTGTTATTTATTCAAAAAATATCATTACATAATCATTGTTTCAAAATTTAAATAATAAAAAGTGTAACATCATGACCTATAGGTTAATATGGTTGATAGGATACTAATATGAGTAAGTTCTAACATCTCATCTGAAAGCTAATTTGGAAGAAAGTCAAAAGTTAAGTGTGCTTGGGCTGGAGCAATCTGAGGATGGGTGACCGAACGGGAAGTTTGACTAAGGTAAGTATTTTGACCTAAGATTGAGATTAAGTGTGTGGCTAAGTGGGAAATTCAAAATTTGAAAAAAGTTGGAAAATTCGAAATTTGAAAAAAAAACTTGGAACAAATAATTTGAAAAAAAGTTGAAAAAAAAATTTAGTTTTTATTTTTTAATTTTTTTTGGAAAAAATAATTTTGGAAATCAAAATGCCGACGGAATCTACGCCGACGGTCTTTCTCTACGCCGACGATAAAAGGCACTATGCCTACGAGGCAATACGCCGATGGCCATACGCCGTCGGCCGCCGTCGGCACAAGTTATGCTGACGACAAATTGGCCTGTGCCGACGGCAAAAGGCCGTCGGCATAGCCGTCCATTCTTGTAGTGCCCTCATGACTCGTGGGTTGATTTGCTTGCCACGGCAATATGTGGACTAGAGTTTAGACTATAACCTGATACAATTCGGTCAGTTGAAGACAAGTCAAGAAACAAAAGCTCCAGACTAGAGCCCAGGAACTAGTCCTTTGGGTTTGTATTTTTTATCTTTTCCAGGAAATCCTCATGGGTTTTTAGAGCATCTCCAACAGACGCGTTCCGCGTCCACGCGCTAATTTTTTTTTACAACGCCGAAATAGCGTTTTAGCGCGCGGGAGAGGGTGGTCGCTTTTCCAGAAGCGCTAAACTATTGCGCGCCGCAACTAGTGCTCCAACAGGCGCGCTAAACTCGAGCGCGCGCCCAGCAGAAACAACATTTCGCACTTAAAACGTACAACCAAACAGATCAAACGATCACAAAATAAAATCAACAATAAATAGTTTAATTATTATTACAACTCAAATAAATAGTTTATGTTGAATACAACAAATAGTCAAGAATAAATAATCAATAATACAACAAACATATGACAACCACTCCTCGATAAGATCACCACTCCATCAAACTAGTTTTGTTGCCCATTCCATGATCACCACTCCTCGATAAGATCCTTCTGAAGCTCATCATGCATTTCAGCACGTCGAATGGCATGATAAGAGGCAAGAAAACGGGACACCCTCTCAGCCCTCCTCCGCACTTGCACGGGGCGTCCCATCAACTCATAGTGAGTATAGTCTAAATCTTGCCCTCGCTCATTCTCGATGATCATTTTATGCATGATCACACAAGCGGTCATGATGTATCAAAGTATTTTTTGATCCCAAAATCTAGCCGGTCCTCTCACAATAGCAAATTGGGCTTGCAAAATCCCAAATGCTCTCTTCACATCTTTTCTAGCCGCCGCTTGAGCATTGTGGAAATCAAGTTTTTTCTTACCTTCCGGTTTGAGAACCGGCTTGACAAATGTTTGCCACTTTGGGTAGATCCCGTCCGCAAGATAGTAGCCATAGTTGTATGTATGACCATTTGCTACGAACTCCACCGGTGGAGTTTCACCATTTGCAATCTTGTTCATGAGTGGTGACCGTTGAAGAACATTGATGTCATTGCAAGATCCAGGCATTCCGAAGAAAGCATGCCAAAACCAAGTCTCATGATCGGCCACCGCTTCAAGAATTATAGTGGAACTCTTTTTGTGGCCTTGGAACTGTCCATGCCATGGCGCATGACAGTTCTTCCAACTCCAATGCATGCAATCTATTGAGCTAAGCATACCTGGGAATCCCCGAGCTTTGTTGAACTCCAAGATCCTAGCCATGTCTTCAGCAGTGGGAAGCCTCAAATACTCCGGACCAAACACTTCCACAATTCCAACTGCGAAGCATTTGCCACACTTTATGGCTTGATTCTCACCCATTGCCAAGTGGTTATCAACTAGATCGGCCGGAATACCGTATGCCACCATACACAAAGCGGCGGTCACCTTTTGATAGGTGCTATGCCCGAGTTCCCCGGCCGCATTCCTTCTTTGCTCAAAGAAACGATCATGCCTCTTCAATTCATCCGCAATGCGTTTAAACAACTCGATGCTCATCCTAAAACGGCACCGAAAGTAGGGCTCGGGATAAATGGGATTGTCCACAAAATAACTCCTCATCAATTTATTGTGACCATCAACCCTTTCCCTCCATAATTTTTTAAGACCATAAACAGAACCACCGTGTTTTGGTCTTTTATTCGCGTGCAAAGCTAGGAGCATCAAAACATTCTCCTCCTCTTCAAGATCAAATTCTTCATCGGAAGAAGTGTATGACAAACTCATCTATGAACATAGATTTCAACTAATTTAAAACTATAGACAACATGCATCAAATTTATCTACAAATATAAACAATTTATACACATACCTTGCAAGTGTTTTGTCAAACACCTTGCGGGCGCGGAGCTACAAATAGCTGTCCGACCGGCGCGCTGGAGGGGCAGAGGCGAGGGGAAAGGCGGCCGAAGCAGTGGCGGCCGCGGGAGCAACGGCATCGTCGAACGAGCAGTCAGATTCACCGCGGCGGCGGCCCGCGCGCGACCATCTGAAGCGGCGGCGCGCTGGAGAGAAGCGGGGGGGGGGGGGGGGGGGAAGCACCGTTGGCTGGTATTCGAGCGGCGGCGCGGGAGATGGTGGCCGGAGGAGATGGGGGAGAGGTGTGGGCGGCGGCGCGGGCGCTAGGAAATTTCAGATCTAGCGGTTGGGGGTTCGCGCGCAACTTCTTCCATCGCCAGCGCGCTGGAGCGGACACACCAAATACACCGCGCGCGATGCATCTATTCCGCGCGCTGGACCCTTTTAACCGCGCGCATGATTATAGCGCGACTGCTGTAGCGCTGCTTTTGGCCCCGCGCGCGCTAAACTAGCGGTTTTTTCTGCGCGCGCTTTATTTAGCGCCTATGTTGGAGATGCTCTTATACCTTCGTATTTGGCGGTGTCTCGATATTTACTTGCTTGAAGCACAATCCTGTTTTCGTGATGTTTTTTCAAGCATGTGGCCTCGGTGGGACTGACTTTTTGTAAGGATATTTACGAGTAGTTAAGATACCGCTAATTAGATGTTGGTGTTGATTTCATGCCCGCACTATAGCGATAAAAAAGGGATCATCATATGTGTGGCAGAGTATTTGGTCGGGTATTCAAACCTTCAAGAAAGGTTGTATATATATGGAGGGTCGGTGATGGCCAGAAAATTAATATTTGGGATGACTGCTGGATCCCAAATAGTACTCAAGGAAGATTGTTACTACTCGTGGAAATCAGATTTTAACTACAGTGAATGATCTCATTAATCCCGTGACTGGAGATTGGGATGAAGAACTTATTAGGGATAATTTTTGGCACATTGATGCAGAACGGATTTTGCAAATTCCTATTTTTTAGCAAGAAATGGAGGATTTCGTGGCCTGGCACTTGACAAAAACTGGGATCTTTAGTGTTAGATCGTCCTATTATAAGCAATGGGAAGACAACTATGTCGATAAGAACTCTAATACTGCTGCTATCTCTTCCTCAGCTAACCATCCTGTTTGGAAGAGGCTATGCAGTCTGAAGGTACCTAGTAAAGTTAAGATATTTCTTTGGCGTTGTTTACATAATGCAATTCCTTGTCAATGTGTGTTAGCAAATAGACATATTGGAACATCGGGCCAATGTCCAGTCTGTAAGGTGAATGCAGAAGATATATCGCATGCTCTTTTCAGATGCCCTCGGGCGGGAGAAATTTGGAGATCGATTGGTCTGCATGAAATGATACTTGCGGCCAACTTGGAGGATAAATCTGGTGCAGAAGTTATTGAGCAGATTCTGTGTGACCCTAGCCACCAAAAATCCTACCTGAATGTCATACAAATTCCTGAGATGTTTGCAGTTACAAGTTGGTATATTTGGTGGCAGCGCCGGCTTATAAAAGGGAGGAGGAGGTTCAATCTCCTATTCCGTTGGGTCCGGCGATTATTGCATGTGCACTGAACTTTGTTCGTGCTGCAACAAAACCCGTTTCAACCCCCAGATTTAATACATGGAAGAAGCCATTAACGGGACAATTTGCCTTGAATGTTGATGCTTCTTTTTCCGCAGACGATCAAACAGGTTCTTGTGGTGCTGTTATCCGAGATTGCGGAGGTACGTTTATTGCTGCGTCTACCGCTAAATTGCTACATGTTCCAGATATAGTCTCTGCTGAATCGGCGGCGCTCGTTGAGGGGTTGAAGCTGGCACAAAATATTGGATGCAATTCTATTGTTGTGCAAATGGATAACTTGATAGTTGTGGAGGCCTTGAAGTTTAATACTGGACAAGCTATGGTGTCTGCTCCTATTCTAGAGGATTGTCGTAAGTTGTTGAGAGATTTGGGAAAGGTTTTTCTAGAGCATTTTAATAGGGAGAGTAATATGGTTGCTCATATGCTAGCTCAGCGGGGGCGTTCAGATCCACCGTCGCTGTGGTTGGACGAACACCCCGTTTTTATTTCGAGTTTTCTAGCTGACGATGTAAGTGTTATTTGATATTAATAAAGCTAGCCTGAAGGCCTTCCCCTCAAAAAAAAAAAACTATAGCGATATGTCAAGTCGAAAAAAAAATATATATATATATATATAGCGATATGTTACCTTTGGCGTACAACGGAGTTGTGCATACCAGGAGAATCTGACAAGCCACTTGACAACCATAGCAATGTTATTGCTTGGGTTGGTGTAAGCATAGGCCGGAACGAGCGACAGATGTTGTGAAAAACCCTAGCCGCCTCCGGGTCGCCTCCCAGGTGACTCCGAGGTGTCCCGCCGCCGCCGCCAAAAAGTCCCCCACCCAGCCCATCTCCCTCGCCGCCGCCGGAGGAAGCCGTCCCACGACGGACGGCGGCGGCGGGGCATCCCTCTGCTCCTCCGCCTCACTCCCTCCTCGCACGCGTGCGCCCCCTCCCCCCGTCCCCTTTCCGCCTCCGCCTCTGCTCCGCTCAGTTCGCCCGCGTCGGGCGGCCAGGCGCGTCCTTGTCGCCGGGATGCTCCGCCCCGGGCTGAGGTCGGTGGTGGCGCGGCCCTGCTCGTTGAGTGTGGCGCAGGCTGCCTCCTCCTCTGCTCCGCAACGCGCCCGCGTCGGGTACACCTCCTCCTCTGCCGATTGTACGCCCCAGGCTGCGGACGGCGGCGGCGCTGCTTCGTGGGAGGCCCTGCTCGCCGGAGCCGCTTCGTGCTCCTCAGAGTTGGGCGCCCGATGGTGCAGGGTGGACGGCGTCGTGCAGGTCGGCGGCGGTCGTGACCCCTGCCTTGTGGAGGCTGAGGCTCTGGTTGTCCACTAGTTCTGGGCTAGGGCCTTCCGGCTACCTTCCGTCCTTTGTGGGCCCTCCGTAGCTCGCCCATCGTCAGATCTGGCGGCCTGGGTCCTCCCTCTGTCTGTGGTGCTACAGGGGTAGTGTGGCCGACTCGCTCCGATGCGTCATGGGAGGCACTGCGGGGGCGAAAGCCCACGGATAGCAGCGCCTTCGGATGTCGTACTCCTCTTTGGAGGTGTCCTTTGCATTGTGTTCTCCCCGTCGGTGCTCTTGGAGAAATCCCCGATCCAGGTCTTCTCGGATCAGACGATAGCGTCGCCTTGGCGTCGTTCTTATTCCTTGGAGGCATCGTCTTGGAGCCTGACATGCTTTGGGCGGCTCTGCCCCTTGTCCTCCTGTTAGACCTTCGGCTCGTATCCTTCCGGGATAGGTCAGCGGTCATGGTGGCCCAGGCAGAGCCTCTGGATGTCTTGGGGTGGCCTCGGCATGCGTTGCTCTTCGACCACAGGGTCGACACACCGGTGTTGTCGCCCCAGTCTCGGCTATCTGACGCCCTTCGATTGTGTTTGGTCTCGGCGACGCACCGTCCTTCGGCTATTCGACGGCCTGTCTCGGCTATTCGACGCCCTTCGACACCGGTTTCGTCGCACGGACTCGGCTATCCGACGCCCTTCGACCGTGCCAATGATGTCCCTTGTTGAGCTCTTGTTTTGGTGTCCATGTATTATGCTACCTACTCCTTCGGGCTACTTGCTTCCGGTGCTGAGGTTCTCACCGGAGATCCTCCTTTGGTAGTTGGCTTGGTGTTGGCCCCACAGGGGTGTTCGGTTGGCTCTGTTTGCTAACCTCCCCCTCCCTTAGTGTTCCCTCCTTGTCTCTAGTCATCTTTTTTATGTTTTCTTTGTTTTTCTCTTCCCCTGTGTAAGCCCCACTTAGCGAAAACCACGTTTCACAAGCGGAACCACAATTTGGAAATCATTACAAGAACAAATACGACACAAAGGATAAATAAACATAGTTTCAAATAATTTTATTACAACACAGGGGATCATACATCCCGAATACAGCGGAAGCATAAACACTCGTCTGAGTACAGTCTACATCAAAGGCCAGAGGCCGGAAAATAAAAGAGGGGACCCGCCCACGGTGGTCTCAGGCTGCCGCCTAGGATCTCGATCTACTCGTCGTAGTCAGCGTCGAACTCTACGAAGTAGCCTCCATCTGGATCGTCGAACTCCACTGTCGCTCCTGCATCGGTGAAAACACGGGCACCGGACACCCGATGGTATGAGTACGGGGGTACTCAGCAAGACTAACGCACAGGAAGAAAAGAAGGTACAATGCACATGCATTGGGGTTGAAAAGGCTGTTTGTGGACTTGCAGCAGCAGCACCTAACAACTACAGAAGACACGCTACAACTGGCGTCTAATTAGAGTAAGGGAAGAGAGCGCTTGTGCTACTGGGCTAAACTACTCACCAAACAATACCCGTCCTGAGACAACTCCATCGTATCATATCCCACGAGGAAGAAGTCCGGACACTCACCCGTTGATCAAGTTTTAGCAAGTTTATTATTCGAATATGGCTATTTACTAGTCATTTTAGCTATTTAAGGTATACGGTGATGTCTATGATCTTTTTAGCCAGCACATTACCCAAGTCGTCCATAACCGCGGACTCGGCTTTCGAAAAGATTTAACCCTGCAGGGGTGCCCAAATGTAACCATACACGTTCGATCAACCACACGCCATAGAGGCAAAAGGTATCTCAACACGACCTTCCCCTTCACTACTACATTGGATAGAGAGCCACCTATCTGAGACTGATCCACGTGGGGAGCCCGGCCAAAACTCCTTTGCGGGCCCAAACGTTGCGAGAACGGCTTCGGGAGGATAACACTCATACGATTGCTCCTCCGTCCACATGCGGTTAACGCACGGTCCGCAATCCTATATGCAGTTTTAGTTCATCTTTATTATTATGCTCCAAATGGTAAACACCCGAACTAGTTTGTATCTCCCTAACCAATATAGCAGATCCGGTACTGAGTTGCGGGGGGTTCCATAAGTCTTCCCACGTGTGGGTAGGGCGCTCATTCTTGGATAAGCGGAAAAGAACGGTTTTTCCTAGGCGACACTAGCAGAACAAATCACCATAGTTGGCCTTCCGCCGGTGCCTTATCTTTAATATAATAAAGTGATTCCCACATAGCAAGTCTTCAATTATTAAGATATACCAGCTAAACATGTGATAGACCACAACAACTCCTAAGCATGCTAGTAGATAGTAACTGGATAACAAGCATAGGATATAGGTAGGCATATCAGGAATAACTGGACTTCTATCAGGCTATGCAATTCTAATAGGAATCGTAAGACACAACAGAACGGAAGTCCTAAAGCATGCAAGACAGGAATAGGCATCACATGAGAAAGTTGGGGAGGGGCTGCTTGCCTTGTTGCTCAGTAGCCTGGTACTGGGCTAGATCCTCGGAGGTGTCGGGCTCTCGGCAACGTCGTTGTCTACGGGCAACCCCAAAACATAACAAAAGGCAAATCAATACATATGCATTCAATCAAGCATTATGACATGTCAAATTTAAATATGCAGCAATTTAAGTGTTAAACATTTTATTAGGAATTTTAAATTAGGGTTTAGCAATTTAATTTATCAAATATGGCAATTAGGACATTTAATTAATTCAATTAATCGAATTTTCAATTTACCCGAAAGTTAAATTATTTATTTTATGCATGCAAAATTAGATTTGAACAGATCGCATTTTTAGCTTTAATTTGATATAAAATTCATAATTTTTGGAATTGTAAAACAAAAGTTATGAATTTTGCAAGATTAATTAATTAGCAAAAGATTTATTTATTTTAGCCATTTTAAATTAATTCCAAAAATTAAACAAAAATTATATTTGAACAGATTACAATTTTCTGAGTTGAAAACATATTTTTATTGCAATTTTTGACAAAATAAACAGGTGTTAATTAATTATTGCAAAAACAGGACAGAGTTATATATAGGCAGGGACTAGTTTGCAAAGATTTTCAAAAACAGGGGCTATTTGCAAAGTGCTCAGATCTGGATCTGGGATTTGTTTTTGCACCGGAGCTTGATCTACACAGAGACTGACATGTGGGTCCAGGGGTCCACTTGTCAGGCCGGAAGAAAGAAAAGAAAAAGGGGGTGGCTTCATACGCCGGATCTGGGAATCGATCCCTGGATGGATCGGCCTGTGAGAGGAAACGGTGACCAACTGGGCTGTGAGCGGATCGTGTCTGAAGAGTGCTTTGGTAGCCTAAGAGGTGAGATCCAGGTGTTAACTGAAACTGAAAACAAGATCAAGCACTACAAGAAATATGCCAACTTGTGACCTTCTGTCAGTGACCCTAGAAGAAATGGTCATAAATCTATGACCATTTCGAACCAATTGGTCGTAAGCTGTTTGGGAGGGTCCAAACCCGAAAACATAACGACCATTTAGGTCAGAAAGGTCATAGTTTCCTTACACGAAATGGTCATAATGCAAACAGATGTGGTCTACCACCTTAGTTTTGGTTGATTACGACCAATTTAAATGGTCATACTCGCTAATCTGTGATGTGCTAAAATAATGGGGCGGCTAACTCAGCAGTTTTGCCTATGTGTCACGTCCATGGGTCAATTTTCGCCTATGTGTCACGTCCATGTGTCAATTTAAACCTACCACTGACAGGTGGGACCCACACATTGACTTGTTGACCATGAAGTCCAACTACACTGCCTATCCAATGACACGTGAGCCCCACCAAACTGACATGCGGGACCCACCAGCGACATGACACGTGAGCCCACCAAACTGACATGCGGGACCCACCACCAACCTGACACGTGAGCCCCACCAAACTGACATGCGGGACCTACCACCGACCTAACACGTGGGCCCCACCAAACTGACATACGGGACCCACCACCGACCTGACACGTGGGCCCACCGCACTGACATGCGGGACCTACCCCGACCTGACACGTGGGCCCCACCGCACTGACATGCGGGACCCACCCCCGACTTGACACGTGGGCCACCAAACTGACATGCGGGACCCACCACTGACCTGACACGTGGGCCCCACCAAACTGACATGCGGGACCCGCCACTGACCTGACACATGGGCCCCACCGCACTGACATGCAGGACCCACCACCAACCTGACATGTGGGCCACACTGATATTTGCGAATAATGCAGCAAAAATAGGGTCGTCCGGAGTCGAACCCGCGACCTCTCCTTCTCCAAGACAAACCTCTCCTAACACGTGGGCCCCACCAAACTGACATACGGGACCCACCACCGACCTGACACGTGGGGCCCACCGCACTGACATGCGGGACCCACCACCGACCTGACACGTGGGCCCCACCGCACTGACATGCGGGACCCACCCCCGACTTGACATGTGGGCCACCAAACTGACATGAGGGACCCACCACTGACCTGACACGTGGGCCCCACCAAACTGACATGCGGGACCCGCCACTGACCTGACACGTGGGCCCCACCGCACTGACATGCGGGACCCACCACCAACCTGACATGTGGGCCACACTGATATTTGCGAATAATGCAGCAAAAATAGGGTCGTCCGGAGTCGAACCCGCGACCTCTCCTTCTCCAAGACAAACCTCTAACCACCAGGCCGCCACATAGTTGGTGAACAACAATCGCACCACAGCTATTTAAGTAAAGTACGCCGAGTGGACTTGGGCCTCGAGGGACGAGGCCTCCTTTTTTTCTTTTAACAGTTTTTGCTGTGCCGAGTGGGCCTTGGTCCATTCCAAGAAACGTGTAGGAGATCCAATGGTTTGGTTGCGTTGCTGGGCTAGGCCGGCTCGGCTGGTTCTCTTTTTTTCTTTTCTTTTTATTCTTTTCTGTTTTCTTTAATAACTTTTGATTTTGAACTCCAATTTCAACCAAATAAATTTCGTAAAGATGCTCTCTGTCATTATAGACTATTAGGGACTGTTTTTAATCAAAATAAAATACAAAATAACCCTAAGCTTATATACTGCTTTATATAGGGTTTTCTGGAATTTGAAATAAAATATTGGGATTATTCTTTTAAATTCAAACGCAAGATAAAACAAATGCAGGGTTTTAAAATTATGACATGATGAAATGCAAACATCCACTTCTAAAATTTGCATTTTAAAATTATGCCATGATTTTTTTATGTCGATTTCAAAACACGGTCAAAACGGCGGACATGATCGTTTTTAGCTAGGGGTTGAATTTTGCACAATTCTTGGTGTATATGTGATGAAATAGCTACTTGTGTACCTAAAAAAGATTTTTTCAAAAAATCATGAGCAAACTACGAAGCACCTGTAGTTCAAATTTGACCCGCTTCCAACCGAATCGGCAAAAGTTTGTCTTTTTTACGAGTGTTTGATAGAAATATTTTATCACGCAACGATTTGGTTATTTGTACAAAAAATGTGGTCTAATATATTTTCTAATATCTGTCTCCCACTACGTTTTGTTCACACCCCGCTATCCGTAGCCATTGCGAGCAAGATCCGCTCCTGCCTGAAGCCCCAATCCAGACGGCGGTAGCAGCGATGGCGGCAGCACTCAAGCGCTCCCTCATCTCTATCTTCTTTCCTTCCACTTCCAGTTCTTTATCCCATCGGTGGTAGATTGACTGATTCGTGCGTGGATGCAGGCTCAGGTGCTCCGGTCGACGCTGCTCCGGTCAGGCCACGAGGATGCATGCGCCGCCGTCGAGAGGCCGCTCTAGCTCGCGCTGACCGCCGCCGTCCTCGCCGTTCTCATCACCCCCAACCCGCCGGATCTCGCTTCCCACTCTCTCCCGATCTGTTCTGATCTCTCGGGCATGTCCCCATCAGATCCTCTATGGGCTCGTCGAGCTGGAGTGGTCGCCGGTGTCGGACACCTCTCCGTAGATCCGGTCATGGCTTTTGGTCACCTGGGGCATCATCTGCAGCTTCCCTGAGGTGAGCACGCTTCTACTGCCCCCATTACTTGCAGAGATACAATGCTCTTCTGCCCTATTACTTCTAGAGCTACGTGCTGGTGGGAGCTATTGTTGTCATGTGGATTTCAGCATGGTGAACCGCTATGGTGTTATTTTATGCTTCGTGATGTATCATACTTAGAAATTGCAGGGGATCGCCTAAGCAACGCTAGGATAGGATTTGAACAATCCCATGGTAAAGATTCCACTCGCTTCAGATTACTCCAGGCCGCTCTTCATGCATATCTTGCTATGTAAGAGGCTTAGTCTTCCCCCTCCCTTTTAATATATGGTTGTTTGCATAGAGTGGGCATTTTCATTGAGAAATCCAGAACTAGTTGCTACATCAGAAAGATAAAAGAACTAAAAAATAGAGGTGTTCATAGCAAAATCAATCGGTGATTTCCACAGTGTGGTATTATGCATGTGATTCACATCTGTGATTTGATATTTGTGGATTTTCATTAACAAAAGGTTGATGTTTATAACTTTTTCTAGCGGTGGCTCTTCAAGAATGAGACCTGTTAAGCATTCTAGCTTTGACTTACATTGTTTCCTGATGTATCATTTTTTTCCTGCGTAATAGCTATGTAAGGCTGGAGCTCTTGGAAGGAGTGGTAGCATACCATAATGGTCATACTGAAAAGGCACGTGGCTCTCTCAGTTCCGCACAATCTTAATTCATGCAGGTATATTCTGTCGGATTTCATTATTTTGTAGCTTATTTTAATACTACTCTGCACCTTAACCTTAGTCCCACAACATGTGCTTTTCCTAAATGTTAGCTTTACATGTTTTCTAAATGAATGTCATCGTAGCTGCAAGTACCAGAAGAAGCTATAACAATGTTTGATTGGTGAGTTGGCTGACCTAGTAGCTAAGTATTATTTGATTGGGGTTTCACCTGATCCACTTGTAGTTGTCATAATTTGCTGAATATTTTTTTTTAAAATTGGTGGCTGCGATATTGAATTGTACTTAGTTATGTGATTTATTCATGTCCATGCTTCTTGTTAAGTGATTCATTTTATGTCCGTGCTACTAGTAGGATGGTTAATACGTGCTTGTTCTGTAGCTTTAGATATTTTCCATAATGGTTGCCTGGTCCATCATATCTATAGTTTGTATGTACTGTAGAAGATCTACTTTATGCTAATAGCTGCAACAGTTTGCATGACAGACTTCTAAATGGAAGTACCTGCAATGTCCAGCGTCAACTATGATGTGGACCAGATGTTGAACTGCAGCCCCATCCATCGCATCGACACGAAGTTAGGTATGTACTAGTCTTGTTGAACAGATATGTGCCTGATGCTTGATGGTTGGCCTGATGCTTGATGGCCTAATGCTTGATGCATGTATCATGTGACACACATTAGTAAATCTGAATTAACTTTGACATAGTTACTTTGTTATCTTGCACTGGGTTAGTACCTATCATTGCCCTGCACAAATATATCTTCCTTTTCACTGTTATGAGAATGCTATACACATGGTTTATTATTAGACAAAATTCTACAGCACACTGTTATGAGAATGTTGTATACACGTTTCAATTTTATTATGTTCCTAACTTTTTTGATTTATAATTCTCAGATGCTGGCCTTCATTCATCAAAAAATGGGTGTACAAGAGCTCCAGGAAGAAGAATCCTGAAGAAAACCCGCACCCAGCAATTTCTTCTAACTCATTGATGAACCTGGAGTATGTTGGTTGTTTTGGTGTGATGAACCTGTATATGTGATGAATGTAATGTGAACCTGGAATATGTGCTGATGGAGATTTAAATTTCTGGATTATTTGCTGTAATTCAAATATACTGAATTTTGATTTCTGGATTATATTGAAATTGGGACTAGCTGTCTGCAACTCAGCCCAATAACTTTTCACTGTATAAAAGAAATGGAAAGAAACACTGTCACAAAATAATTGGGCCGGAAGAGGGCCTCAGCCCAACAAGTTTTGAACTATCTTTTGAAAATTAGTATAAACAAAATTTTAGAAATAAAAAATGAAATGGAACTGAAAGGCCAAATTCCATAAAATGGAATAGATTGTTAAAAGGCCAGCCCATAAAATAAAATGGCTATAATGTTGATTTCGGCCTGTTAATTCGATCGGAAATTAGAGAAAAATAAAAAAATATGGACTGATTTGTTGGGCCTGGCCCATGTGGATGACCATTACGGATTGGGCTGATTCAGATCTATGACTTTCTAATTTGGTCACAAATTTGCCACGTAGGATTGGCCACGTAGGATCTGACGTGGCCTGGTCAGACACCCAATGACCAAAACAATTAGTCATAAAATTACGACCCTATGATTTGGTCATAAATGGTTATGACCAAACCACTAAAAAGGTCATTATGGATCGTTTAAGACGCTCGGTATGTGACTATTGGTTTTTGGTCATAAAAAGGTCATAAATGAAAAATAATGACCTTTTAGTGACTAAAATGGAGGGTCGTTAACGAGCATATTTCTTGTAGTGAAGGTTCAGACTTGCAGTGCAGCAGGACGGCGTCGGCAGCGGCATTGCCGGCGACGACCCGAAGCAGGCGGCGCATCCAGGGTGTTCGTGCGCGTGTGATGCAGGTGCGTGTGCGTGCAGCGATGGAGCTGGTGCGGGTGTGCAGGTGTAGCTCGAGGCAGAGGAGCCCGAGCTCGCGTGCATGGTCGACACTCGACAGCACCCTACGGCTACCGGCGACATGCGCTCGAAGGCGTCGTCCAGAGCAGAGGGGAGAGGAAGAGGAGGTTGCCCGGCGGCGGAGGCTCACCCAAGGCCGGAGAAAAGTGGATCGGCGATGAGGTGGAGGCAGGACGACGGTGGTGCAGGGGAGGTAGACGAAACCGGTGGCCGTAGACGAAGTAGGGGAAGAAGAGGACGCCGGCCTTGTGTCTGCCTTCGGGATCCCGAGCCTGCACGTGGTCGTCGACGACGTGGGCGTCCCCCTCCTGTGTGTGCTCCTCCTCTACTACTACCCCATGGTGGCGACGAACCTTCTCCGGCTGTTTTGTGTGGCTCTCGATCGAAAGAAGAAGCGGAGGGGAGAGGAGATGGTGGCGGCGCGAGGGAGGAAAAGAGGCGGCTAGGGTTTGGTCGGAGAGGCACCTAGGCTGCTGGTTTTATAGAGGGGAAAGTGGCGAGGTGGCATGGCGCTGAGGCGCTGCACGCGGGTGACGGCAAGGTGAGCGACGACAGCGACGTCGCTGTCCTTCGCTCGGAAAAAAGAAGAGTGAAACGGTAAGGGCCAGATGGGGAGGAGTTGGGCCGAAACTGGGCTGGAAGGGAAGGAAAGAAAGAAGGAGGGCTTCGGCCCTTCTGCTATTTTTTTTTCCTTTGCCATTTTCTTTTTCCAGGAAATAGAAAGAGAAGAAGAAAGAGAGGGAAAAATAAAATAGGGCTAGGGTTTAATTTTTCCTCAAAATATTTTGTGACTTTGCAATTTTAAAACAACATTTTATTTGCTTGTCCAAAATAATGTTGGTTTTTTAATAGTTTGGTTTTTGAAAAAATTAAATAAGAGTGTCACATGTGATAAACACATAAAATGACAAACCCCTTTTTTTTATTTTGTAAAAACCACAAATGCATGATGATGCCATGATGATGCAACAATCAAATTCACAAACAAAGAAATTAAAAGGGGATTATTTTTGGGATGTTACACCCTGTTTCCAATGTAATTTCTTCATCTGTTGTAAGAACATGGCCCGCCAGGCTACTTTTGAGTGAATGCAACAAGCGGTGGGGAATCCCCCCCCCCCCCCCGTCAATCTCGAAAAAAAAATAGTTCCTGCACTCGGTAGTACACACTTCGAAGCTTCTGGCACGGGAGGATACATGAAAACATGTCGGGAACTCTTCATCCTAGGAAATGTCACAAATGGATTTACTTTGTTTTTCGAATCCGTTAACAAAAGTAAGACCACTGGGCACAAACTTTTAATCCTCGTTGTCTAGGCCGGCAAGTCCTCCTCCCGCTTAGATGAGCTCTTCCATAGCGAGGCCATGGCGCATGGATGTTCTCCCACCGTGGTTCTTACCCCTCCTGCTTTTTTCCTTTCCTATTGATTTCTCCTTTCCCACCGACCATGGACGTTGCCGCTCTGTCGGGGGGCAGCCCTCGAGTAGGGTCAATATGGTGAAATAAGCGTGGACTCGGAGTTGATCGAGTCAATGGTAAACCAACATACACATGGGCTTACCCGGGGTCAACCGGGTAAGGGCTTACTCACATAGCCCTATGTCGGGTCATGCATACTATATGTCGGAATCTTCTTTGTTGTTCTTATGTGCAGGAGAGGAGAAACCGAGTTAGGAAATATCCGGCATGCCTATGCCGGATCGGGAAGAGGGAAGCTCTATCTCGGCGTTGGTCATGGCATACGTCTTGTCCCTACAATCACGGAGCAGGCGTCCTGCCACAGACAAGATGGGACGCACTTCCTAACCCTTGACTCGGTGGTCATGGGATGGGCAGTCGGTCCTCCATGCTGCTGAGCTACGCAGTACGGGGGAGCAGTGCATAGGAGTTGAGAGATTGGACATGCCACGCGGGGGTGACGGAAGCAGTCAGAGACCCAGGCGTGGCCACAGTGCTGCCTGTGTCAGCACCAACGTCAGCCCTAACTCTGTACCCTGGGTTTCCCTATATAAGGAGCACCAGGGGCTCTTCTTACAGGGACGATCCCCAGACACATGCCTAGACGCTGGACAAATACTTAGTCATTTCCTTAAGAGCTAGCAGGAGAGCCAAAGAGCCATTCCGAGACTCGGTAGAGAGCGTATAGCTTGCAGTTCATCCCATACAGCTCAAGGAGCAGCTTGTAACTCGGTAGTAATCCACATATATAGAACAGACAGGCAGGAGTAGGGGTGTTATCTCCTCACGAGAGCCCCGAACCTGGGTAAAACCGTGTGTGTGTGTGTGTGTTCGTGTGTGGACATTTTAACGTGCAAACCCTCCCCGGTACCTCCAGCGCCCATCGGCCCCAACTCAAGCCTATCTATGGCATCTGTCCGTCCACCACCACGACAGTTGGCGCCCACCGTGGGGTGAGAAACCCGCGATGGCTGGCATCGATGGGGGTTTTTTATGCGGGACCCAGGTGTCGAACCTAAGGGGCCGGATATAACCTTTCGTAGGTGCTGACCACAACGCTGTGGGCGCCAACTGTCGTGGTGGTGCACAGACAGATGCCATAGATAGGCTTGAGTTGGGGCCGATGGGCGCTGGAGGTACTGGGGAGGGTTTGCACGTTAAACGTACACACACACACACGCACACGGTTTTACCTAGGTTCGGGGCTCTCGTGAGGAGATAACACCCCTACTCCTGCCTATCTGTTCTATATATGTGGATTACTACCGAGTTACAAGCTGCTCCTTGAGCTGTATGGGATGAACTGCAAGCTATAAGCTCTCTACCGAGTCTCAGAATGGCTCTTTGGCTCTCCTGCTAGCTCTTAAGGAAATGACTAAGTATTTGTCCAGCGTCTAGGCATGTGTCTGGGGATCGTCCCTGTAAGAAAAAGCCCCTGGTGCTCCTTATATAGGGAAACCCAGGGTACAGAGTTAGGGCTGACGTTGGTGCTGACACAGGCAGCACTGTGGCCACGCCTGGGTCTCTGACTGCTTCCGTCACCCCCGCGTGGCATGTCCAATCTCTCAACTCCTATGCACTGCTCCCCCGTACTGCGTAGCTCAGCAGCATGGAGGACCGACTGCCCATCCCATGACCACCGAGTCAAGGGTTAGGAAGTGCGTCCCATCTTGTCTGTGGCAGGACGCCTGCTCCGTGATTGTAGGGACAAGACGTATGCCATGACCAACGCCGAGATAGAGCTTCCCTCTTCCCGATCCGGCATAGGCATGCCGGATATTTCCTAACTCGGTTTCTCCTCTCTTGCACATAAGAACAACAAAGAAGATTCCGACATATAGTATGCATGACCCGACATAGGGCTATGTCGGTAAGCCCTTACCCGGTTGACCCCGGGTAAGCCCATGTGTATGTCGGTTTACCATTGACTCGGTCAACTCTGAGTCCACGCTTATTTCACCATATTGACCCTACTCGGGGGCTGCCCCCCGACATTAGTCCCCGAAGCTGGCGCGGTCCTGCAGCCTCGGATGGAGGGCCACGGCAGGTTTACCCAAAAACCAGCATCTTTACTTGATTACCGACATCACATACATCGGCAAACCTTCTATATGTCGAAAAGCAATTTGCATCCCAACTTGCTATCATCCTTTATGTCGGATCGTTCCGACTCACCGGAGAGAACTCCACAGTTTTTCCGAGTTTATCGTTTCCCCTACGTGGCAGAGCATCTCTGCATAGCACCTCGGTTCTTGTGCACGGATGGACGTGCCACTGGCACGCACGCCACTTGCGTCACGCCGGTCATCTCTATGACTGTGCGCACGCAAGCACTCGAGTGCATTTGGACCGCACCGCTCGCGTCGCCTCGGGTCTCGCCTGATCTGGTGCGCCGCACAGAGCCGTTAGCTCCCTGTGGCCCATCGTGGGGCAGATCGTGCGGCAGTTAAACCGCTACGGGAATCGTGGCCAAGATCGTGGGGTGGTAACTCCCGTCCGTTACGGAATCATGCGCAGAAAATCGCGCGCCCACGATCTCCTCTGGCCGCTCATAAATAGTAGGGAGGGGGCATTGTTTCCCCCTCCGCATTCATTCTTCCTCTTGCCTCCTTCTTCCTTCTCTTCTCCTGCGCACAAAGCACCGAGCACCTCGCCACCGCAAGGACCCACGCACGCCGACGAGCCGCCGGACGCCGACGCCGCTCACGCACGCATCGACGCACCGCCGCCCGCCGACGACACTCGCCGGTAAAATCTCGTTTTCATTCTTCTTCTCTCCTGCGCATTAGCGCTTTGCCTCTATGAGTATTCTCCGTTCTTGTTTCTTGCTTTTGTTCTTCCTTTGTTCTTCATCGCGGCAACGCGTCGGGCGCCGCCGGTGGGTTTGTGGTCGTAGATGCGGTTCGCCGCCGGTGGACTAGCCTCCGCAGCGTGTTTTCTTTCTTTTCTCCTTGCGCACTAGCGCTTTTTGCATCTGGATTAGACGCTCGCATGCTCTTCCTTTTCTGCTTTTTTTCTCTTCGCCGTAACGATTCTAATCTCGCTACCGGTGACCCCCTTTGCAGATCTCGGCACCCCTTTATCGACATGTCGGACAACTCCAACCTCGAGGTGGTCGAAGTAGTAGAAGAAGGGGTTGCAGAGGAAGCCACCCGGGCCACCTGGGAGGGCTCCTACGTCTCCATAGCCGACATAGACTGGTTGATCCGGACTCGGCGGATCCCAGCCGAGGTGGAGTGTCGGATACCGGGTCAAGAGACATCGCCGGATCTCAAGGAAGGAGAGTATGTCATCTTCATCGCGCATTTCGAGCGCGGATTCGGTCTACCCGCCAGCTCCTTCTTCCGCAACTTCCTCAACAAGTTCGGCCTTCAACCTCATCAACTCCCGGCGAATGCTTTCACCACACTTTCTGCCTTCGTTTCTTTCATCGAGGGTTATCTCGGCCTCTGGCCTACCATCGAGGCGTGGTCCAAATATTTCCATTTCCGAAAACAAGTCGTCCCGATTCCTGCCAACCCGGATGCGGTCCGAGAGATGACCTAGTGCGGGGCCGCCACCATCGTACCTCGGCGCGGCTCCATTTTCCCCCGGATCCAAGGACTAGAGTCATGCCGGAAATGACAACGCTCCTTCTTCTACGCGAAGAACACAACCGAGGTTGACATGATCAACCTGCCGAAGTTTGCCATCGGCCCCCCAACCGCGCAGCTCAACTGGGGGTACAACCCATCGGATAAAGTACTGGAGGTCAACCACATCCACCAGGTCGTCGAGCAGCTCAAGGGCGAAGGAATGACAGCCGATGATCTGCTCGCCACTTTCATCAGCCGCCGGGTCCTGCCTCTCCAGCGCCGAGTACACAAAATTTTCCACATGAGTGGCCCACTGGATCCGACCCGAGTGAGCACCGTTGAGCTGGACAACGACCAGATCCGGCGGCGCATCAAAGACATAGCCCGGACAAAGATGCCGGAGGCATGGGAATGGGGCAAAGAACCCCACAGCCGGAGCAACCTTCCACCGAAAGTAAGCACCTCCGCCGACGTAACATTTTCACCAACATAACCTCTTATGTCGGTACAACTCTGTACTTGATATTAATCATTTCCCGTTTCCCCCATGCAGAGATTCGGTCGGCAGCTGACGGAGGACGGAGAGAACCCCTCTGCCAACTGGGGTAAAGACCGGGTCGAAGCCGACTCGGAAGACCCGGATGACGAGGATAACGTGCCAATTCCCGACGTCGGCTCAATTCCTGCCACGGGTAAGACTCGTGCTTCCTCCCTCCGAGACTGGTCTGAGGATGAAGATGACGATTGTCGGATTTTAGAGGTGTATGACCCTCTCCCCGTTGCATACTCATATCCGATGTCCCCGAACCCAGCTGACTCGGACGAAGTACTCGAGGTGGCACCCCTCGCCACAGGACCCAAGGGTGCGGCTCGGAAGCGCCCAGCGGCCACATCCGCAGATGCCGGAACCTCTGGCACCTCCTGTCCCGCGCAAAAGAAGCCGCGCTTGAAGACAGTAGTGAAGCGCCAACGCCCTGTCTCCAAGGGGTAGGATCCCTTCTTGCCGACATAAACCTTATACTCTTATCTATACTTACTTTTCTCCTCTTGCCAACATACTTTGCTTTTTTGGCTTTTCAGCATGGCCCCTCTGAAGGTCCCCACTACCGGGTCCACCGACCGGGTCCCTCCAAGGACACCGACACCGCCTCGGCCCGATGACACCCGGGTGCCGAGTCCACCAAGGATGAATCCGGTTGCAGATATCTCGGCTCCAGGATCCGGAGCCGGGAATGTAGACTCGGTCGAGACCGCAACCTCGGTGCCCGACCAAGTAGTGAATCCTGGAGCCAGCTCTTCGGCTCCTGAGGTAGAGCCGACCGAGGTCCAGAAGGACTCGGCACAGCCACCGAGACAGCAGCAGCAGCAAGAGCAGCAGGCTCAGCCGCAACCACCACAATAGCAGCAACAGCAAGTTCAGCCACCACCATCGCAGCGGCAGCAGAAGCAGAAGCAAAATCAACCTCCACCAGCACATCAGTAGCCAAAGCACAAGCCGCAGCCATCGCCATCAAAATCGAAATCGACATCAATAGCAAGGCCAGCACCACCATCGGCACAGCCGCGGCCACAGCAACAGACATCCAACGCCCCAGCTCCTGCAACTGGGGTAACAACTGGAAAGACACCGGTGACAACAGTGTCGGCTAACCCGGAACGGCAGTTAATTGTGCCACCAAGCAAAGGCGCAGCGACATCCGGCAGTATCCAGACCGCCAGCTGGGGGTTTGCTCCCTTGCGAACCCTTAGCGGGAAAAGCTTGGGCTCCCTTCAGCACTATAACATGGAATGGAATGCTGCCGACCTAAGCGAAGTAAGCTCGCGGTCACCAGCGGGCCAAATCGTCTCAGAACATTCGGCGGGGCCGAGTCTAGTGGCTCAACAGATGTCCGCAGCCAAAGCTGCCCTTCTCGCAGCCGACCAAGCAGCTGCGGTAAGTTGCGCCGAGTGAAGATACTCGGTTTATTTCTTTAATGTTGTCGGAGATTGTCCCCAGGAACTAGGGGTGTCTCCAAGGTATCGTGTAAGGGGCTGAACACGGAGTCAAACAATCCACAACGTGCTCCGGCGACGGTGCTCGTCAGGCTCGCTGCGGACGACACTGCAGAGATTGACACAAGGTATTACCCAGGTTCAGGGCCCTCTTGTGGAGGTAAAACCCCTACGTCCTGCTATGGTGTATTGCACTGCTTGGAGAGATTACAGTACAAGGAGAGAGCTTGTCGAGCTCAAGGTGGCTAACAATGGCTACTTGCTAGTCTTTAGATCTAGGGTTTTTGAGCAGGCTCCTAGACTCCAAAAACCGAACCAGGAATCGAACCCCTTGCTTGGGCGTACTCCTCCTTCTTTTATAGGCGCCCTGGGCCTCTTCTGCCCAAACATTTGGGCGGGAAGGGCTACCACATGGCGACGAAGGAGGAGGCGCGGTGCACCGTAAAGGTGAGGTCTACCATAAAGGTAAAGATCGTGGACGCGGTCCACGGCAGGGGAACGGCGTCACCAAAGCTGAAAAGGGACACCGACCAGCTGGACGGCGGGCTGGCGCTTGCCGAGGTGGGAGGTGACCCACAGTGACGTCGTCCTTGGAGCGTAGCTGCAGACTGCTCCCTTGTCACCAAAGGGGCAATACTCGTTGTCCGCTTTGCTTGGCTCCGCTTTGTTGACTGCTTTATACATGGAAACGGCAACTGCGGCGTTGTCGTCATCGCGCGCAGGCACGCGCGTCACTCTGCACCCGGCGCAGAGCCCATGTGCGCTCTGCCGCGGGGGCAGGAGATGGCTTCACGAGGAGGGCGCTTCGCGAGGCGAAAAGCCTCGCCAAGCCCTTCAGCTTGGTCCTTAGTAGAATTGCGGGCGGCGTCGGAGACGCCTTGTCGAGGAGCGATCCCTCGCCGAGGGAAAGAACCCTTGGTGAGGAGAAAAACCCTTCGCGAGGGGAGAAAACCTCGCGAAGCTCGCCAGGCTTGGAGAGCCTGGTCCTTAGCGAAAATCATCCAAAGAATCTTGTGGGCCCTGGCAGGCCGGCCCGTGGTACCCTGGTTTCCACTGTGCCGACAGTAGCCCCCGGGCCCGCGATGGGCACGCCGAGGCCCATGACGAAGGCGAAGCGTCGAGGGGCCAAAGATGCCTGACAGGGCCGCGACACGTGTCACGCAGCGGTTGCGCCCGTGGCCACGGCCTCCTCGGCTCCAACGGGCGACGTGGTGGGGCCCGCCACGACTCGAGTGCTGGTCAATAAAGCCTGGGCGCGCAGGCGGCGCCCATTACTTCTCCCGTAACTCCTCCGCACACTTCTCCCCACGCCTCCAAACTCTCCAGAGAACTCCAATCTCCAGAGCACTCTTCTTCTCTCCGGCGACCATGGCACCCAAGAGAGCAGCCACCGACTTGAAGGGCAAGGCCACCGCGCAGGCGAGCTCGTCGGCGGCGACGGCGCGGGCGGGCACGTCCGCGGCGATGGCGCGCGCTGCTGCTCTCGAGGGAGCGCTGCCGAAGACGCGCGTCACCGCTGCGACGATAGCGACGGTGCGCCACCTGGCGGCGGCGAAAACCAACGAGCACGGCGCCACCGAACTGAGGCCGGCCGGTAGCAGGCTCACCGACACCTTCTACCCCATCTTTCTTCATACTCTCTACGCCGGCCTGGTACCACCATTCTCTGATTTCCTCCTGGCGATCTTGGAGACGTACCAGATCCAACTCCTTCATCTTCATCCCAACTCCATCCTCATCCTTGCCATCTTCGCCCACTTCTGCGAGGCCTACGTCGGCATCCGCCCCTCGGTGGCGCTCTTCCGCAGTTTCTATTCTCTTCGGAACTCCGCCAAGGGCGAGCGGCTCGGATGCGTCTCTTTTCGCATCGTCGACGCCCGGAGCGACAACTACATCCCCATCGCCTGGCTTGGCGAGGTCGCCGTCACCAAGGTGACGAAAAAGGTCGACAAGTTCCGCGAGAAGTGGCTCTTCGTCGACGCCAAGGCCACACACCCTCTCCTGGAGGTGCCCGAGGCGCCGCCGAGGAAGTGGGCGCGCTGGGCGAGCGCGGACTTCAGGGGCTCGAAGCTTGACGCGGTGTACGTGTACATCCGTCACATCCGCGACGCAGGGGTCACCGGTCAAATGGTGGCAAAGGACTTCACCAGGCGCCGCATCGCCCCCCTCCAACAGCACGCCGAGCCGGTGTGGCGATACGACGGCAAGGACGACGCCATGCGGCTAAGCAGGGACGGCTTCGAGCCTGATGTGCTCCGCCAGATTATGAACGTTCTCTTCACATCGCCGGAGATCCCGTCCGCCAAGAAAGAGGCGGCCAAGCCGCTCATTGTCTTCGCCGAGGAGAGCATAGAGGAGCAGCGCTCACATATGCCCACGTTCGACGAGTGGGGAATCGTGCCCGCGGGGCACAGCGGGCCTCGCCCTAACCCGTGGGCGGCGGAGCCGGAGTACGTGGATGAGGCTCCTGAGGCTGAGGAGGCCGAATCCGCCGAGGAGGAGGCCTCGAGAAGCGAGGACCCCCTTGGCGAGGACGAGGCTTCAAGGGGCGCTGACCCCGTCGGCGAGGGCGCCGGATCCTCGAGGAGCGCCCACGCCGAAGTGGACCTCCAGGTGCTCTCCTCCGGCGACGAGGAGGACGCCTTCCGCATCGTCCGCTCCCAGCGCGCCGAGGAGGAGGAGACGAGCGGCGGCGGAAGAGGGCGCTGCGAGCCCCGCTCCAAGGCGGTCCACGACAGGAGGGCCGCAACCGCGGGAGGCATCCCTCGCGCGGAGACAGGAGCGGCCCGGGAGGAGACCGGAGCAAACCTCATCCAGCCTCCCAAGGCGAAAAAGAGGGTGTGGGTGATGGCTGGCGAGTAAGCCCTCGACTTCTCCTTCCTCCTCAATATTTCACTTTAAGAATTCCCCCTTTTGAAGGATTTTCGACTTGTCTTCCTTTCAGGCAGCCCGCGGAGCCAAAGAGACGGCGGCTCGGCGAGGTTGGAGGGACCACCAGCGTCGCCATGGAGACGCCTGCAGCCGGCGAGCCGCAGCAGGCAGTTGTTTCTCCCACGGTCGAGCACCGCGCGGAGACGGTGATGGCCGAGGAGAGCGTAGCGTCGCCGATTCGGGCGGCGACTCCTCCAGCGGCGGAGCACCGCGTGGAGGAGGAGACCGCAGAGGCGGCGGCGTCGCCAACCAGGGCGGCGACTCCTCCAGTCCAGCAGGAGGCGGAGGAGGAAACCGTGGACGAGGACATCGTCGCGGAGCCGCCTCCAGAAGAGGGGGCCTCGAGAGGGGCTGACACGCCTGGGGCCGCGGCGGACGCGGCCGTTGCAGAGGGGGCCGGAGGCGCCCCTGTGGAGCAGGAGGCAGAGACACCTCTGGAGCCCCCAAGCGACGGGGCCAGGGGCGAGGAGATGCCCAGCCCCCTGAGGGCTCCCGATGCGGGCGGCGAGGACGACGCCCCCGCAAGCCCCCGCGCCGCGGCGGGGGCCGCTACAAGTTCGGGGCAAGATGCCCTAGGCGCCTCGACAAGCGTCGAGGGAACTGCACCCAGCGGCAGCGTGGGAGTCTCCTTGGCGCTGCAAGCGCCGCATCGCCAAGCGGCCTATCGCCGGATCGTCCTCAACCGGGCGCGGCGAGCGCTCGACGGGCTGGAGGAGCAGCTCGCCAGGGAAGAAGACGCCCTGGCGGAGGAAAGGGCGAGGCTTGGCGACGCCTGGATTCTTCTCCACGAGAGGGTGGAGATGTGTCGCCGGCAGGACGCGTCGGCAAAGGCGGCTCGCGAGGAAGCGATCCGCTTCGCCAAAGAGACCCGCGACAGCGTCAAGCGGGAGGCGCAGGAGGTGATGGAGGAGCTCGACGCCGCCAGGGAAGCGCTCGAGGCGGAAACCACCTCCAAGCATGACGAGCTGGCGGCCGCGAAGCAGAAACTCGCCGCCGACTCCGAGGCCGCCAAGGCCAGCCTGAACGAGCTCCGCGAGCAGCTGGACGCCCGCGAGGGGCAGCTGGCGCCTCGCGAGGCCGGGCTAAAAAGGCGTGAGGAAGAGCTTGCCCTCCAGGAGAAAGAGCTGCAGCGGCGCGAGGAGCAGGTCCAGCTGCTCGCGAAGGACCAGGCCACCCGCGAGGGGCAGCTGGAGGAGCGTGAAGGTCGGGTGGCCACCGACGAGGCCAACCTTGCGGCGGAGCATAAGAGGCTCCAAGAAGAGGCTGACCTCAAGGTCAAACTCGTCCGCGAAAACCTCTCAAAAGAATATGACGAGAAGGTCGCGAAGCACGAGGACCGCCTCAAGACCAAGCGCAAGGAGCTCGAGAAGCGCGTCAAGGAGCTTGAGCAGGAGGAGAAAAGGTTGACCTCCTGCCTCGAGGTCTCTCGGGAGGCCCAGGCGCGCGCCGAGGGGAACGCCTTTGCCTTGGAGAGGGACCTGGACGAGCTCCGGCAGCAGGTGGGGCCGGTCGCGGCCCTGGTGGAGCAGGCACGAGACCAGCGCCAGGTTGACCGGTTCATGACGCGCCAGCGTCAAAGCATTCTCCAGAGCTTGGTGAGCCGCGTGCGCGCCGTCGGGAGAGATCTGAGGATCGACGTCCCCTCCTTCTCCGCAGCGACCGACGACGAGACCTCGTACTCGCACTTCTTCGAGCAGTTCCTCGGAAAGCTTGAAGGGGTCGCGAAGAGCTTCGACAAGCGTGTCGTGGAGGAGAGTCGCGACCTCCTCGTCGTCGCCGTCACCAACGTCTTCAGCAACCTCGTGAGGCTCCAGTCCTCACTTGATCTTGAGGACGTGATGGCGCCACCGCGCGCCATCAGCGACAAAGCGCGGGAGGCCGCCAAGCAGGCCGCCATCGCGTATGCCAAGAAATTCGACCAAGTCTTGGTCGATGAAGACGAAGGCGACGGCGAGGGGGGTGCCCTAGGAGCAGGAGCTGGCGCGGATGGAGCGGGGACCTCGGGAGGCGCGATGGCCTGAACTCCTTCCTGTAGCTGAACGTGCCAAGGGCACATTTATCTTAGCCATTTTGATTGTAAACTTTGTAAAAACCTGTCAAGTTATATTTGAGTGTGCTTGTGAATGTCCCTCGGGAAACCTTTGTCCTTCCCCCTCATGTCTTTTTCGCTCTACGTCTTAGGACCCTCTCTTAGCGCTACACCACCGCCGCTTCGGTATGTGCGAGTCAGTGCTCCACAAGTCCGGGGGGTGAGTGAGGCCTCAAGAAGTAAGAGCTCCGCGAAGCGCGATGCTTGGGGCTCCCCTTTGACGTGCAAGCAGCCCATGAGGCGTGGGAGAGAGAAAAGAGACTCGAGGAGCAAAGACCAGCAAGAGGAAATTCTACCAAGTTCTTGCACTTAGCTTGACGAGGCGTTTTCGCCTTGAAGAGGGTGTTGGTGCCCTGGCGAGGCGTTGTTGCCTTGGAGAGGGTGCTTGGTGCTTGTAGGGCCTGTTTTCCTGCACTTGGAGAAATAGGCATATCCACAAGCAATAGATAGCTAAAGAATCTTATGGTGCTCGTAGGTTCCTTCATGTGTGTCTCGCGAGGAGAAACAGGTACCAAGGTTTTGGTGATCCTTGGTGAGTTGACGTGCGCGGGAGCTGACCCATGAGTTCAGAGCTCCTTGGGAGTTGACATGCATGAGAGCTGACCCGCAAGTTCAGAGCTCGGATCCCTTGGGTTTTAGGCGCTGCCGGGATGCTCCCGTGGCATGGCACCCTGCTAGCCCCCGCTCGTGAGATGCACAGGAGGGATCATACGAGCGAGAATAAATAGTAATAACAGCTTTGCCGAAGTCGCAAAACATGCTGGCGCGATGCGCAAAAGTTCAGAATGACCTGAAATAGGTGTTCATTACACTGGCGTGGCCAGGAGTTTTTCTTCTTTGATGACGAAGTGTTGCTCCTCCGGGAGCGCGCTCCCCTACTTAGGAGGCAGGTTGGCGCCGATGGCGACGCAAGCCCCCGAGCCACTCGCCTCCAGAGACACTTGTTTTGTCGCGGCCTTCTCCTGGGAGAACAGCTGCTTCTTCTTCGCGGGGGGCCTCGGGAGGGGTTCCTCGTCCTCGTCGGCGGGTGACGCCACCGCGGCAGCCTTGTAGGCCGCCTGCGCAGCGTACAGGGCGTCCGAGACCACGCCGCGGATGACAATGGTGCCACCCGAGCCAGGGAGCTTGACGAGGTTGTAGGCGTGGTGGGTCACCGCCATGAACTTGGCGAGGGCGGGGTAGCCGAGTATGGCGTTGTAGGGTAGGCCGATGTGCGCGACGTCGAAGTCGATCAGCTCGGTGCGGTAGTTGGCCTGGGTGCCGAAAGTGACGGCGAGCCTCACCTGCCCCAAGGGGGTGGTAAGACCCTCTGTCACTCCCGAGAAGGGCCTGGTAGGCATGAGCCGCTCGTAGGGCACCTGCAGCTTCTCGAATGTCTCGACGGAGATGACGTTGAGGCCAGCACCCCCATCAATGAGCGTCTTAGAGACGGCGATGTTGTTGATGGTGGGGGTGCAGACCAACGGGATGGTGCCAACGGTTGACGTGGACTTGGGGTGGTCGCCGGAGTCGAAAGTAATGGGGCACTGGGACCACTTGAGGGGCCTGGAGGCCTCGACTCCAGGGAGGGCTGCCGCGACCTCGCGAGCGAGTTGCTTGAAGTGGCGGTTGGAGCGAGGGGCCTGAGCCCCGCCAAGGATACAAGCTGCCCCGCGAGGCACCTGGTAGCCTTCGTCAGCCTCGGCAGGCAGGTTGTCGTTTGCGGGCTGGGCAGCGTTGGCCTGGGGGTTCTGCTGGTAGTTGTCGTTGTAGTTGTTGTTCCAGCGTCGCCCCCCGCGGCCGCTGCGGCCTCCGCCGCGGCCTCCGCGGCCTCCGTTTGCCTCGCGAGCCTCGCGAGCCTCGCGAAGCCTCTTGATGTCGAAGCAGTCCTCGGTGGCGTGAGAGTGCCTGTTGTGGTAGATGCAGAAAGGGCGATCATCCTTCTTCTCAGGTCCTGCGGCTGGAGTAGCAGCTTGGCGAGACTGCTTGGCGTCAGGCTCTGCCGCGAGGACCGCAGTAGTCTTGCGCTTCTCAGAGGATTTCTTCTTTTTGGACCCCTCGGCGGGGTCCCCTGGCTCGTTCTTGACGAACAAGCGGCCCTCTTCAGCCTTGGCGCACTTGTCCGCCAAGTCGAAAAGCTTGACGACGGTGGTGATGTTGTCGTGGATGCCGAGCTTCTCGAGCATCCGCACGTCTGTGACCCCAGCCTGGAAGGCCGAAATGACCTGTGCGTCGGTGGCGTTGGGGATCTTGTTGCGCACTTGGCTGAAGCGCTGGATGTACTTGCGGAGGGTCTCGCCGGGCTTCTGACGCACGGCGCGGAGGTCATTGTAGGTGAGGCCGCGCTCATACGTGCCCTTGAAGTTGGCGACGAAGCACCGGCAGAGCTCCTCCCAAGAGTTGATGGACTCGGCGGGAAGGTTGGTGAGCCATGAGGACGCAGAGTCCTTGAGGGCCATAGGGAACCAGTTCGCCATGACCTTGTCGTCGCCCCCGGCGGCCTGGATGGCCAAAGAGTAGAGCTGCAGGAACTCCAGGGGGTTGTTCTTGCCGTCGTAGCGCGGAGGGAGGTCCGGCCTGAACTTGACCGGCCAGACGACGCGACGAAGGCTGCGAGTGAACGCGGCCGTCGTGCCGTAGGTGACCGTGCCGTTGGCAAGAGTGGCGCGGAGGTGGCGCCCGGCGGTGGCGATGTCCTGGACGGCGCGGTTGCGGCGTTCTTGCCCGCGCTCGATGCTCACGCGTGCGTCCTCAGGGGCTCGCTGCACGATCTGGCAGTCATGCGGCGACGACGCGTGCGATGCAGCGCGGCCGTCGCGAGGAGGAGCCCCCGCTGGAGCAGGTTGCGGTGCAACCGGTGGAGCCGGAGCGGGTGTGGGTTGGAGAGGAGGCGCGGGAGGTGCGCCGTGCGCCACGTCCCCCACGAGCGCAGAAGGAACCAGGGAACGAGACGGCGCGGGCACCGCGGCGCGAGCGGCGCCGATGAGCTCGGCAACGCGGTTGAGCCAGGCCTCCTGAGCCGCCGGCGTGGGGCGGTACTGCAGCAGCTCCTGCGCCATGAGGAGCGCAGTCGCCGGGCTGGGCGCAGGGCGGCCCAGCGAGGAGGCAGCACGGTCCCGCGACGGGGGCAGGGAGGAGGCCTCCTCTTCGCCGAGGTCGTCCTCAGCGTGGTCGATGTCGTCGTCGGGGTGCTCGACGCGGGGCTCGGGGTCGACACGGCGCTCCGGAGCAGAGCCCCCACGCGGGCGGCCACGCGGGCGGCCTGCGGGAGCGGTGGCGGCGCTAGCCGTCCGGCGAGCGAGACGTTCGGCACGAGAACCGGCCATGGCTGTGTCGAGGATGAAGACGCGCCTCAGCCCCCTACCTGGCGCGCCAAATGTCGGAGATTGTCCCCAGGAACTAGGGGTGTCTCCAAGGTATCGTGTAAGGGGCTGAACACGGAGTCAAACAATCCACAACGTGCTCCGGCGATGGTGCTCGTCAGGCTCGCTGCGGACGACACTGCAGAGATTGACACAAGGTATTACCCAGGTTCAGGGCCCTCTTGTGGAGGTAAAACCCCTACGTCCTGCTATGGTGTATTGCACTGCTTGGAGAGATTACAGTACAAGGAGAGAGCTTGTCGAGCTCAAGGTGGCTAACAATGGCTACTTGCTAGTCTTTAGATCTAGGGTTTTTGAGCAGGCTCCTAGACTCCAAAAACCGAACCAGGAATCGAACCCCTTGCTTGGGCGTACTCCTCCTTCTTTTATAGGCGCCCTGGGCCTCTTCTGCCCAAACATTTGGGCGGGAAGGGCTACCACATGGCGACGAAGGAGGAGGCGCGGTGCACCGTAAAGGTGAGGTCTACCATAAAGGTAAAGATCGTGGACGCGGTCCACGGCAGGGGAACGGCGTCACCAAAGCTGAAAAGGGACACCGACCAGCTGGACGGCGGGCTGGCGCTTGCCGAGGTGGGAGGTGACCCACAGTGACGTCGTCCTTGGAGCGTAGCTGCAGACTGCTCCCTTGTCACCAAAGGGGCAATACTCGTTGTCCGCTTTGCTTGGCTCCGCTTTGTTGACTGCTTTATACATGGGAACGGCAACTGCGGCGTTGTCGTCATCGCACGCAGGCACGCGCGTCACTCTGCACCCGGCGCAGAGCCCATGTGCGCTCTGCCGCGGGGGCGGAGATGGCTCCGCGAGGAGGGCGCTTCGCGAGGCGAAAAGCCTCGCCAAGCCCTTCAGCTTGGTCCTTAGTAGAATTGCGGGCGGCGTCGGAGACGCCTTGTCGAGGAGCGATTCCTCGCCGAGGGAAAGAACCCTTGGTGAGGAGAAAAACCCTTCGCGAGGGGAGAAAACCTCGCGAAGCTCGCCAGGCTTGGAGAGCCTGGTCCTTAGCGAAAATCATCCAAAGAATCTTGTGGGCCCTGGCAGGCCGGCCGGCCCGTGGTACCCTGGTTTCCACTGTGCCGACAAATGTAGATATCATCTATCCCCAGTCCCCGAGATTCGGGTCGAGTGACTGAGGCTTGGCCGAGTAAAGCTGACTCGGTTGAGTGAGGGTAACTCGGCCTGAATCTTCGCCAACAAGAATAACATCTCTTCTTTTCAGGCTTGCATGACCAAGCACACACAAATACACCGCAAGCTGCTGCTAGAACACAAGACGCTCTCCGAGAAATACAAGCTGCTGCGAGCCAAGCTGAGCCAAGTAGCTGACTCGGAATCCAAGGCTGAGGGTAAGTCATATTTTGTCTCCCAACTTATATTTGCATTAGTTTTTGTCTTCTGACTCTGCTATCTCGGCACAGCCGCACGGAAGGAGCGCGAGCTTGCGCACCAGGCCGAGCTGAAGAAAGAGCAGGAGGAGGTGTCCCGGCTGAAAGCCGAGCTGGAGAAATCTCAGGGTCGAGCCGCCGAGCTGGAAAAGACCGCCGCCACAGATAAACAACTCCGAGAAAAGGAGACTCGGAAGCTCAAGGAGTCTCTTGAGGAGTCCAAGTCGCAAGCGACCTCGGCTGAGAGCGAGCTCTGAGCTCTGAAGACCAAGATCTCGCAGTGGTTGGTGGACATCTCCAGCATCAACTCCGAGATGGACAGTAAGCCCTTTCCCCTTCTATCTTTATTCAATCTCTCACTTTCATCCTTATATGACTTATTTTAGCTTTAGCCATTCATTATTTAGAACGCTTCCCCCACACCAAGGCTGCTGCGGATAAGAGCGCTCAAGAGCACCGGTTCGAGAAAATCCAAGATGGCCCGATCTCGGCCGAGTGGGATATAGATACTCATCTGGTGGCCCTGAAGGCGCGCTTGGTACCGATGAGGGCTATCAGAATGAATCTTCTTAGCTCTGCGTTCCGGGTCTACAACGTTCTCTGGCCCGGGTGCGAGGCCCCTGCGATTGTTGATGAATTGGCCAAGTGCCTGATGGCTTCCGAGGAAAGGCTCGATGATTGGCGATCATCCGCCGCCCGAGTCGGTGCGGATGAAGCGCTAACCTACGTGCTGTCTTGGTACGAGGAACTCGACCTCGAGATGCTGAAGACCGTGCGTGATGGATCCAAGTGGCTCTCTGACCCGGAACTCATCCGGCGTCGCCAAGAGCTGGCTCATTCCCTCATCCAATATGCTCCGGTGCACAGCTTCGTCCCGGGCGAGCGGGTTCCTCAAGCAGAGGAAATGGAGGTCGACGATGGCGAAGAGGAAGACGAAGAACAAGTCGACGAGGAGATCCAAGCCGACACTCCTCCTGGCACGGCCACAGCCGATGAACCGGCCTCGACCGATACTGCTCCTTCTGCTCCGGGTAGCTAGGGTCCTGCTACCTAGACTCAGCAAAAACTCAAATCATCAAATCCCCGGAATGCCGGGTGCAAATGTAATATAACCTTTAGCTTTTATGTTCTGGCACTTGGTTCTTTTATTTTGCACATTTTTAGCATGGTTATTTATTATGCCGGATCATCCTGAACCGAGTCCCCGAGTTTATTTTCTTGTTTACCATACTTTGCAACCTCTGCTCTTGTCTACCTTTTTCGGTGTTCTGACAGTCGAGTCACAAGATTACCGAGATACGGCATACAATACTAAGAAACTTTGAGTCAAAGCTCACAATCATCCGACATAAAAGTTAGGAACGAAAACAACTTGTGCCGAATCGCACTTGGGCCGAGTCCCCGAGTTTGTTTTCTTGTGTGCTACCCCTTGCAATCTCTGCCCTTGCCTACCATTTATTGTTTCTTTGGCAGTCGGGTCACAAAATCACAAAAACATAGCATACAATACTCAACTTTGAGACATGCATGGTCTAGAGCCATCCGAGATAAAATGAAAAAACAACAAAAGGAGACCGAATCACTCCTGAACCGAGTCCTTGAGTCTGTTTTCTTGTTTACTATCCCTTGCCAGCAGCGGCGCTGGCTGGTGTGTTCATCCGGACGGGCTCCTTCATCGCGTCGGGTGAGCGCGTTCTCTGTGGCCTTGTCCACAGGTTCGGCTCGCTCAACGTCGTCAGCGACAACGCCGGCTGTTTCGGCAGCAGGCCGCTACCTCGGAACGGGTGCCTCGTCGAGTTCGGCTCCCTCACCGTCTACGTCGCCACCGAGGTTCCCTGCCGGTTTCTCGAAAGGGTGCAGGTTGCTGCGGATCCTCTCGCTGTTTGCGCAGCTCGCGGCCGACGTATCGCCCGCCCCGCTAGCTATGCAGAGGTCATGATGACCGCCCCGGTTGCTGGTGCCGAGGTGGCCGAGGTCAGCACCAGGTCGGCTAGGATGGCACGCCCGCCGCTGGAGAGGCCGGAGAACCGTCAGGAGCAGGCCGGTACATCAGCTGTGCCGGTAGCGCCGACTCCTCTTCAGGATGTGATCGAGAAGCTGGCAACCCCGGTAGCTCCAAGCGCAGATGCTGCTCTGACTCAGGCGGAGTTGGAACAGCAGCGCAAAGAGATACTCGAGGAGGCCATGGAGGTGGCCCGATTCAGGCAGGAGTTCGACATCTCTCTCCGTGAGTACAACAACGCTCATGGTTTTACCCCAGTAGCAAATCCTATTAGTCGCATAGATGAGGTGCGCAACTGAGGTAGAAACCTCAACGCCGAGATAGCTAGAGATGGTAGAGCCAGATCTAGTAGAACTGCTAGCCATGTGTCGGCAGATAGGCCAAAGTACAGCACCCCCGCCAAGAATCTTAGGGCTGCAGAGGCAGCCGCAGCTGAGTTACCAAGCTTATCCGGAGATGCTCGTCGTAGGCAGCAGGACCGAGTCAACGAGCTAGTGGCTATTGCTAACCGCCAGAATGAGGCATTTCGGAGTGCAAACCCGGATGCAGGTGGGTCTCGTTACCTCTACTCAAATGGTGGTGCCGGAGGAGTGTCCAAGGGACAGGCCTCTTCGCCACATGTCGGCGGAAGCCGTGGCCAGAGTGTGAACTCTGGTAAGAACAAACAGATGCAGGCGTATGATCCGGTGTATGCCGGAAAGCAGATTGCTGGCCAAGGCCAACCCGGTCAGGGAGCACCAGGACCCGTTCAGGGCAGGCAGGGAACCAACCGGGTTAACCCGGCAAATCCGGGTCAGCCACCCCGGTATCCGGTACCCAATCCACCTCGGCAACAACAGGGTGCCGGGTATGCCGAGCAGGCCGCTGACCGGTATGACGATGGTTACTCGGCTATGGAGCGTGCCGGGTACACAAGATTCAGAGATCTGGCGACCGAGGGTGCACTCGGTGCTAGGCTGGGAGCTCGCCAGCTTCCAGCTCACGACGTCCGCAACAAGCTTGACAGAATCTATCTGTCTGAACTGCTAGAGGAGCAAGGCCCACCGGGTCCTGCATGTTTTGGACCCCGGATCATGAAGCAGCCACCGGTGCCGAACTTCCAGCTCCCCCGAGGTGCCAAGACCTATGACGGCAGCACCAAGCCGGAGGACTGGCTGACAGATTACGTCACAGCGGTGCACATCGCTGGTGGCAGCCGCCGATGGGCTGTGCGGTATGTACCGCAGATGCTAGAGGGGCCAGCCCGAATCTGGCTGAACAACCTGGAGGAGAACAGCATTGATTACTGGCTCGACTTCTCCGACGCTTTCGTCAGCAACTTCTCTAGCACCTACAAGAGGCCGAATCGCCCTCAACAGCTGTCCATGTGTCGGCAGAGAGAAGAAGAAACAAACCGGGAGTATCTGACCCGGTGGAGCACGATCCGGAACTCCTGTGAAGGGGTGATTGAGTCACAGGCCATTGCATGGTTTGCGCAAGGATGCCGACATGGCTCCATGCTTTGGCAGAGACTCCAGAGGGAGATGCCGGCCACCTTGGCCGAAACAATGGCGATAGCGGATAGCTATGCACTCGGTGATCCGACACAGCCTTTGCTGACCCAGCTCGATGTTGGCAGGAGGTATCCTGCTCAAGACCGGGACAGATCGGGCCGGCGTAGCGATCACCCGGATAATCGCAACAAGAGAAGAGAAGACAGGCCGGATTATCGGTATGGTTCGGATCAAGTCGCAGCTGTTGACCAAGATCAAGTTGATGCCGGCAGCAGCCAGCGTCAGAAAAATGATGGTCCCTCTTGGGGCCAGAACTCGGAAGGAAAAAGGCCGTGGAACGACGAGAGGAAGCCGTGGAACGGTGAGAGGAAGCCGTGGAACGTCGAAAAGAAACCATGGAATGGAACAAGAAGCAGTGGGATGACCAGGAGAGGTACACCTATGAGAAAATGCTGGATGGCCCCTGCTGCTATCATACCAGGCACCCCAGCAGACCGGCTCAACATTCAACCCGGGACTGCGATTGGCACAAACGCAAGCCAGTAACTGCTGGTCCGACATCCAGACCTGCACCTCTCACTGGTGCAAACACTGAGCCTCTGAACACTCAGCCGAGGCAGGAAAATGTCAATCAAGTGGCCAACAACAGCAACAACTACAACCGCAACAACAACGCCGGCCTGAGTCGGCAGAACGAGTACAGAGAGCCGCATCAGAGTTACATGGTCTTCGTAACCGAGCCGACGGACAAGCAGAGCCAACACCGGTGTGCAATGGAGGTAAACGCGGTCATGCCAGCTGTGCCCAAGTTCATGTACTGGTCTGAGGATCAGATTACTTGGAGCATCAAGGACCATCCCAGGGTCATGCCGAATCCCGGGGGTTATGCTCTGGTGTTGGATCCGACATTCGTCGGGCCCAGCATCAATGTCAGGTTTACCCGGGTCCTTGTTGACAACGGGAGCAGCATCAACATCATGTACCGAGACACCATGGTCAAACTCGGCATAACCGAGAATATGATGCAGCCAAGCAGAACCACCTTCCATGGTATCATGCCGGGTGTGTCGCATGCGCCCATGGGCACAGTCTGGGTAGATGTCGCATTTGGCGACAAAAGCAATTGCCGAACTGAGAGTCTGCTGTTCGAGGTCGTGGACCTCGAAAGCCCGTATCATGCCTTACTCGGTAGGCCGGCACTCGCTAAGTTCATGGCGTCCACTCATGTGGCCTACCTGAAGATGAAGCTTCCGAGACCAAATGGTGTCATCACCATCTCGGGAGACTACAAGCGTTCTATGGAGTGTGCTTCTGCCGGGTCCTGTCTGGCCGAGTCTTTGGTGATTGCTGCGGACAAGAAGAGAATTCTTGAAGTGGTGGCTCTGGCCCAGTCTGCTCAACTCGGCGTGCCGAGTCCGGCTAACCCGCAGCAGACTGCAACTTTCCAAGCGGCAAAGGAGTCCAAGAAAGTTGGCGTTGACGAGTCTAACCCGGACCACACTGTCATTATTGATGCCGGGCTGGACAGCAAATAGGAAAGCGAGCTCATCCACTTCCTCCGTGAGAATCGGGATATCTTTGCATGGTCCAGTCAGGATCTGCCGGGTGTTCCGAGGGAGTTGGGTGAGCACTCATTACATGTCAGGCCAGATGCTAGGCCAGTAAAGCAACCAACACGGTGTCTTGCCGAGGGAAGAAGGAAGGCTGTAGGCGACGAGTTAGCCAAGTTACTCGCAGCAAATGCCGTCGTAGAAGTGAAGTACCCGGACTGGTTGGCTAACCCGGTCCTGGTAGAAAAGAAGAAGGAGGATCCGAATGCTGCCACTGTCTGGCGCATGTGTGTTGATTACACCCACCTGAACAAGGCATGTCCTAAAGATCCATTCCCGCTGCCCCGGATCGATCAAGTGATCGACTCCACGGCCGGGTGTGAACTACTCTCGTTTGTAGATGCGTACTCTGGTTTTCACCAGATACCGCTGAATCCTACTGATCAAATAAAGACTGCCTTTATCACCCCGTACGGGGCTTATTGCTACCGAGTCATGTGTTTTGGGTTGAGAAATGCCGGCGCTACTTATCAGCGTTGTATGCAAAAATGTCTGCATGACCAGATAGGCAAAAATGTGCTTGTATATGTCGACGACATAGTCATAAAAACTAAAGAAAAACACACTCTCCTGGATGATCTCAAAGAGACATTCGCAAACCTGCGGAAATTCCGACTTAAGCTTAATCCGGATAAATGTACATTCGGCGTACCAGCAGGAAAGTTACTCGGTTTCCTCGTGTCTAGCCGAGGTATCGAGGCGAACCCGACTAAGATCCGGGCAATTGAAAATATGAAATTGCCGAGATGCCTCCGAGATGTCCAGAAATTCACCGGATGTCTGGCTTCTCTGAGTCGTTTCCTAGGTCGGTTGGGAGAAAAGGCCTTGCCCTTATACCAACTGATGAAAAAATTGGACAGGTTTAGCTGGACCCCGCAAGCGGATGCGGCATTTCATGAGCTGAAAAAGATGTTGGCTACTGCGCCGATACTAGCTTCGCCACTACCGAGAGAGCCCATACTGCTCTACATTGCGGCCACTAACCGAGTCGTTAGTGTCGTAGTGGTGGTGGAGCGAGAAGAAAAAGGAGCTACCGTGCAGAGGCCGGTGTATTATTTGAGTGAGGTGCTCTCCACATCAAAACAAAACTACCCTCACTATCAGAAAATGACTTATGGTGTCTACATGGCGGCCAAAAAACTAAAGCATTACTTCCAGGAGCACCCCATAACTGTTGTAAGTGCGGCCCCTGTGTCGGAAATCCTTGGCAACAAAGATGCCAGTGGACGAGTCGCCAAATGGGCTATCGAGCTCGCGGCTTATGCTTCGCAGTATGCGAGAAGAGACACCATCAAATCTCAAGCAGTGGCAGATTTTCTTGTGGATTGGGCCGAGATGGAGTATGAACCGTCCCTGTCGGACTCCAATTACTGGAGAATGCATTTTGACGGGTCCAAGGTAAAGGAGGGCCTGGGAGCTGGCATAGTTCTCACCTCGCCAAAGCGAGATCAGCTGAAATATGTGTTGCAAGTCCATTTCGCGGCATCTAACAATGTCGCCGAGTATGAAGCACTGATTCATGGACTCAAGGTGGCCAAGGAAATAGGAATTCGCCGGATCATCTGTTATGGTGACTCGGACCTGGTGATTCAGCAAACATCAGGCAACTGGGATGCCCTAGATGCCAACATGGCGGCATACCGGTTCCATGTCCAGAAAATTTCAGGATTCTTTGATGGGTGCGAGTTCACTCACATTCGGCGGACAGATAATGAAAGTGCTGACATGCTGTCCAAGATTGGGTCATATCGGCAAGCCATTCCGCTCGGGGTATCACTGGAGCATCTTCACAAGCCATCAATCAAGCCTTCACCCGAGTCTGAATCGATATTCATACCGGGTAATCCAGAACCTGACGTCGTCCCAATGGATGTGGATGTCGGGAGCAAGCAGCAGGACTCGGGGACTGCTACGCAGGACCCGGGGACTTCCATGGATGTAGAATACATTGAGCAAGACTCGGCAACTATACTGGAAAATTGGAAAGCCGCTTGGCGGAACTCGGGAACTCCCTGGGAGGACTCGGGGACTCGTCAGCCTATGTCGGGCGTGGTAATGTCGGTTGATACAATGGAAATCGACGAGCCTGTACTCGACACTCGCCCGGTACCAAAATGGGCACAACCCATTATGACATTCATGTTAGATGGCACCCTACTGAGTGATGAGGTCTCGGCCAGACAAATCCAAAGGCGATCCAAATCCTTCACCATCATCAATCATGAGCTGTACAAGAGAAGTGTGACCACTGTACTTCAGCGCTGTGTCGAACCAGAAGAGGGGGAAAAGATTCTCCGAGATATCCATCAGGGAGAATCCGGTCATCACGCCTCTTCTCGAGCTATAGTGGCTAAAGCATTCAGATATGGGTTCTACTGGCCCAGTGCTTTGCAGCAAGCAGAGGACATTGTCCGGAAATGTGAAGGATGTCAGAGGTTTGCACACAAAATTCATATGCCAGCATCAGCTCTCAAAACTATCCCCATCACTTGGCCATTTGCAGTGTGGTGTCTGGATATGGTGGGACCATTCAAGCCAGCCCGAGGTAACATGACTCACATCCTGGTGATGGTGGACAAGTTCACCAAGTGGATCGAGGTGAAGCCAATTAGAAAGTGCGATGGCCGCACAGCCGTGTCATTCCTAAAAGATATTATCCTAAGGTATGGTCACCCGCATAGCATTATCACGGATAATGGCACCAATTTCGCCGAGGGAGCCTTTGCTCGGTTTTGCCAGGAAAAAAGGATCCGGATGGACATTGCATCGGTTGCACATCCACAGTCCAATGGACAAGTGGAAAGATCAAATGGTTTGGTCTTATCCGGCATAAAACCTCGGTTGATTGAGCCTTTGCTGCGTGCTCCGGGTTGTTGGTTGGATGAGATTCCAGCGGTGTTGTGGAGTCTAAGGACTACACCGAATCGCTCGACCGGCTACACACCATTCTTCCTGGTTTATGGAGCAGAGGCAGTTCTGCCAACCGACATAGAGCATGACTCGCCAAGAGTCGCACTGTATACCGAGTCAGAGGCAAAGGAAGCCCGGGAAAATGACGTTGATTTGCTCGAGGAAGCACGAGAATTGGCATTGTCCAAGTCAGCGATATATCAGCAAAATCTCCGACGCTACCATAGCCGGAAAGTAAATCCTCGCAAGTTTCGAGAAGGAGATTTGGTGCTTAGGCTTGTGCAGCGCACTGCTGGAATTCACAAGCTATCTCCTCTGTCGTGGTATTGTCGAATCTAGCCGCGGCAGGGGTGCCATCGAGCTAGGTAGAGCGAGGGTTTTTTGGAGAAGTTGGGGATTCCGGCTTTGGGATGGACGCGAGTTTACCCAGCTTCGGATCACACGACGGTGGCGTGATCCTACGTGCTGCTATAAATCACTATATAGGCAATATCGCCGGGTTACAGTGAGATCTCGCCGAGATTGAGGTTCTCGTCGAGATGGCTTGTATCAAGAGTGCGTGCCCTAAGGCGTCCCGTAGGTCGGCTTATAAAGGCGTCCGACCTAGGGCTTACAGGAGAAAACCTACCGACTAAGTCAGAGTCCTAAACTAATCCGGCTTGGACTTTGTCTTGTGGGCCAAGTCTTCCGCAATACCAGCCGCCTTCTGGAACCTTCCTTAGCCGGATGGGCCTCCTGTGCTTCATCATACTGGGCCGCCCGATAAGCCGGAATTCGGCTTATCACCACTATGGGCCACCCTGGTATTCTGGCTTAACTCCATATCCGTGAGGATACCCGTTCGGCATATCCCCAACAGTAGCCCCCGGAAAGCTTCAAGTACTTGTTCGGTTGGCTTCATCTTCCCGACAAAACTTCATCCGGGAAGTTCTTCATCCGCCTTTTAGTCTTGGAGCATTCCTAGAAATTTTGCAGAACATGCCGAACTTGTTTGCCGATCTCTCAGTGCCGGCTTATTATGTCGGAGAAAACCACTTGAGCACGTTCTGACACGCGTCCGTCGATTTGACGACTCTGTCAGACTCAGTAGAGTGAGTGGAGAAGCATCTTTGAATGTAGGGGCTAATAGCGTTTTTCCCGCGCGAGAATCGAGGAGTCGAAGGCAACCAAACGTCTCACAACGGCTCGATCCGTGACGCGTGGCGAAAATCATGCCTTCTGACCGTTGCGCGGATCTCGGCGCGTCCACTATAAATGCCGGACGCCTCGCCTCCGCCGCAGTCACTCGCCATTCGCAACCCTAGCGCACACTTCTTCCAGATTTCCTCTCCCCCGATCTCGAGCTTTTCTTCCGAGCCCCATGGCATCAAGCGCTCCAAACTCACCGGTGATTGAAGCGACGCCACTGGCTTCGGCTCCGCCGATGGGCGGCTCTCCTTCCGCGGCCGCCGCCGCTGTGACCGAGCCATCCGCCGCCGCCACCGAGCCCTCCGCCGCTACAGCTGCATCCTCCCCGTCTCCGGTTTTGTAGCTCTATTTGAAGGTTACTTAGGTATAAAACCTAGGCTAGACTTCTTCCATAGATGCTTCTTAGTCAAGAGGCAGACTGTCAACAAGGAGCTGCTAGTGGTCGGCTCAATCAGTTTCAACTGCCGCCGGGATATCGATTGGTACCCTCAGGTACCAATCGTTGATTCGGCAAAGGGATGGGCATCGACCTTCTTTTACTGCAAGGATGTGGCACCGCCGAACCGGCTGGAGGGCCTTCCCCCTTCACAAATATAGCCGGCACGCCCATGCCGTCCTGGACGAAGAAGCCGTCGGCGAAGATGCCGGCAGACCATGCCGCCATTCAGGCGAAGATTTCGGAGTTAACCTCCGGCTCTCCTCCCCTAACTGGGGAGGACACCATAATATGTTGGGTCAAAAGACGGATCCAGCCCCTCCAGCACCGTACCCGCCTTTTGTGCGAGTACACTGGTAATGCTGATCCCATGAGGACCAGCGAGAAAGACATGGATGAGGAGCTCTACCACGCGCGCCTCAACCGTCTAATCAAAGCCCGGCCCAACGAGGGTCGGCAATATGAAGAATCGATGCCGATGTTCACGGCATCCAACCCTCCCCCAAAGGTACTGTGCCGGAAACAAAGTTCAATTCTTTGAAGGGATTTTAGCTTTATAGCCACAAGCTGACTTGTTTTATTCCTCAGATTCCAGGCCTTTCTGCTACTGGATCAGCTGGCACGTCGTCGTCCAGCAAGGTGATCCAGCGTCCCGTTACTTTTTCTTCGGCTCAAGCAGAGAGCCGGAAGAGGAAGAGCCAGTCTATCACGATTGGTGCCAAGTCATCGGAAGATGACAATGCTCTCGCTGGGCTCAACATTCCCAGCAAAAAGTAAGTCGGCTGACAACATTTTCTTCTTGCTTTGTTATTGAGCCGGCATTGCTGAACTTGCCCCTTATATCATTGCAGGATAAAGAAGGGCGCACCCCTTAAACGAAAGGTATGCACCACACGAAAGAAGGCGTCTCCTGCCGTAGCTCCTGCCACTCCGGTTCCGAAGCCGAACCCCGCCGAAGAGGGCGCCCGCACTGTGGCAGCAGGTCCTATCTTAGGGAGAGCCGGGACTACCCCTCCTTCGCAATGGACAGAGATGACGGGAAAGGTGACAGCACCTCCTTCCCCACCAAGGGCTGAAGCTCCGGCTAATGACGCCCCGACTTTCCTTCCAATCAAGGCAGAAGCCTTTGACGCGGAGGGGTATATTAAGCCGGAGTTCATGAACCGGTTTATGCGCGTCCCTCGGCTGCCCCGAAAGAAAGGAACCACTGTCAGGGACGACGAGCCGGAGCAGACCAAAGCCTATGACACCCTTGATGTCATAGAGATCCTTGAGGACCAGCAGCAATACATTACTGAGTCCTTTGATGCCGGCATGTCCCTTCTGCGCGAGCACTTCCAGGTAAATATCTTCCCCAGTAGCCCCCGAGCACTATGCCAGACTAAATTGGAGAAGATAGCCGACATAGTGGTCAGAGTCAAATGCATCCACCTAGCCCCCCTGCATATAGAGTGCCTTCATGTAGCCACATTGTCATCAAGCTTTAGGCTTTTAGCAAAACTCCTTACGCAGATTCATCGAGAAATTGGCGCTGAAACCATCACTTCTTTGGGTTTGCGAAATCAGGAGATGCGCCGACTAAGGGCAGAGCTGGCAAATAAGGACACAATTATTGCCGGGTTTGAAGCAGACCGAGTCATTTACCAGGGTATTAATGCCAAAAAAACTTTATTTGTCTGCTAACGATATTTTTGCCGCAGATGCCATCAACAAGGCCAAGGAGTTCGCAGACAACGTGGGAACCGTCGACCAGCTCCGCAACGAAAACATTGAGCTAAAAAAGCTTAATGAATCGATGAAGACAGAGCTGGAATCGGCTCAGAAAGCTCTTGTGCAAGCCGAGCAAAATCTGGAGACTGGGAGGCAACAAAGCAAAGATTCCCTCCGTGAAGTTCAGGACCGGCTTGACAAGCGTCTGGACGAATCACTGGCAATAGACAACCAGCTTCTGAGTATGTTTTATACTTAAGAACTCATTTTTGCTGTGTTTGTGTCTGCCTACTTAATAAGTTAACTTCGCCTTTTACAGCTCCGGCCGGCTTGGGCCATGAACTGACAGCGGAGAACCGGCTTGACCGGATTTTGGAGATGGGGGAGATTATCCCGAAGATACTTTCTTCGGGAAAAAATATTGTTGAAAAATTCTTTCCCGGCAACCCTGAGTCTTTGGCGAATCTGGCAGATTTGTCGGCCGAGCTGGACGAGGCAACTTCGTTCTTTGACGAACGGCTCTGATCCAGCGCTCGCGGTGGTGCGAAGACGGCTCTGGGCTTAATGATGGCGCATTACCCAGAGGCTGAAGCTTGGCGGGTGGCTTCCGGCTTTCCTCTTGAAAAGGAGGACGGCTCACCGCTTGATGACCAAGATCGCAAGAAGATTCTTCACTCCGTCTCCGGCTATGCCAGCAAGATTGCCAAGATGGTATCATTGACCACCATTTTCAAGGAAGTGCCGTGCCCGCCAACGCCCGTCCAATCAGATGATGACGGCGAGGAGGCGAACTGATATTAAAGCCGAATTTGCTCGTTCGAGCCGGCTTCCCTGAAAAATGTAGACTTTAGATGTAAGCAAGTCGAACAGTGTGAAATATTTTGTAAATAACTGTCTTTTGCCATATTTAACTTATCTACTTTTGCAATTTTGCAATTTTTATGCCTCAGTTCAATCTGGCCTTGACACCTTAGCCTTTAAGTGCCAGCAAACCTATTGCGAAGCAAACTTGCTGAGCAACAGGGTACACAATGACCAATCTGTTTAGACCCAGATCAAGTGCCGCCTTTCGGTGCCGGAACACTTTGAAGCAACCCGGCACAAAAAGCTATCAGACAAACGTTATTTGGCAAAATTTTGTTTTTTCATCGCCTTAAGGCGGATCCAACAGAGAAGAGAGTTTACCAACTAGCAACACAGGCAATTTCGGGTAAGCAGATAATATCAATAAGATCATTGGGAAATAAGGGATGGTACAGATTCTCGAATTCGACATGAGAGAAACCAATTTTTATTTCATGATCATATTGACATGGTTACAATAGAATTTGCTAAGTGTAAAAAGGACGTAGCTGAGCGATATTCCACGGACGTTTCGTCTCATCTAAGTCGTCATCTACATGCCTTTTCCTCTTTCGACCTTTCTTCCTGGGATCTTTCTTTGAATCCCTTAAGTCGAGGAGGTAATATGACCCGTTTTTCAGAACTTTGCTGATAACGAAAGGCCCTTCCCATGGCAGGGATAATTTGTGCTGCCGGCTTTGCACAAGCCGAAGCACTAAGTCGTCCTCTCGAAAAGATCGACTCCGCACTCTACGGCTCTGATAGCGACGTAGATCTTGTTGATAGATGGCGGATCTTTGGAGAGCTAACTCTCTTTCTTCTTCGAGGACATCTAAGCCGTCTTGACGTGCTTCTGCGTCTTCTTCGACGTAGGCTGCGACTCTAGGCGAATCATGGATCATGTCGGATGGGAGCACCGCTTCTGCACCATAGACAAGGAAGAAAGGGGTGAAGCCGGTTGATCTATTTGTGGTAGTACGAATACTCCATAAGACCGCCGGCAATTCATCAACCCACGCGCCGGCTGCTCGATGTAGAGGAGTTTCAAGCCTCGGCTTAATACCCTGCAGAATAATGCCGTTAGTGCGCTCTACCTGTCCATTGGATTGCGGGTGTGCCACCGATGCCACATCGAGTCGGATCTTTGATCGGCTGCAGAACTTCGCTAGCTCACCGACGGCAAAGTTTGTGCCATTGTCAGTGATAATGCTATGCGGTATGCCGAATCGAGTTGTAATCTCGACGATGAACTTTGTTGCTGTAGCTCCGTCGAGTTTCTTGATGGGCTTTGCCTCCACCCATTTTGTGAATTTGTCGACCGCCACCAGCAGGTGGGTTAAGCCTCCCCTTGCCGTCTTAAAAAGGTCCCACCATGTCGAGCCCCCAGACCGTGAACGGCCAAGTGATAGGGATCGTTCGGAGCTCCTGAGCCGGCAAGTGAATCTGCTTTGCGTAGTGCTGACATCCTTCACAAGTCTTGACGATGTTGATAGCATCCTCTTCAGCCATCAGCCAGAAGAACCCGTGCCGAAACGCCTTGGCGACTAACGCCTTTGCCGCCACGTGATGCCCACATTCGCCGGAGTGGATTTCTTCTAAGATTTGCCGTCCTTCCTCTGGAGAGACGCATCTTTGGAAAATGCCGGATGTGCTCCTCTTGTAGAGTTGTCCGTCAATAATCGTGTACGCCTTTGCTCGACGCTCAATTTGACGGCTTAGCACCTCGTCGTCCTTAGGCAGTTTCTTATTAACCAAGAAATCAATGTAGGGTGTGGTCCAATCTGGGGTTACCAAGCACACCTGAACTGATTCTGTCGACAAAGGGTAATCTTCATCGCCGCCTTTGATGGACGGCTTGTGAAGGTGATGGAGGAATACGTCTGGTGGCACTGCCTTTTTCATGGATCCTATTCTGGCCAAGGCATCAGCAGCTTCATTGTCATCTCGGGAGATATGTCGAACCTCTAAGCCGGTAAAGCATCGGGCGAATTCGTCGACTGTTCTTCTGTATTCCGCCATTGTGGGACTCTTCGTGTCCCAACATCCATCAAGTTGCTGCACAACCAGATCTGAGTCGCCATAGAAAAGGATGTGTTGTACTCCCAATTCCTTAGCCATGTGAAGACCATGAAGGAGAGCCTCATATTCTGCTACATTGTTGGTGGCGTTGAAGTGGATTCAGAGGACATAACTGAGCTTATCACCCTTAGGCGATTTTAGAACTACTCCAGCCCCCGAGCCTTCCTTCATCTTCGAGCCATCGAAGTGCATTATCCAGTACTGAGAATCCGGCAAAGGTGTGCTTTCCATCGCCTCTGTCCAATCTGCAACAAAGTCGGCTAAGACCTGAGATTTGATGGTGGTCCTCGGCTTGTATTGGATGTCAAAAGCTGCTAACTCGATGCCCCATTTGGCGACTCGACCCGTTGCGTCGGCATTGTTGATGATTTCCCTTAATGGAGCCTTGCTGACCACCGTGACTGTGTGATCATGGAAGTAGTGACGCAGCTTCCTAGCGGCAAAGAATACGCCATAGGCTAACTTCTGATAGTGGGGATAGCGCTGCTTCGAATCTGAGAATACCTCGCTAATAAAATAGACGGGGCGCTGATCCGGCCATTGCTTTCCCTCTTCCAGGCGGTCTACTACAATGACAGCACTGATAACAAAGTTTGTGGCCGACAAATAGAGCAAAAGTGGCTCTCTTTCCTTTGGAGCCGCCAAGGTTGGAGCATGCGTCAATGTATACTTCAGCTGGGCTAAGGATGCTTCTGTTTCCTCCGTCCAGATGAAATTATCCGACTTTTTGAGGAGTTTATACAGAGGCAAAGCTTTATCTCCAAGCCGGCTGATGAAACGGCTTACAGCCGCGGCGGAACCCGTAAGCCGCTGTATGTCCTTCAGACAAGTCGGCTTCTCGATGTTCTGAATCGCCTTTATCTTTTCCGGGTTAACTTCAATTCCTCTTTGGGAAACAATGAAGCCCAGAAGCTTACCTGCGGGTACACCGAAGACGCATTTTGCTGGATTAAGTTTCATCTGGTACTCACTTAGGTTTGCGAAGGTTTCCGACAGATCGGCGATTAGATCGCCACGCTTCTTCGACATGACTGCAATGTCGTCAACATAGACGTGAACATTGCGGCCAATTTGCTTGTCCAGACACCGCTGCATACACCTTTGGTAAGTAGCACCGGCGTTCTTTAAGCCAAACGGCATTGTGACATAGCAATAATTGCCATACGGCGTAGTGAAGGATGTCTTGATTTGATCTGATTCCTTCATCTTTATCTGATGGTAACCCGAATAAGCGTCCAGAAAACATAGCATCTCTGAGCCGGCAGTTCAATCAACCTGATCGATGCGCGGTAAAGCGAACGGATCTTTAGGGCAGGCTGTGTTTAAGCCGGTGAAATCAATGCACATACGCAGCTCCGAGGTGTTCTTCTTTGGGACTAGCACGGGATTTGCCAACCAATCAGTGTGGACAACTTTACGAATGAATTTGGCGGCTGTGAGCCTTAGGATCTCCTTTCCAACCGCCTTGCGCTTCTCAGTTCCGAGCCGACGAAGGCCTTGCTTGACCGGCTTTGCGTCCTTGTTGACTTTTAGGGAGTGCTCGGCAAGTTTCCTCGGGACAACTGGCATGTCAGATGGTGACCAGGCAAATATGTCCCGGTACTCACGGAGAAACTTGACGAGCTCGCCTTCCTATTTGTCGTAGAGACCGGTACCGATGATGGCCTCCTTTGTCGGATCCTCCTTTGAGAGCTTGATTTTCTTGGTGTCATCCATTGGCTTGAAGCTTGAGTCGACTTTAGAGGACGGCTTTTCAGTCGCCGGCATCTCATCGGGACCAATTGTTTTCTTGAGATCCTCCAACTCTTCCCTGCAGATTGCTTGTTCAGCATGGACAGCATTGGAGGCCTCGCATTCCTTGGCTTTCTTGAAGTCTCCCTTAACTGTGATGACGCCATTGGGTCCCGGCATTTTCAGCATGCTGTAGATGTAGCAGGGCCTAGCCATAAACTTGGCGAAACCCGGACGTCTAAAGATTGCATGATATGCACTTCTGAAGGGAACCACCTCAAAAGAGACGTCCTCAGTCCGAAAATTATCGGCTTCACCAAAGGTGACCTTCAGGGTAATTTGCCCCATCGAGGAAGCTTGTCGTCCCGGCACAATCCCATGAAACTTCACAGTGTTGTGGGTGAGTTGCGACTCGGAAATACGCATCCTCCTTAACGTTGCAGCGTAAAGTATGTTGATACTGCTGCCGCCATCCATGAGTACCTTTGTCAACTTGTACTTGTCGACTATTGGGCTGACGACTAAGGCGTAGGTGCGCTTTGCAGGAACTCTATCCGGGTGATCGCTGCGATCCCATGTGATGGGTGTGTCGGACCAATCCAGATATTGAGGAACTGCGGGCACCGTAGCGTTGAGTTCTCGCCAAGCCGCCTTTTCTTTGCGTGAAGAATCTGTTGCCAGGTTGACAATGAGACTTTCGGCATGCTTAGGGAATTTGCTTCCTTTTTCTTTGGAGGCAGCGTCATCCGACTCTGAAGCAGCTTCCTCCTTCTCTTTGTCGTCCTTCCTGGACTTGCGCTTGTTCCTTGACTTGCCGGCTTTGGGGTCCTTAGCGATGTCTCGATTAATGTGACATTGCTGGAGCGTGTGGGAACTTGTCCCATCTGGCCTCAGATGATGGACACAGGGGTTGTGCTTGATGTCGTCATACTTCACCGCTGGTGGCCGGGATGATTGGTTATTTGCCGGCTTCTTGCCTTGCCACTTGCCATTGCTTGAACCGCCCTTTCCAAAGGCGGCAGCGACCTCATGAGAAGGGCCGGCTTGGTCTTCAACCTTCTTTTTCCCGGACTCGCGTCGGCGGCTTTCGGCATCCTCCCTCTTGTCATCATCGGCAGCGGCGTACTTGTTTGCACAAGCGAGTAAGCCCCCCAAAGTTTCCGACTCGTCGCTGTAGATCATGAAGCGGAAAGTCGTCCCCTTCCTCAGAGATTGCTTGAAAGCATGGATCGCCTGAGTTTCTGAGACGCCTTCACAAGCGTTCTTGATTTCACTCCATCGTGAGACGAACTCACGGCTAGACTCATTCCTTTGCTGCACGCACCGCTGTAAGTCGAAAATCGACTTTGGGCGCTTATATGTGCCCTGGAAGTGCTGGATAAAAACACGCTTCATGTCACTCCAGGTATGAACTGTCCTTTCGGGCAGACCTTCAATCCACATGCGTGCCGTCCCGGTTAACATCAGGGGCAAAAATCGCACTGCCGAGTCGGCGCTGCCTTGATATATGTCGCAAGCACTGACGTAATCTGAGAGCCAGGTCTCAGGATTAGCCGTACCACTGTACTTCTCAACCATCTTTGTTACGTTCGACAAAGTGGGAGGTAGAATTTGCTCTCTGATTGTTCTGCCAAAACACTTGGGGCCGAGATACTGGGCATCTCTGGCCGACTTCCTCTCCTCGATTAGGCTTCGAACATCATTGGCTGGTGGCAGTTTAGCAACCGACTTTTCTTGTCTTGGTTCTTCCCTGTGACGACTTTGGCTCGCCCGGCTTGCATTACGCGGAGGGCTTGGAGTCCTTTGTCGTTGTGGAGGGGGTATGTATTTGGAAGGGTTATCTCCCTCCTTGCGCGGTGGAGGCGGCGGTGGAGGTGGCATATGACCTCTGTTATCCTCCCTTCGGGGTTGATTTTCCCCTTCACGTCGTCGCTCCTGACGGGGTTGCGCCGCCTTTTCCTTGCAAGGCACCTCTTTTTGCTCTCAGCTTCGATGTCTTTCCCGACCAGCCTCACGATGGCGTGAAGAACCTGTTCGAGACTCCGCACCTCTACGCTGCTTGTCCTTCGGATCCTTGCTGCCTTTAATGTGACTGCTTGAGCCGGCCGGATCATCGTCATCTGGGTCGGTAGGGGCAGCAGCCATTGGCTTGTTGGCGGTTGACTTGCAAAGGCGAGAATCATCAACAAGACGCCCTGTTTTGACTTGCGAATCATTCTGCTGCTGCTGTGCGACCTCCAGTAGATAAGCCGAATATTTAAGCCGAGCGTCACGATCCAGAGATTTGTCAAACATGACTTCTTGGGCAGGCTCCATATTTTTGGCTGGGGTATTGAAGTAACGCAGATTTGTCACCGGGTCACGTCGGTGGTGGTACTTCCTCCAGACTGAATCTACATGATCGGCTTCCCACTTGCTATGGAAATCCAACCTCTTATGCAGGTTCTTATCACGAGCCGGACGGAAAACATCGTCAGCCCCCTTTTCCCTCTGCTTTCGGATGAACTCCGTTTCCTTGTTTGTGAGCTCAACTTCACGCTCTACTATCTGGGCGGCTTGCTCCTCAAGTAGGGCGCGGCGCTTCTCAATGTCGTCCAGCGATGCGTTTGGAGGGAGAGGCGTCAACAGTTGCTTGTAGCTCGCCATCTTTCTTTCGTGCTCCCTCTCCGCCGCCTTGCCGGTCTTAGCGTCAATGTCGTCTCCTCCAGCCGGCCCTCTGTCTGCCCCCCCTCGATGGAGCTAGTGGCGGTACAAAATCCACCTTGAGATTTCCGGCTTGTGGAGTTTTTTCTTCTCCATTGGCGGCTTTCGAGGCGTTGGGGTCGTCATTAGGATCTGAGATGTTTCCCATCAAGACCTCGACAGGGCGTCCCAAGCAGGATGCAACCTTCCGACTAAAATCGTCGGATTCTCCTTCAGATTCAGGGTCTTGCTCCATAGGAGCGGTGTCCACAGATCCGGCTTCTGAATCTGCCTCCATCTGCAAGGCAGGGAGGATTGACTCAGGTAGTGTCGTCGACTCGTTTGAGCCCGATTCTCCAGCCACGCCGACGAAGTGGGAACCCGGCGCCGCCCCTGAGGTTGCGTCATCTTCGGAGTCCTCATCGTCAGCATCAAACGCTAGATCCAGATCAGCTAGCTCCTCAGAGTCCAGATCCGATCCGTCTTCAATGTTGTAGGGGTGGGCGGTGGGCAAACTCGATGTGAAACCGAGATCGTCCAAAGCCTGGGCAGTGAAGCCGACGAAGATGTCGAAGCCGCCGATGGAGACAGTGGACCAACCGGCGGGATCCTCCTTTGCCGGCGTCCAGAGGCCATCGTTGAAGACGTGGCCGGCTCCTGATTCGTCGAAGTAGCTCACCATGCCGACCGCGATGGTGTCGCCGACTCCGCCTGCAGCTCCTGGACAGATCGAAACCCCAGAGGTCTCCTACCCCACGGTGGGCGCCAACTATCGTCGTATTGTCGAATCTAGCCGCGGCAGGGGTGCCATCGAGCTAGGTAGAGCGAGGGGTTTTGGAGAAGTTGGGGATTCCGGCTTTGGGATGGACGCGAGTTTACCCAGCTTCGGATCACACGACGGTGGCGTGATCCTACGTGCTGCTATAAATCACTATATAGGCAATATCGCCGGGTTACAGTGAGATCTCGCCGAGAGTGAAGTTCTCGTCGAGATGGCTTGTATCAAGAGTGCGTGCCCTAAGGCGTCCCGTAGGTCGGCTTATAAAGGCGTCCGACCTAGGGCTTACAGGAGAAAACCTACCGACTAAGTCAGAGTCCTAAACTAATCCGGCTTGGGCTTTGTCTTGTGGGCCAAGTCTTCCGCAATACCTGCCGCCTTCTGGAACCTTCTTTAGCCGGATGGGCCTCCTGTGCTTCATCATACTGGGCCGCCCGATAAGCCGGAATTCGGCTTATCACCACTATGGGCCACCCTGGTATTCTGGCTTAACTCCATATCCGTGAGGATACCCGTTCGGCATATCCCCAACATCCTCCCTGGGAGGGGCCGTTTATTGTGAGCAAGGCTTTGAACAATGATGCATATTATCTTATTGATGCTCAGGCGCAGGTGAAGAACAGGATGGACAGATCCGGAGAGGAGACCAAACGACCTTGGAATGTAGCTCTTCTTCGCCCTTTTTACTCTTAAGGACTCACTGTATGTATCTCGAAACCCTGAAATGAAGTGTCGGCATCCCGAAATGAAACTCGGGGACTGCCTTGCTATGAATCTTGTGTTGTATGCATGTTTATCTCTGTTTTCTGTGTGTCAGATGGCTTCAAATATCGTGCTTCCATGTTTGCAAGTATTGTATGCTATGTTTTTGTGATTTTGTGACCCGACTGCCAAAAAACCCATGAAAGGTAGGCAAGGGCAGAGATTGCAAGGGATAGTAAACAAGAAAATAGACTCGGGGACTCGGTTCAGGAGCGATTCGGTCTCCTTTTGTTGTTTTTTCATTTTATGTCGGATGGCTCTAGACCATGTCTCAAAGTTTTGAGTATTGTATGCTATGTTTTTGTGATTTTGTGACCCGGCTGCCAAAGAAACCATAAATGGTAGGCAAGGGCAGAGATTGCAAGGGGTAGCACACAAGAAAACAAACTCGGGGACTCGGCCCAAGTGCGATTCGGCACAAGTTGTTTTCATTCCTAACTTTTAGGTCGGATGATTGTGAGCTTTGACTCAAAGTTTCTTAGTATTGTATGCCGTATCTCGGTAATCTTGTGACTCGACTGTCAGAACACCGAAAAAGGTAGACAAGAGCAGAGGTTGCAAAGTATGGTAAACAAGAAAATAAACTCGGGGACTCGGTTCAGGATGATCCAGCATAATAAATAACCATGCTAAAAATGTGCAAAATAAAAGAACCAAGTGCCAGAACATAAAAGCTAAAGGTTATATTACATTTGCACCCGGCATTCCGGGGATTTGATGATTTGAGTTTTTGCTGAGTCTAGGTAGCAGGACCCTAGCTACCCGGAGCAGAAGGAGCAGTATCGGTCGAGGCCGGTTCATCGGCTGTGGCCGTGCCAGGAGGAGTGTCGGCTTGGATCTCCTCGTCGACTTGTTCTTCGTCTTCCTCTTCGCCATCGTCGACCTCCATTTCCTCTACTTGAGGAACCCGCTCGCCCGGGACGAAGCTATGCACCGGAGCATATTGGATGAGGGCATGAGCCAGCTCTTGGCGACGCCGGATGAGTTCCGGGTCAGAGAGCCACTTGGATCCGTCACGCACGGTCTTCAGCATCTCGAGGTCGAGTTCCTCGTACCAAGACAGCACGTAGGTTAGCGCTTCATCCGCACCGACTCGGGCGGCAGATGATCGCCAATCATCAAGCCTTTCCTCGGAAGCCATCAGGCACTTGGCCAATTCATCAACAATCGCAGGGGCCTCGCACCCGGGCCAGAGAACGTTGTAGACCCGGATCGCAGAGCTAAGAAGATTCATTCCGATAGCCTTCATCGGTACCAAGCGCGCCTTCAGGGCCACCAGATGAGTATCTATATCCCACTCGGCCGAGATCGGGCCATCTTGGATTTTCTCGAACTGGTGCTCTTGAGCGCTCTTATCCGCAGCAGCCTTGGTGTGGGGGAAGCGTTCTGAATAAGGAATGGCTAAAGCTAAAATAAGTCATATAAGGATGAAAGTGAGAGATTGAATAAAGATAGAAGGGGAAAGGGCTTACTGTCCATCTCGGAGTTGATGCTGGAGATGTCCACCAACCACTGCGAGATCTTGGTCTTCAGAGCTCGGAGCTCGCTCTCAGCCGAGGTCGCTTGCGACTTGGACTCCTCAAGAGACTCCTTGAGCTTCCGAGTCTCCTCTTCTCGGAGTTGTTTATCTGTGGCGGCGGTCTTTTCCAGCTCGGTGGCTCGACCCTAAGATTTCTCCAGCTCGGCTTTCAGCCGGGACACCTCCTCCTGCTCTTTCTTCAGCTCGGCCTGGTGCGCAAGCTCGCGCTCCTTCTGTGCGGCTGTGCCGAGATAGCAGAGTCAGAAGACAAAAACTAATGCAAATATTAGTTGGGAGACAAAATATGACTTACCCTCAGCCTTGGATTCCGAGTCAGCTACTTGGCTCAGCTTGGCTCGCAGCAGCTTGTATTTCTCGGAGAGCGTCTTGTGTTCTAGCAGTAGCTTGCGGTGTATTTGTGTGCGCTTGGTCATGCAAGCCTGAAAAGAAGAGATGTTATTCTGGTTGGCGAAGATTCAGGCCGAGTTACCCTCACTCAACCGAGTCAGCTTTACTCGGCCAAGCCTCAGTCACTCGACCCGAATCTCGGGGACTGGGGATAGATGATATCTACATTAAAGAAATAAACCGAGTTATCTTCACTCGGCGCAACTTACCGCAGCTGCTTGGTCGGCTGCGAGAAGGGCAGCTTTGGCTGCGGACATCTGTTGAGCCACCAGACTCGGCCCCGCCGGATGTTCTGAGACGATTTGGCCCGCTGGTGACCGCGAGCTTACTTCGCTCAGGTCGGCAGCATTCCAGTCCATGTTATAGTGCTCAAGGGAGCCCAAGCTTTTCCCGCTAAGGGTTCGCAAGGGAGCAAACCCCCAGCTGGCGGTCTGGATACTGCCGGATGTTGCTGCGCCTTTGCTTGGTGGCACAATTAACTGCCGTTCCGGGTTAGCCGACACTGTTGTCACCGGTGTCTTTCCAGTTGTTACCCCAGTTGCAGGAGCTGGGGCGTTGGATGTCTGTTGCTGTGGCCGCGGCTGTGCCGGTGGTGGTGCTGGCCTTGCTGTTGATGTCGATTTCGATTTTGATGGCGCTGGCTGCGGCTTGTGCTTTGGCTGCTGCTGCGCTGGCGGAGGTTGATTTTGCTTCTGCTTCTGCTGCCGCTGCGATGGTGGTGGCTGTTGTGGTGGTTGCGGCTGAGCCTGCTGCTCTTGCTGCTGCTACTGTCTTGGTGGCTGTGCCGAGTCCTTCTGGACCTCGGTCGGCTCTACCTCAGGAGCCGAAGAGCTGGCTCCAGGATTCACTACTTGGTCGGGCACCGAGGTTGCGGTCCCGACCGAGTCTACATTCCCGGCTCCGGATCTCGGAGCCGAGATATCCGCAACCGGATTCATCCTTGGTGGACTCGGCACCCGGGTGTCGTCGGGCCGAGGCGGTGTCGGTGTCCTTGGAGGGACCCGGTCGGTGGACCCGGTAGTGGGGACCTTCAGAGGGGCCATGCTGAAAAGCCAAAACAGCAAAGTATGTTGGCAAGAGGAGAAAAGTAAGTATAGATAAGAGTATAAGGTTTATGTCGGCAAGAAGGGATCCTACCCCTTGGAGACAGGGCGTTGGCGCTTCACTACTATCTTCAAGCGCGGCTTCTTTTGCGCGGGACAGGAGGTGCCAGAGGTTCCGGCATCTGCGGATGTGGCCGCTGGGCGCTTCCGAGCCGCACCCTTGGGTCCTGTGGCGAGGGGTGCCACCTCGAGTACTTCGTCCGAGTCAGCTGGGTTCGGGGACATCGGATATGAGTATGCAACGGGGAGAGGGTCATACACCTCTAAAATCCGACAATCGTCATCTTCATCCTCAGACCAGTCTCGAAGGGGGAAGCACGAGTCTTACCCGTGGCAGGAATTGAGCCGACGTCGGGAATTGGCACGTTATCCTCGTCATCCGGGTCTTCCGAGTCGGCTTCGACCCGGTCTTTACCCCAGTTGGCAGAGGGGTTCTCTCCGTCCTCCGTCAGCTGCCGACCGAATCTCTGCATGGGGGAAACGGGAAATGATTAATATCAAGTACAGAGTTGTACCGACATAAGAGGTTATGTTGGTGAAAATGTTATGTCGGCGGAGGTGCTTACTTTCGGTGGAAGGTTGCTCCGGCTGTGGGGTTCTTTGCCCCATTCCCATGCCTCCGGCATCTTTGTCCGGGCTATGGCTTTGATGCGCCGCCGGATCTGGTCGTTGTCCAGCTCGACGGTGCTCACTCGGGTCGGATCCAGTGGGCCACTCATGTGGCAAATTTTGTGGACTCGGCGCTGGAGAGGCAGGACCCGGCGGCTGATGAAAGTGGCGAGCAGATCATCGGCTGTCATTCCTTCGCCCTTGAGCTGCTTGATGACCTGGTGGATGTGGTTGACCTCCAGTACTTTATCCGACGGGTTGTACCGTTGAGCTGCGCAATTGGGGGGCCGATGGCGAACTTCGGCAGGTTGATCATGTCAACCTCGGTTGTGTTCTTCACGTAGAAGAAGGAGCGCTGCCATTTCCGGCATGACTCTAGTCCTTGGATCCGGGGGAAAATGGAGCCGCGCCGAGGTACGATGGTGGCGGCCCCGCACTGGGTCATCTCTCGGACCGCATCCGGGTTGGCAGGATTCGGGACGACTTGTTTTCGGAAATGGAAATATTTGGACCACGCCTCGATGGTAGGCCAGAGGCCGAGATAACCCTCGATGAAAGAAACGAAGGCAGAAAGTGTGGTGAAAGCATTCGCCGGGAGTTGATGAGGTTGAAGGCCGAACTTGTTGAGGAAGTTGCGGAAGAAGGAGCTGGCGGGTAGACCGAATCCGCGCTCGAAATGCGCGATGAAGACGACATACTCTCCTTCCTTGAGATCCGGTGATGTCTCTTGACCCGGTATCCGACACTCCACCTCGGCTGGGATCCGCCGAGTCCGGATCAACCAGTCTATGTCGGCTATGGAGACGTAGGAGCCTTCCCAGGTGGCCCGGGTGGCTTCCTCTGCAACCCCTTCTTCTACTACTTCGACCACCTCGAGGTTGGAGTTGTCCGACATGTCGGTAAAGGGGTGCCGAGATCTGCAAAGGGGGGTCACCGGTAGCGAGATTAGAATCGTTACGGCGAAGAGAAAAAAAGCAGAAAAGGAAGAGCATGCGAGCGTCTAATCCAGATGCAAAAAGCGCTAGTGCGCAAGGAGAAAAGAAAGAAAACACGCTGTGGAGGCTAGTCCACCGGCGGCGAACCGCATCTACGACCACAAACCCACCGGCGGCGCCCGACGCGTTGCCGCGATGAAGAACAAAGGAAGAACAAAAGCAAGAAACAAGAACGGAGAATACTCATAGAGGCAAAGCGCTAATGTGCAGGAGAGAAGAAGAATGAAAACGAGATTTTACCGGCGAGTGTCGTCGGCGGGCGGCGGTGCGTCGATGCGTGCATGCGCGGCGTCGGCGTCCGGCGGCTCGTCGGCGTGCGCGGGTCCTTGCGGCGGCGAGGTGCTCGGTGCTTTGTGCGCAGGAGAAGAGAAGGAAGAAGGAGGCAAGAGGAAGACTGAATGCGGAGGGGGAAACAGTGCCCCCTCCCTACTATTTATGAGCGGCCGGAGGAGATCGTGGGCGCGCGATTTTCTGCGCATGATTCCTTAATGGACGGGAGTTACCACCCCACGATCTTGGCCACGATTGCCGTAGCGGTTTAACTGCCGCACGATCTGCCCCACGATGGGCCACAGGGAGCTAACGGCTCTGTGCGGCGCACCAGATCGGGCGAGACCCGAGGCGACGCGAGCGGTGCGGTCCAACCGCACTCGAGTGCTTGCGTGCGCACAGTCATCGAGATGACCGGCGTGACCCAAGTGGCGTGCGTGCCAGTGGCACGTCCATCCGTGCACAAGAACCGAGGTGCTATGCAGAGATGCTCTGCCACGTAGGGGAAACGATAAACTCGGAAAAACTGTGGAGTTCTCTCCGGTGAGTCGGAACGATCCGACATAAAGGATGATAGCAAGTTGGGATGCAAATTGCTTTTCGACATATAGAAGGTTTGCCGATGTATGTGATGTCGGTAATCAAGTAAAGATGCTGGTTTTTGGGTAAACCTGCCGTGGCCCTCCATCCGAGGCTGCAGGACCGCGCCAGCTTCGGGGACTAATGTCGGGGGGCAGCCCCCGAGTAGGGTCAATATGGTGAAATAAGCGTGGACTCGGAGTTGACCGAGTCAATGGTAAACCGACATACACATGGGCTTACCCGGGGTCAACCGGGTAAGGGCTTACCGACATAGCCCTATGTCAGGTCATGCATACTATATGTCGGAATCTTCTTTGTTGTTCTTATGTGCAGGAGAGGAGAAACCGAGTTAGGAAATATCCGGCATGCCTATGCCGGATCGGGAAGAGGAAGCTCTATCTCGGCGTTGGTCATGGCATACGTCTTGTCCCTACAATCATGGAGCAGGCATCCTGCCACAGACAAGATGGGACGCACTGCCTAACCCTTGACTCGGTGGTCATGGGATGGGCAGTCAGTCCTCCATGCTGCTGACCTACGCAGTACGGGGGAGCAGTGCACAGGAGTTGATGGATTGGACATGCCACGCGGGGGTGACGGAAGCAGTCAGAGACCCAGGCGTGGCCACAGTGCTGCCTGTGTCAGCACCAACGTCAGCCCTAACTCTGTACCCTGGGTTTCCCTATATAAGGAGCACCAGGGGCTCTTCTTACAGGGACGATCCCCAGACACATGCCTAGACGCTGGACAAATACTTAGTCATTTCCTTAAGAGCTAGCAGGAGAGCCAAAGAGCCATTCTGAGACTCGGTAGAGAGCTTATAGCTTGCAGTTCATCCCATACAGCTCAAGGAGCAGCTTGTAACTCGGTAGTAATCCACATATATAGAACAGACAGGCAGGAGTAGGGGTGTTATCTCCTCACGAGAGCCCCGAACCTGGGTAAAACCGTGTGCGTGTGTGTGTGTATTCGTGTGTGTACGTTTTAACGTGCAAACCCTCCCCGGTACCTCCAGCGCCCATCGGCCCCAACTCAAGCCTATCTATGGCATCTGTCCGTGCACCACCACGACACGCTCACCGGCCCTCTCCCCTTAGCAATGTGCGCCACATCAGCTAAGAAGGAAAGCCCCACTTGCCTCGGCCGCGCACACTACCGCATCTCCACGCACTCGGCACGTCTCCCATAAGCCTGCAGCCGCTCGCCACCATGGAAGCCGGTCCGGGAAGAGGGTGGAGAGTTCTCACTAACAGGAGGAGATCACTCGATCTGACTTTTGGCGAGTGATTCATCGGCAGCGAGTGTTGGGGGAATATCCCCCAGGTACCCTCAAGACAAGCCTAGGAGTTATCAAGGCCCAACCGACTGAGCGGAAGTGCCGCCTGCGGTGTCGGAGACCTAACCTGATCCGGCTCAATAGAGGCATCCGGATGTGGCCGGCTGAGGAGTCGGAGCTGGCCAGAGCTACCAACCGACAGGTCGTACATGTGGTCCAGCCGTCGCGTGATTAGAATGAGTGAACAGTGCCCACGGTCGGCCGTTACGCTCACAAGCCATCATGACCCAGCTGGAGCCGCCTTGTGTCATCCAGTGCGTCATAGATGATCTCATAGGGCTAAACCTGTAACTTCCCTCTAAACCCAGCCTATTGCCTTTATAAGGCGGGCTAGAGCCCTCTGCGAGGGGAAGGATTTCACACACGCACAAGTAGAACAGAACTCACCAGTAGCCGACTCCATCCTCCTTCCTCCTCCAGCCGACACCTTCATCGAAACAGCTCCAGGAGCACTTTGTAGCCCGAACCACTGTGATCAAGGAATAGACAAGAACAAGGCAGGACGTAGGGGTGTTACCTCAACACAAGGGCCCCGAACCTGGGTACATCGCGTGTGTTTGCCGTTCTTGTGCCCAATCCCGTGCAGACGCCATCGTCGCCGAGCTCAACATCTTCTCCGTCTCTGATGGATATGTCGTGCCACCCACCACGACAACGAGCTCGAATCATGGCAAGTGCACTACTAGGAAACTAGCTATAGGTGGATAGCTATTCTGTGGTGCACCAAACTGGCCGTGCGCCACAGAAAATATTCTGTGGCGCACCGTTGGAGGTGCGCCACAGAAATCGTCCCCTTTATGTGGCGCATATTTAAGAAATGCGCCACTGAATTAGGGTATTTTGTGGCGCACCAGCGCACATGCGCCACAGAAAATTAGTGGGCCCCACAACCAACGGCTGGATTGCATCCTACCCCACCTTTTCTGTGGCGCATGTAGACAGATGCGCCACAAAAATCTGTCTTTCTATGGCGCATCTGGACCCATGCGCCACAGAAATATGGGTGGGCCCCGGCACCAATAATTGAGGGAGCCATTTCTGTGGCGCATGGAACAAGATGCGCCACAGAAATGCGACTTTCTGTGGCGCATCCAGCTGCGTGCACTACAGAAAGTAGCATTTCTGTGGCGCATCTTGTTCCATGCGCCACAGAATTGATGTGCAGAAATACAAAAGTTGCAGCATATGAATTTTAGTATTATACCTACTAACGGTGTCTATTCTTTCTTTAAAAATATTAACAAATATGTGTGTGTTCTTTCTTTAAATTTAACCAAAAATTTATTTTTTGAAAAGAAAAAAATATCATTAAAAAGAATAACAAATATGTGTGTGTTCTTTCTTTAAATTTAACCAAAAATTTATTTTTTGAAAAAAAAATATCATTAAAAAGAATAACAAATATGTGTGTTCTTTCTTTAAATTTAACCAATTTTTTTTAGTATTATACCTACTAAAGGTGTCTATTCTTTCTTTAAAAATATTAACAAATATTTGTGTGTTCTTTCTTTAAATTTAACCAAAAGTTTATTTTTTGAAAAGAAAAAATATCATTAAAAAGAATAACAAATATGTGTGTGTGTTCTTTCTTTAAATTTAACCAAAAATTTATTTTTGAAAAGAAAAAAATATCATTAAAAAGAATAACAAATATGTGTGTGTTCTTTCTTTAAATTTAACCAATTTTTTTTAGTATTATACCTACTAAAGGTGTCTATTCTTTCTTTAAAAATATTAACAAATATGTGTGTTCTTTCTTTAAATTTAACCAAAAATTTATTTTTTGAAAAGAAAAAATATCATTAAAAAGAATAACAAATATGTGTGTGTTCTTTCTTTAAATTTAACCAAAAATTTATTTTTTGAAAAGAAAAAATATCATTAAAAAGAATAACAAATATGTGTGTGTTCTTTCTTTAAATTTAACCAAAAATTTATTTTTTGAAAAGAAAAAAATATCATTAAAAAGAATAACAAATATGTGTGTGTTCTTTCTTTAAATTTAACCAATTTTTTTTTTGTATTATACCTACTAAAGGTGTCTATTCTTTCTTTAAAAATATTAAAAAATATTTGTGTGTTCTTTCTTTAAATTTAACCAAAAATTTATTTTTTGAAAAGAAAAAAATATCATTAAAAAGAATAACAAATATGTGTGTGTTCTTTCTTTAAATTTACCAAAAAAATTTTTTTTTTGAGACAACCAGGATTCGAACCTGGCTGCCCCAAGTTTCAGCTTGCTAACCACTGGGCTATGTAGTTGTTGGTGTCATGAAACAGCAGCACCATGTTTTAAATTTTTAGGCCACCTAATTCTGTGGCGCATCAAATTTCTGTGGCGCACGCAGGAAGGGATGCGCCACAGAATCTCACATTTCTGTGGCGCACCCAGGCGGGGATGCGCCACAGAATTTTTCTACGCCCACTTACATGTGGGCCCTCCCTGCGCCGGCCTCTCCTTTCCCAAATTTCGCAAACCCACGTGCACGCCCCCTCGACGCCCAACCGCCGGCCGCCGCACCACCACCGCCCCAACTCACCACCGCCGGCCGTCCCAGCCCACGAGGAGCACCTCCACCACGCCCACGAGGAGCACCTCCACCGCGCCCACGAGGAGCACCGCCACCGCGCCCGCGAGGAGCACCGGCCTCCACCGCGCCCACGAGGAGCACCGGCCTCCACCGTGCCCAAGAGGAGCACCTCCACCGCGCCCACAAGGAGCACCTCCACCGCGCCCACGAGGAGCACCTCCATCGCCTTTGACGACCTCCCCTCCCTTCCCTCCCCGAGGTGCTGCCCCTCTCCCTTTCCTCCTTCCCCTACCTTAGAGCTGCACCCTAGGTGTTTGTTAAAATCCCAAGCCCAAGTTTGATGCTGGATGCTATATGATGCTAGATGTTGTGATGCTTGATGCTGTGATGCTAGATGTTGTGTATGGTGGGATTCTCTAGTGCTTGATAGTGGCTATCATAAATGCAGTAATTTTAGGTTTAATTTTTGCTAGGTGTTTTAGGTTTATTTTTTTTGAACCTCTGATAGTGTGTTTTAGGATGCGCTCCTGCCACATGGACTTGAACAAGTAACAGTTTCACAGTTTTTAGGATGCTCCTGTTGTACCCTGCTTCCTCTAAACTTGTGTTCATGTTCAGTGCAAAAATAATTCTTCTACTAGCCAATATAGGACAGTAGGAACGATAATAATAGCTAGTGGATTTAGTTTTGCACTTACAAAATATATTGATCTCTATGTAGTAGCTTCGATTTAACTAGCCAAACCTGTTAGGTGTTTTGTACATATTAAACCTAGTTGAGATTCATGGAAATAGAGAAGTGGAAAAGGAAATTAGCTACATGATCATTTAAGTAGCAATCTGGGTGTCATCCTTAGAACAAAAAAAAATTAAAGGAAATTAGCTACATGATTATTATTGACATATGTTATTATTGATTCTGTTATTAGATGCTTTATTGATGCTGAAAATATGTTCCTTTTCTTTTTTTGGTTGTACAGGTGCTGAGGTGCTTGTGTGCTAGGCAAGAAGACGCCCTTGTGTGTGAAAAATTTACAGGTGAGGTTGTTTGTGCTCCGACCATCGTGTCGTGGAGTTTGTCGTGGTTGTTTGTGCTCCGACCATCGTGTCGTGGACATGTCGGCCGGAGATGCCGGCCGGAGATGTGGATCGATATTTTTGTGAAATGTTTGCAGGTACCCCGAGAGGCCCTTGAGTTTTCCGGAATGTCGATTAACTTCCATTCCGGCAAATTCGGGTACTCCATATGTCCCTTTTTTAGCAAAGGTCATGCCGAAATTTTTCGTGAATTTTGGCATGACTTTGCTAAAAAAGGGACATATGGGGTATTGCGACTAATGCATGGGCCGGGGTATCTTAGTACTTAATTAATTGATTTTTTCTTATATTTGTTATACTAACTTTTTGCCTCTTTTTAATTAAGTGCAAACATGTCGGACTCCGCGGGCCATTCTAAGAAGATGAGCGTCGAAGAAATAGCTAGAAACGCCAACAAGTCGTTCTGGGAAGCGTCCCAGGAGTTGGAGGAGGCCGCCGCCGCCGGAGCTGCTAGTGGCCACCGTGCCGACGATGAGCAAGACGCCCCGGAGGGCGACGATGCCGAAACCACCGATGGAGCTGCTAGTGGCGGCCATGAGGATGACACCACCACCACCGATGGCGGCGACCACACGGATGGTGGTGGCGACCCGACCGCTCCGAAGCAGAAGAAGGAAAGGAGGGATAGGACACCTCAAGTGCTTGCCAACGTCACAGACCATTTCATCGAGGTCACGCCAAGTGGCCTACCAGTGGCGCCTGAGGCCCCTGCCAAAGGGTAGAACATGCAACTAGGGTGCATCCTCCGGGAAAGCGTGTCCATCAACACGAAGGACATCAGAAGCACGGCCAATAAGGCTTTGCGCGACGTCCTCCTCCAGAATCTTCACCGACGGTACACGTTCCCAGAGCCGTTCAACAAAAAGGTGGACAGTTTAGCCATCTCAAAGATGAGCACCGCCTTGAGCAGCTGGAAATTCCGGGTGAAGCGGAAGATTGAGAAGGGTCTCAGCTGGGAGGAGATAAAAGCCAAAGAGCCGATGCTCGACCAAGAAGAGTTCGAGGAATTCAAGTTATCCTTAAGAACTGAGGAGGCTAAAAAATGGACCAAGTGGGGGAAGGACATGCGGGAGCAAAACATAGGTAACCACCGTTGTGGAAGCGGCGGTTACTGAGGAAAAAAGCCCATTTGGGACAAGGAGGATGCCAAGTATGCACGTCTCGGAAAAGAGAACCCGTGGGAAAAAATCACGGACGAGCAGATGAGGTTCTTTGTCCGGTCCCGCTACTATCTGGACAAGACCACGGGGGAATTCGTTACCGACGATGAGGCGGTGAAGGATTTCGAGAAGTATCTGGTAATGAATTTAATTACCGTGGATATCTCAAAGTCCATTGCGTTGATCTAGTTAGATAACGAAGCCAAATATCTAAATTAATGCCTAATTTGTCTGTAGGAGGCAGAGTTGAAGGCTGACGCTGAGGTCGGCGGCCCGTCGTCCCAGGGGTCGACGGAGCCGTGGGACACGACTTTCAACAGGGCGACGAACGCCTACAAGGGTAGGAACAAGTCGATGCCGCCGACGTCAGCTGGCCATGTGTCCGGCTTCGGTACAAGCATGAAGTTCATCAACTACTACCACTCGGACGCCGAGACGAAAAAGGAGAGGAGGAGGCCGAATAAGGATAAAGCCGAGGTTGTGGAGCTAAGGAAAAAGGTGGAGACACTCGAGAGTCAAATAGTGGACTCCGCCATGGTTGAGCGGTTAGTGGACGAGAAGCTGAAAAGTTTCTTACCCCCTGGGTTGATGGAGGGGTTTGCTGCTTGGAATGCGGCTGGTCGACAGGGGCCGATATACGTGCCCAACGTCAGCGTCAGCAACTCCATCATGAACCAAAACGTGTCGCCGGACCTGACGACCCCATAGCCCAACGCAACGACGCCCCCTACCGCGAAAGATACCGAGCCGTAGCTGGCGGCGGCTATGCTTCATAATGTAATCGAGCATCCGGAGAATGATAGGCCGGCCGCCGGCACCGGCGCCCTTGTATCGACAGTTGCCGAGCTCGACGCCATCACCCAGTTAACTAATTAGTTAGTCCGCGGAATCTTCTATAACTATGCCTATGATGACAGCCATCTCATGATGCCCAACATGTTTTGACTCAGGACATGCCTTGCATACTACTACATAGGTTGGTGCCCGGCGGTGAGTTGAAGGACTGTGCTCAGGGCACTGTCGTACAACCAATGAGCCGCGATATGCACCACAGTAAAATGGACGAGGACGTGATGAGGGTCAGGTTGGTTAAGATAGTGCCTGAGTTTCGCGACGTCGAGCCCCCCATTCAACCTCCGGGAGCCGACGATGATCACATGGTCCTTAAAGATTGCATCAAGTGGCCGATGAAATGGCCGAAGACCCAAATTCGTCTTGGGACTGGTCTTCTAGGGTTAAGACGCACCACCGGCGCCACCTCGAGGACCCTGATCGTTCGGCCCTCCTCGAAGCCTGCAGCCATCACCGCCACCTAGAAGGAACCGGCGGTCGTCGCCACCAGCAGCCGCCACCAAAAACTGTTGGGAGCGTCTGTACCGCAACCATCCAAAGGCGTTGCCAATGCACCTCAACTTGATGCCAATGACGACGATGGTGATGATGTCGACGTCGAGGGCTACCTCAACACTGGCACCAGCGTGGACATGTACATGCCTCCTATGGATGAAGAACCCTTCCGCGCTCAAGGCGATCAACCTGCTCGTCCCAGTACATGCACGCAGCGCCTGGACTTCCAGGGTTTATCTCAAGACACGCCTCTGGATGCCGGCGATCAAGCTCTACGCAAATTACCGTCTACCATTTTCAGCCCTGGTACACTACGTAAGACGGTTTTCCCGGAGTCCGCACCCCGACCACCCTCACCATCCCCGGAGATGAAGAAGAAGGACAAGAAGAGAAAGAGGGGTCCAGGCGCCTCTGCGAGCCAGCCAGCTCCTAAGACTATCCGGGGTCATGAAGACACGGTATCACCCCGTGCGGATAGCTTGACCCGAGTTCATGAAGCTGGTAAAGCGATACTGCCTCCGGAATTGCTCTGCCTCGCACGTGGACCCATGCACGCTTTGCATGAATCTGTCTTGGTGCTAGAACGCCTCCTTCTTCAAGACAAGGAGCCAAATTACCCGGTGTTCACGGTCAGGGTGCCAATGGACTTGGACTTCATCCATGATGCCCCCGCGAATCCGTTCTTCATAGCGTACGAGGACGTCTTCAATCTCTTTCACTCTAGACGGCTGGACTATAACTTGGTCCGCCTATACGCTTGATATGGCGATGAAGATCAAGAGAGATAATACCCAGTCCGTCGCGGTAGTGGATCCCTACTACATGCGTGACTGCCAGCTGGTGGAAGGATCAGCGACACGGACCAAGGCGACAGAGTACCTCCAGAGGTTCATGCTGACCAACAAGAGGAAGAACAACATTCTTCTGCCTTTCTTTCCCGAGTAAGTACACATCCGCTCGCCGCCGTCGTAACTTATGCTTTCTTGTAGATTTGTTCCATTGCTGATCATTTCCAACATTTCGTTTCAATTGTGTTGAGCAGGAACAAGTACTGCACACTCGTCGTCCTGAACCCGAGGTGGTCCAGTGCCACTTATCTCGACTCGGGGAGTTTGGATATGAAGAAAGACTACACCAAGCTAAAGGGTGTTCTCGATGAGGCTCTCGAGGGCTACGCCAAAAAGGGAGGCCCCTTCGAAAAGAAGCAAGACGTTTTCAGCAATGACGGCACACACCGGTTCAAGCATGTGACCGAGTTCTGCTGCATCAAGCAGAAGTCTGGCAGCGTGAAGGAGGCCTTCTACGGCCTCCATCACCTTAAAGGGTTTGTCCGGGATGCTGAGAAAATGAAGTTGCCATCTAGCCTCCAAGAATGGACCAAATGTGGGGAGGATATCACCGATGCCAATCTTAGAGAAGACTTCCATCGCATCCAGGTGCAGTTATCGCAAATCATCGTCGAAGATGTCAACAATCATCGAGGGTCCTTACACAACGTCAGAGGTAGCAATAAGTGCTTCTTTATTTTCTTTATTATAGACTTGTCCACTTAGATTTGTATTATTAACCAATATATTTATATCCCAATCCATCTCCAGGGTTGCCTAAGAGGGAGATCGAAGAAATCCTAGAGGCTCAGCAGGACACCAGGACGTGGACGATGAAAGAGGGCTGCAAACCGTTCCCGGCGTCGACAAAGAAGAAGGATCCATGATCGTCCTCCCCGCTCTTCCTCACCATCATCACGGATCCTAGTGTAGGCGGTGTGACCTATTCATTTGTAATGTGAAACGATGTTAAAAATTCAGCACTTATAATTATTGTGTGACATGATGAACTTTTGTATCATACTTATGTAAAAATTGTGTATCTCGGGCTCTAAGTAATGTGATATACCTGTATTTTCTATAATATGTACCTGTATTTCCTGTTTCCTGTAATATACCTGTATTTCTTGTAATGTGATATACCTGTATTTTCTATAATATATATGTATTTGTACACCAGGCAGCAGAAAATCGAAAATACATTTATATTATTCTATGGCGCATCTTTTTAATTTTCTGTGGCGCATGGACTTCTGTGGCGCATAGGCAACAGATGCGCCACAGAAATATTTCTGTGGCGCACCACAGCTGGTGCGCCACATAATCTTTGTATTTCTGTGGCGCACCGAGGGGGTGCGTCATAGAAATATATTTTAGTGGCGAGGTTTCTGTGGCGCATCCCACCATTTTCAGGATGCGCCACAGAAACCCTATACTGGTGCGCCACTAATGGCCTTCTCCCTAGTAGTGGTGGTGTGTCCATGCCTCCATGGTTGATGGTCAAGGTAAGTTAATCAGGGCTTTTGTCGATGTTGCATACGTTGCACGATTTTGGTACATGTGTATATAATTTTATTGTGTAATCATGGATAAGGGGTCTACAATGATTTATGTGACTAATTGACTATGCTACACATATATTGCTCCAATGTTGCATACGTGTTGTTGTAATGTTGGACAAATAAGATACAAATGTTGGATGCATTTCTTTTATTGCAAGCAACGATGGATTTTTACATTTTGCAGCAAATAAATTGGTGATTCTGTTGCATACGTTGTTGATTTCTGCTACATGGCTGTGTTTAACGTGCTCCAACCATTTTTCCTACACGTCGCAAATTTTTAGAGATTCGGCAGAAATTGTTGCAAACGATGCTACATGTTCAAAAAAATGTTGTGTTCGTTTTTTTTTTCTACATTAATCAGCCGCAACATTTTTTTTACTACATTGGATGTTGCATAAACAAAAGAAAATGATACGCCGTGAAACAGTTTTACTACATTTATCGGTGACTCTAGAGGCTGCTCATAATTATAAATTTTTATAGCTGGATGACGGTTAGCGTTTGCCTATGTTAGGTTTGTCTCCATGATTTAAAGTGACCCACCAAAAAATGCCCATTTATCCCGCTAAGCTAATCCCAATTGTCACAGATATGCTGAAGCACGCGTGCCCATCCCATAGATAAGCTAGAAATTTACTTTATAAATGGCGTGAGCCTACCCGGCCTCCCAGAGCCTCCTCACGCTCAAATGCACCGCCTACGTTGGATTCGGCCGAACAGTAATTTCATGCCTCCCGCTTTTCACAGCCACCGTTGGATGCGTGATTTTTTTTTTCACTTTGGGGCTAGCAAGATGTATCGATGACAAGTGGGGCTTGCTGCGCACGGGCCCGTAAATCAGAGGGCAAAACCAGCTCGTCCGCGTCTCACTCCTTTTGCCCGTGTCCGCAGCGAGACAAAACCCGTGGCCAGGGTGAAACCCTAGAGCCAATCCAAGATCTCTTTCTCCGTCCCCAATCCTCTCCCGCGATCCCGGCCTCCTCCTCTCCTTCTCCCCCAATCCGCCGCCTCCTCTTCTGTTCCCGCATCGGGCCAATCCACCCTCCCCACAGCGCCATCTCTCTCCGCATCCGGGTGCCTCCACGCGGCTGCAGCAAGGCGATCCCGCGCGGGGACGCGGCCGTCGGCACCCGAACTCGGAGCGTCGGGCACACGGCAGCTCCCCGGCGGCTTTAGCAAGGCGAGCGCACGCGGGGGCGCGGTTGAACTGGACCTCGCGGGCGGCCGGCGGCCAGGCTCCCGCTCGAGGGCGGCGCACCTCCAAGTCTTGCGCAGTCAAGTCGACGCCGAAGAAGTCGACGAGCTGCCCTGGCGTGACAGCTCGCGGGAGACGACAGTGAGGGCGTGGCACCTCCGCCGGCCCTGCAGCTCGCGGGCGACGCCGCGACCCTCACGGAGGACGCAGAGGGCACGGGCGAGGTTTTGGCTCGTTCCCATCTCTTGTTCACCTTTTGGTTTCTTCATCTCGACTCTGCTTTGCTCCTCCACTTTTTCCTGTGTTTGCTGTGGACCTGCTCTTAGGTTGGATCCGTCTGGTTGAGGTTGACCGTGATTTTTTTCCTCTCTGCAATTGTTGTTGTGACCTGCTTTTAGGTTGGATCTGGTGCTCCATAGGAGGTGCTGGTTTGAGGTTCGTGCAGGAGGGGAAGGAGGCCGTTGGGGGAAGGCGTGGTGGTGCAGGAGGAGCAATATCTTTGCCGTCTCCCTAGACGCAGGTGGAGCGTGGGCCGCAGAAACGGTTGCCAAGACGCTCAGTCTCTCCATGCGTGTGTCCTTCTTCCGATGCTGCTTTGATTTGCTCATCGATTGGATCTGGAGGCCTATGCAGAAGTCAAGCTTGGTACAGGTTAATTACCTCTAATCCATCTGCATTGGTTCAAAATGCTGCATGACTCTGCTTCTGTGTGCTGGTTACATATTCTTTTTCCATAATGAAGTTATTTGCTCTGTATGGCTCTTTGCATCTTCTTCTGTTCCCAACAATTTGATTTTGTAGTAAATCCGAGCGGTGATGGTGGGGCAACTGATTGCCGTGTGTTAGTTTCTTTTACTCACGTAAATGTGTGTGTGCTTTCAATTATCTGTTTCATTGCAGCAGGATGTTTGTTATGCATAGTTTCTTATTAGGTATGCACCTCTTGAGCTGATATTTTAGCTTTGTCAGCTGCTTATCGCTAGCGTGAAAATGTTTGTGGTCAACATATTTTGGCTTGGGTCATTTGAGTGGTATCTGGTGCTAGCTCCAGCATTAGGCGTTCTACTATTGTCCAGCTAGAAATGCCAGTCTGAGATTCATGCTTATTTCTTCTATGATGCTAGGTCCAGTATGGTTGGTAGTTTTGTCTATGAATTATGACATCAAATGCGGTATATATTTATTGCTTACTGTTATCATCTGTAGAATAGGTCCAGTATGGTAGATAATATTTTTTATGAATTATGATATGTGTTGTGGTATATATTTAGTCCTTTCTATCTGTCTAATTGTTTTGCCTTCTTCCCAGGTTGTTTTCTCTGGTTTTGGCTTGCATCCTCACGTTGTAGAGAACGTTTGTGGCTGGAGACCGTGGTTCAGGTTTGTTCTTAGATGCCACTCTACCTTTTGTGGCTCAAGAACTCGGGGAAGCATGGTCGACGCCGCTGGCTGTCGCAGTATAAATAGAAGTAAATGTTAGGATGGAAACTATATTCCAAAAGTATGAGTTCGATTTATCTTTTTAGTTTTCTGCATGTTATTTCATATGCGGTTCAGTAAGAGAATTATGTCCAACATTGTAGTACCACAATCACTCATTAACTTTTAGCTTGATAATTTTGCAGCTAGGAGAGACAGGAGATGATGGAGCCAAAGGCACTCTCCAGACTGACTTTTTATTTAGGCGTTTCCCTTTTCCCCTTGTGTTGAGGAATGAGGACCAAGGCCGGAATCGAAGACAGCACGCTCGATCGCCTGGTGCTGCCGTGCCGACGGTACGTGCCCTCTCCTTTTTCTTAGGGTTTGTGAGATTGTTGCTTGGGGAATATGTGTTGAAAGCTCCATTGTTCTTGTTTGGGATTTATTGTTTGCAGACCCATGTCCCGATGGTGAACATACACTAGGACAGGTGCAGGCACAAGATGAATAAGCTGCTCCTGAATAGATTTGCTTCCTGGTGCAAATGAACTCAATTCCAGGGCAATATGATACTGACAGTTTTTCGTTGTGGTATGCTTGCTATCCACCCTGCTTGATCTCTGATGATGCTTGATCTCTGGTGATGCTTCCTCACCTACACAATATGAGTTGAAAATTGTTTATCTCATGAAAATATATGGAAAATTGCTAGATTATTACTTTATTTGTACAAAATGTATTGAAAGTTTTAATGTTGGTATCCAGACCTTTCCCAGAGTTTGGAATAGAAATTTGAGTCTCTTCATCTTAAGTTGGCAAATTGGGTACTGTCTTAATTTGGGGCTGTAGAATTTTACTTCTTAGAACTAGGAGTGCTTCTTTGGTGGTAGCAATTTACATTAGTTGCAAAAGTAGGACTTGACGATGAACTGGCAATGGTACTCTGGTAATTTGTGTCTGTACCATGTCTCTGAATCTGTCTGCCAAAGAAGTATATGTATGAGTATATTTTGGGAGTATGTAGGAGTATGTATGTATCCCATAGGGTCATGGATGCTGGCTGTCAGGCATTGATGTTTCAACTCAAATGCTTAATTAGTAGTTTCAGAATCTTTTGGTTGCTTATATTCCTCTAAAATTTCAATAGGAGTATCTATGGAAATGCCTTGCTCTGATTTGTGCATTTCCAAAGCTGAATTACTGCACATCTATAAATAGGCATGCTGGGAGTACTCAAATTATTGAGACTTGTGCTCAAATTGTATCTTTTGGAGTATGATGAGCAACTAATATATCTCTAGGAGTATTTTACACCCATGCTGAGCAGCAGTGAGCTCCGCCGATGCCTATAACACCATGGTGATTCTGCCAATCCTTCTACCCATCCACTCCTGATCTCTCTCTCCTATGCAGGCTTTGCCATGTGTGGTAGTTCATTATCCACAATGATGTTTCTTCCTTGTCTAAGTTTTATTTGTTTGTATCTTGAGGTCTTGCATGAAAGTACATGTGCTTCCATTGAGTGAAACATTGGTCATCGAAACAACACAGACCTGGATTTGCCGGAGCAGTGATGATTGTTGCCGTAGTAGCTAGATTTTATAGATTTAAAATAGGTTATTGGAAGCTACATAATTTAGTTGATTTGACTTCAGATTTTATCTGGATAGTGTGTGTATGCAAGGTCGCTGCTTGAATATCATTTTTTTGTTCTTTCCAGTGATGTGCTTGATTCACTGTCCTGCATTTTGGAAACTTCAAGATTGACTGATTTTATTTCGAGTTTCAGGACATAAACTTATTGACGTGCTTGATTCAGTGTCCTAGGATAGGGCTAATGCGTTGTTGCTTACTTGTGTTTACTGGTTGCAGCTTACCTGACAAGGCTGCTGGTGTGAGTGCATCATCCGCTTCCACAAAACTGCATCTGCCGCCGAGACTGCGAAGGTTAACTGTCGGTTACTATAGAGGAGGGAAACCTCGGCCACAACCAAGGTTGGCGAGGTGGTCAGGTACTTGAGATCTGCATATTTGGATTTGTATTGGCTGTTTTTTAATTTTTATACTCCGCTTTTATCTTTGTAATGTACTGTGCCATTTTAGGACTCTTTGAGCACAGGACGTCTTTCCATGTTGAACAATTCATATGTCTCTGTACTCTTGATAGGCATTGCAATGTCTTTTGACTGGCCCACAAATTATCTTAATTTCATGACTGTATATTTTGTTTAGAAAACAAAGTATTATATGCTGACTTATTCGTGCCTCTCCTATTTTGTAGGTTTGGTCCTTTATTTCCTTACTCTTTTCTGGTTATTTTCTGCAGATAATGGGCTCAGCAAAATGGTGAGAGATGGCTTTCAAATATTCCTCCACTAAAGCCTGAGATGAGTATGAAGGAGTTTGAGTCTTCTTCCGCTGAGGTGCATGTTGTTTTGTCCCATCCTCTCAAGCCCAAGCTTGTTGTTTTCACGCACCTGCAATGTTTGTAATGTTGAGACTGATTGGCCGATCTGATTTTTAACCTGTTATGAATCTTGCAATCAGATGCTGGAGAGGAGATAGTCAAGCATGGACGCAATGGAGGTCAAGGAGTGTCCCTTTCTGGCTATTTATCAAAAGGTATCATCTTAGGAGTGTTTTATTTTCACGGCAACGGGAATAACTATTATTCATGTTGTTAAATCTGTAATTATATTGTAAATATGTTTTAAAGGATATTGTATTTGTGCATAGGAGAGTAGGCTAGATAATATATGGTGCAGGTGACCTATACATGTTAGTTTGCCTTTTTGAAAAGAACAAAAAGTTGTTGTTTAATTTGAGTCTGATGAATGTAGCCGTACTTTATTATTTCAGGGACAAATCCCTGGGAAGGCAGCGGCGAAGCTTTATGTTCGACGGTTCAAGTTCCTAATAGAATATTGCCTTTTCCTTTATTCTGCAATCCTCGAAGAAATATGTATGTTAGCTCTCCTCTCGACTACATTTGTCACATATTTTTTCCTTTGGAGTCATATGTCTGTGTTAGATTATATATTTAGTTCTCAACTGTAGACTGTAGGTGTCCGTGTTTGGCCTCGAACCTGCTTTCTGTTAATTCAAATTGCTGGCTGGGAGATGGAATCTTGAGATCTGAAAAGGATAATTGGCTTGCATCATTCCATGTCTTTTTGTCACGATCCTGCACTATCACATTCCAATTTATTTTCATGAATTGCATGCATAGGATGATTTCACGCTTTGCAGAACTCAGATAGTATTTGTACTGAATCTCTTTCCATCTAAATAAATAGCATGTTATTTTTTATGCCAAATCAACCTTCTTATTTACATATATGTACTTTTTTATTCAATTCCTTACAATTTGTACATGTTTTCCAATGTATGCTAGACTGAGCTCATGTATGTCAGCATTATAACATGTGTACAAGTGCAGACTGACCTGAACAAAGAATTAACTTAAATGCATGAACTGTGAACATGTACTAGATGGTAGGTATTTCTATGTTATGCGCAACCCCGCAAAGCTTAATATAGCATGTAGTAATAGTTATATATGCCTTCTCGCAAAAGAAGTTATATATGCCATACTGATGGAGCTTTGTTATCTTTTTAACTGGAGATTCTTTTTTCAACGATAACTGAGACACTATGTACTGAAAAAACAGCCTCACACTGGTATTGGCTAGCTACAGAAAATTCAGAAGAACTCTACTCTTGTAATGTTAGAAAACTGTAAACAAAAGCTCACTTGAACTCTGCACTTGAAACTGAAACACTTACACTCACTCTTGTTGAAATGTTTCAGAACTGCACTTGTTCTTAACTAGAACCATTATATCTGATATTACACTTGACAAGAGCAGGTGATTCACTTGCTTTTAGCTGGCTAAGAATGAGTCTGACATCTGCGAAACAGTACATACTTTCTGCATGCTTAAAAACATGTCAAGAATACCTATGAATGGTCTATAAATACTCTGTTTTGGTAGACTGAAAATGGACTACTCTTCTTTCTTTTTCCCCTTTAAATTTTTTATCAATTCACCAACACCTATGTACCAGCAAGCAACGAATCCATCACTCAAAATAAACCAACGGTAGTCACAACTTGGGTGATGTGCTAAACCTTTTAATCTCAATTCTGTAAGATGGTGATTCGAGAGAAATTCTCTAATTGGCTCCTGAAGGTACGATGCATCATTCGGATTTGTTTAGCTGAGAGTGAGGCATGTGGGTGTGTGGTGCTTGTGGTCTTGCATGATTTGAATGTTTAGTGAGTGTGTGATGTGAACACTGGATCACATGGTGCAGATCTTCATGATGGTCCTGATCGACAAGGTCATGGTTCTGAAGCTCCACCCAGGTTTGTGGTGTAACCAAAGCTCTTCTATGTAACCTGTCGGTAGCTGCTACTAGGTTATGAGATCATGCCTGGTGCTACACGTTGCCAGACTTGGAAAAGGCGAACGGTTAGAACCTCCAACCCAGCCAACCGAGTAGGTTTTTACGACCAGAGGCTAGGAGATGCTTATAAAAAATGAACCTAGGCAACATTTAGTCGCTTCTAGAAAATATGATTTGTGAGTCTTGATTCTTGAATAAGAGTTGTTATGTAGCATAATCTACGGATCATATTGCAGCACAGTTAAAAAGTGCTCATTGAATAGTATAAGATTTACAGTGATGGTATGTCTCCTCCTGTTATGTCCTTGCTTGCATTTTAAACGGAGACATGTTTGTAGTTTACCTCTTTTACAGATTGATGATTCAAAGCATGTCACATTAATGTATTGTCTATCTTATTAAGTATTTTTGTTAAACTAAGAAACAATATATTTTCTGCATGAGGTTCTTAACTCTGGTTATTGGACAATAGTCAGATATTATTTCAATAACTGAGTACAGAACATGGCATTAGTTGCGCTTGCAGAAGATACTTCTATTTTTGAATTGCAGCTATAATATATAAGTCCAACAGATATTTGATCACCGAATTACTGACCACATGATCCATCCTCACATGTATACTGATTTTCCATACAAGTAACTAACTGAAATTATGTGCCTTTTGATCATGTGATCCTGTGCGATATTCCTGAATTTGGTCAAGATAAATTGTTTATTTATTTTTGAAGTTGTCTCAGATTATTATTCAGAGCATACTAGAACAAAACTTCATCAAGAACCATCTAGCACATTGAACTGATTTTGTCTTTCGGTAATATTTATTTTGCCACTTGATGAGCTCTCATGTCTAATTCCATGTCTATATTAGCTGAGAAACTACAGCTCGTGTGTATTTCTGCAGACCATCCTGTCCGTGTTGCATTTGCCTATCAACCAGGTCTCGTATTCTGCTATTCTAAAGAAAGGTCTGCTATTCTGCTCATCTAAAGAAGGTCTGGGTATTCTGCTCATCTAGCCCATCGTACCAATCTTGGATCTGTAACATTTGTTCTTCATTCTTTCACGCCTGTTAGAAGCATCGCTCACAGAGATGGAAATTATAGTTGGATGTGCGTTATTGGAGATGTCCCCAATCTGCACTAGCTTACTGATGTAACAATCTAAATTTTTTATTTTTAGTGCATCTCTTTTGTGGACTGTACTATTCTTTAGCCGCACTCCTTGAACTGAATCGTGTAGGCTCATCTGTGAGTTTCACAAAAGCACCTTTCCAATGGACCATGTAAGTTGTTTTTTCAAATAAAATGTAAGTGTGTACGTCATGCACTGATCTTATTGTGTTGAGGTTCTATGTATTTATTGTATAGTCCTGCATGTTGTTTTATCCTGCATATTCAACTAAAGTTTTTTATGGAGGTCATGTTCACATGACATGCTCTTTGCTAACCTATCTAAGATGGTGTAGACCGTTGAGCTCGATCCGCTGCCTTTGAAACCAATTTGTTTCTATGAACCCACTGATGGGCTTTGTTTTTGTAAGCATTCCCCACCAGAAAAAATATGAGTTACAAAATCAAATCATTCTTTGCAAGGAAGCTATGGTTCAGATGACCTGTATGCACTGTGGTATTACTGCCTCCAAGCTTAATAACAACCGGATGTCTAGCGATCGCTTCTTCTAAAGGAAGTGAGCTAGAGCCAATTTATAGTGTTGGATCAATACAACAACGCTTGGTGGCATAATTGTGGCATCTCATTTTACAATTTCTGAGCATAGGTACAACTTACAACCATACGATCAAGAAAACTAATTTCTATACACCCAACCCATCAACAATCGAATATAACTTACGATGATGGTATCGATACGGTACTTACCCAACCATAGTCTGCCGATGGTATCGATACGGTACTTACCCAGACATAGTCTTCACGTGAAACAAATTTCGAACCAATTCCGATACTTGTGTCGGTGGTATTGATATGAGCATCTCCAAAAGTATTGGTACATTTGCCCCCAACTTGTAAAAACTGCAATTTTAGCAATCTGGGCCAAAATAGTAACTCTAAGAGCATTGTATAAATGGTCCCCTGCTCAATTTTTTCACAAAGCTTGCAAAGTTTAGCTCTTAATTGACAAATATGCAAATTCAAAACTAAAAATATAGCAATTGCTAACAAGTTGTGCCTTACATTCTTGTGTCCGGTTGACATGTGGACAAGGTTGCCCCCCCATAATTTATGCTGGCCCGTGCTGCCTCCCTGTCCCCACATGACATTGGGTGGATTGCTACACTGTATAGGAAAGCTTTTGGAGCAAAATTGCTATTCCCAATTTTTAGCAATCCAAAATAGCAATGTTCTTGGAGATGCTCTACCAACTACCGAAATTCGAATTGACCAAGCTTCCGAGTACCAGGGTCAATAACTCTTATTTGCTAACACATGGATCCACGAAACTTGGAGTCTATGCGTCCGTGCCTTTTAATTGCTTACAATACCAACCCTAAGATAAATGAATCCAAATCAAAACAACATACATACAAATCAAATAAAACTTATGGCTTAAATACGGTCTCGATGGACATAGGAAGAGCAAAAGATAATGTGACCCATAAAAAGTGAAAGAATCTCTATAGCATAGCAACACAAGAATCATAAAAAACTCAAACACGGGCAACAACACATGTGCAAAACACGTAAAACTTATGGTTAAAATACAGTCTCGCCTCCGGCACTTGCGCCAGCGGCGCAACGGGTCATCTAGTCTCAGAAAAGCGGGTGACGGCTCGCCGGCGGCTGTGGTGTTGGATCAGAGCGAAGAAACGAATTAGGCCCCGATTGTATTTGTAATTTTATTTTCTTTGAGTCCTTAACTATGCTTTGTACTTTCTAGATCGGAATCTATCCTTGTTAAGAAGATGGATGGAACATCTAATTAGCATAGGATGCAAATTAGTATTCCCCCATTGTACGAATTGTTAAGAAGGCGGATGGATGTTTACGTACGAATTCCCCTATATAGAAACACATTCGGTGAAACATAGCATAGGCATCTAATTAGCATAGGCATGCAAATTGTTAAGAAGGCGGATGGATGTTTACGTACGAATTCCCCTATATAGAAAACACATGCATACATACCACCTCATTGTCATCATCGTATTAACTTTAACTTAAAAAAATTAAAATGATTTATCTGCTAAATTGTAGCAACTCGTTTACACCACTGAGTACTTCTCAATGAGGTATTTAAAACTCGACAACACGTTGCTATGTTTCACCGAATGTTTTTGTTGAATATTTTTACTACACTCATATTTTTTTCCTGCAAGCTGGGGTTTTCAGTGAAGCAATTACGGGATTTTGGGTGGGACGAATTGGACACGTGTTGCTCTCTTGAGGCGTTATTTTTTTTCCAAAAGCCCCCGAGGACGCACAGCACTGTCCATAGAAATATGGGCCCTCTTCCCTTCGACTATTATGGGCCGTCGACTAGTAAACAAAGACAGCGAATTGATGGGCCAAGGCATACCTGCCATTCTTCCGACAGAGCAAAATGGAGGCACCCCTAAAAAAAAAAGCAAAGTGGAGGCGGGCGGTCCGTGGCGAACTGCTGGAGGAGGACCGCATGGCGGCTCGGCGCGTCGGCGTCGCTGCCTGCTGCTTCGGCCACCGCCATTGTGGCGCCGCGGCGGAGGCGTACGGGCCTCGGAGGAAGCGGACGGCTCAGGCCTTTCTGGCTCAGTGGCAGTCGCTGGGCGGAGCCGATGCGAGCGAGGACGAGGCCGCGGCGCGGCCGTGCTCTGGCGTCGACAGCCAAGTTAGCGTTCGAGTCGATTTGCCACTCCAAGATCTTCATGGTCCCTACTTGAGACGAGGTACTGATACGGATTTGGATTTCTGTTCTGAACTTAATTTGACTAGGTTTTAGTCTTGAGGTGTGAATGCCCAGGGTGCATTTCGAACTTCAGTGTACAAATCTTCTTTGGAAAAGCGAGTTGCGCGTGCCATAGTTCCAGGATTGAATGATGATTACAATATTTTGCAATGTTTCGGAAACATAGGAATTTCTAGGCGGTCCAACTGTAGCAGGTGATAATTCTATTCAGTAAGACAATCTATCATGGGTGGTTTCTGATAAACACGGTACCAGCACAGGTGTAGAGGTGACCATGGTTCCTCCACCTGTGTTATTCACAACTTTTCTCAACTAAATATAATTATTGATATTACAAAATACCAAAGCAAGGATTTAGTTCAGAGAGAGTAAATCATAAAATATACAACTATCTATACTAAAATTAGCATACACCAAGTTATATAACATCTAACGCCCCTCGAGTGTTGTGATACTCATTGCATTCACGGAGTTCTCCTTGCTCTCCCTACCTTCTCCACCTTCATTATTACTTACAGCAAAATACATAGGTTGTTTTGGAGTTGGAAGAGGTGCGCTTTGATTCTCTATCATAAACATAACCGATGACATTAGTGGCCTATCATTGGGATGATCTTGAACACACAAGAGTCCCACTTGAATACACCGTAGAACTTCATGAAGTGGGCAGCTTGCAACAATTGAAGAGTCCACCAGTTCAGTTGCTTTTCCATCTTCCCATAATCTCCACGCCTGATCAATAGAATTGTGTCACCATTAAGCTACTAAGTAAAGGCCTGATTGGTAATTTCATGTATTATGCAGTACTTACATAAGTGATAAGGCTAGAAAAGTTGGCTATGAGCTGAGGTGAGCTGATCTTCAAGCCACTGACAATCTCCAGGAGAAGAACACCGAAGCTATAAGTGTCTGATTTTACAGAAAAGGCACCTCTCATCGCATATTCAGGCGACATGTAACCACTGTTTAAAACATTCAGCAACAAATAAGCAAGGATGCACAAAATGAACTATACCATACCATATAAACGGAAGTGTAAAGGGTTGTTAGTACAACAGTTTCTTACTATGTCCCAACAACCCGGTTAGTGTTTGCTTGGTTCTGGTCTGCGCCAAATATTCTTGCCATACCAAAATCTGAAATTTTGGGAGTCATTTCCGCGTCCAGCAAGATGTTGCTTGCTTTGAGATCTCTGTGAATTATTGTTAATCTTGAATCTTGATGGAGATAAAGAAGGCCTCTTGCTATTCCTTTGATTATTTTGAACCGTGTCAACCATTCAAGCACATGTTTTCGTACACCATCTTTCATGATCAATATGAAAATGAAACTAGTCATCATGAATATCATTTTGGTTGATGTAAGTAATTTTGTGAGGTGTGATCAGCAAAGTACATACCGAAAATAGAGGCATCCAAGCTTTTGTTAGGTAAGTATTCGTAGATCAGTAACTTCTCATCCTCATGAATGCAGCAACCAATAAGTCTGACTAGGTTCTTGTGCTGCAGTTTGGAAATTAGAACTACTTCACTCTTGAACTCCACTATACCTTGTCCAGAATTCTGACTAAGCCTTTTGACAGCAACCTCATTTCCACCTTCGAATGTTCCCTAACAATTGGAAACAAAAAAAATTCAGGTCCTATATATAGTTACCCTTCCTACACGAAGAAGTCTATTTAACACCTTTTAACTCTCAGCCCCCAGAAGATATTTCTCAACTCCAAAATTGTCTCCATTGCACCCTTGAATTTAGAAATTCTACTGCAGATAACCAACTCATCCTAACCGCAAATTTCTTGGATCTCGTGACATTAACATGGACATGTTTCAATTTGGCATCCACTTTTACATTTGTCAATTATTTGGTCCAGCAAAGCTATTGGTTGGATATGACAATAGTAAGAATGAGAGATGCTAAGCACCTAAGTCATCAGCTTGTCCATGTAGATGCCACATCACCCAGAGCCGTGATGGTTTCTCATGACAACTGCAAGGGAGGGGGAAGGGTAACTTTTTGCAAAAGTTTGATAATTGGATCTTGGATGGCATACTCTAAAAGTTTTCATTCAAGGTTGTTTTCGGGAGTCGGACAACAATTGAAGGCAAATTAGGCTTGTCTCCTTTTCTATCAACTTGTTCTATTGTAAGCACCACTTTATATTACCTTGTAAACTTTACCAAAGCCTCCTCGCCCAACCAAGTTGGAATCTGCGAAAAAATTTGTTGCTGAAAGGATGTCTTGAATGCTAACAGATGGAAATTCCGTATTTTCTCCCTCGAGTTCTTTGGATGTGCCTGAGTATCCTAGCATCAGTTTCTTCTGATTTTCCTTCTTTCTCCATTTTCCTGCTAGCTAGGACATCAATTTTTATCTAACTCTTCCACTAGTATAATAATATGTCAAAAGCAAGGGAACAATTGTTACTCTACCTCTGTTTTTGTACACCCCGACGAGGGCTATGCATGTCAGTAATAACAAGAATGCTACAATTGGGAGTACAATCTGTACTAAACTGCTTTTCTTGTTAACTGCAGAAATGCAACCAATCAGAAGTTCAGAATTCACTTGCATACATACCATGATGGATCTGTGAAGGTAATTAAGTGCTTATACAGCTCCCCCGTAATTTAAGTACCTAAACTACCAAGGCTTGTGGTAAATCAAAGATTTGATCCTAAAAAAGTTTTTGATATTCCAATGAGCTTGTGTAGAACACTTTCAGATTTACTGATTCTACCCATTCAAATAAATAAATAATCGGCTATTGTTAACGCAAAAATGAAGAACATAATGGCTACTGACCTGAAAAAGAATTGTACGCATTTGAAATTGAAACTAGGCTGGAAGTTCTATGGTTTACAATTATAGTAGCAAAAACTATGTATTGCATTGATAAAAGAATCTCTTCTTTTATTTAAACAAAAGGATCATTCATGTTACTCCCTCCAGTTCTTGAAAGCATGACATTTTGGACGAAATTTCTAAGACTTTAACTAGGGGTCCAGTTGTAAATATTTAGATAAGATACTCGAATACGTTTGTCTCAAAAATCCTTTTAATGGTTTACTACAATTTTCTGGGTTTAATAAACATATTACACGACATAACAATTGTCAAAGTTTCATTTGTTAAGACCGTAAATATAAAAAACGTCATGTTTTTGTGAATTGGATGTAGTAACGTGTGGGAGGCTAGAAATTCCAAATTTATTCAGATAATGTAACATGCAAATTAATCGGATATATACATGCTATGATATAGTTAGTCGTAAGAAGTACTGCTATATAAGTATATAACTAATACAACTTCATTTTCTAATATCTATGTATTTGCACGATAAATAATGTCTACATGTATCTCCTCACTGATGTTTGGTGTAAATTTTTTGAACACATGCTATTCACGTGGAAAACTCCATAAAAACTGGCGATACGACACTGAGAGAAAAAGGACATATGACATGGAATACCAGAAGAATCGGCAATGCGGAGGTACATATTCTCGTCAGAGGTTGACTTCGCAGCGTCGATAAGCTCCCCTGACCATACCAAGCACCTTGATGGGTCAGCCATTGCACCGGCACCGCTAAGGTCGGTGTAAGCGTAAGCTGTGCACGAGCAGTTGGCACTGCACTCAACCATACATTCATCGAAGCTTTTGTTCTTTATGTGCAAGAACTTGTCGGGAACCTTCATGCCAGACAAGGCAATGAAATGACTTTGCTTGCCGCATTTCAGCTCTTGCTTTCTCTGGCATCCTTTAGAAAAGTGAATACTGTCGATAGGCTCAAACCCATCAAGGCATTGGCAGGCTGGGGTAATCTGAGTGAAGTCGCAATAACTGAATGGACCACACGAGCCATAGAGGTCGCATGGAGCAAAGGGGCGTTCTTGGAAGGGTACCCATGATGATGAGTGACTATTCCAGCTTAGAGACTTCAACTTGCCTGTGTAGTCAAGCTTGATGCGCATGAGCGTTGAGTTGTCAGAGAGTGTGTAGATGAAGTAGAACTCGTATCCCGAGTTGACAGCCGTTCGGTACAAGATGGAGCTGGTGTTGGTTAGATATGTGCCACCAGACACAGACTTACCGCTCCACACGCTAAGGCGGCAATATGGCCTTGTCTTGTTCCAAGTAACGAATTGAAGGTCTGGATAGCTAGGGTCACCGCTGCATGAGAAATCCCCAGAAGATGGGTCATCCGGGGCCCTCCAAGCAACAAGCCGCATGACGACTTGCGTCTTGTAGCTTACCAAAATCCTCATGTTTGGAAGTATTGTGTCGGTTGGATGATCAAAACTCTGCCATATGATTGTGCTATTTGGAAATTGCAGGATGAAGTTCCCTGTGTCCAGCAGCACAGCAGTAACTCCAGCGCCGATGATGGTGGTCTTTACTGCCCAAGGGGTGCGGCCTTGGGAGTCTGACAACACCAGGTCTGAACTGTCAGTGATGGCGAGCATCGGGGATGAAGGGGCGGTGGTCGGGTTGTCTCGGTTGGCGACCCACACGACGGTACGTGGTCCGGGAATGTTGTGGTACCATATCCCAAGATATAGGCTGGTGTTGGAGCTGGTTGGAGAGAAGAAACCGAGAGCAAAGACCCCGCTCTTGGAGATGAGCATGTCGCTGTGTGTGAGTGGCTTTGCATGTGTGAGCTGGTCATCGGATCTGGAGAGAGAACTCAAGAATAGGAGAAAGAAGATGGGAACGTGGAGCATAGCCATTAGGCAGTCTTCTTTGTGTTCTTGTGTCAAGGGAATGTACGCCCTATGGTTCTTTATAACAGTTTTGCTGCAGCGTGTGAATGTGTATAATGGAAGAAAGGAAGAAATGTACTATGGCAAAAGTCTGGAGTCAATGAGAATAGTAATGGATAAAGACAGCAAGGAAAATTCGTTGCTACGTGTCCAGCCTGGAGTTCAGAGCGAGAGGGCGATGGTGGAAACGAGTTAATTTGCTTGTCGCGGGAAGGTAAGCTGGTGGTCGCGTACGCAGCCGTGTTGTGAATCGTGACTTCTCTCCGCTTCCGAACGATCGATCTTTTGTCGAGACCAAATCAAGCACCTTGAAGGGTCATATTCTCGCCAGAGGTTGATTTCCCAACATCGGTAAGTTCCCGTGACCAAATCAAGCACCTTGAAGGGTCAGCCATTGCACCGGCATTGCTCGTGTCGCTATAAGCGTAAGACGTGCATGAGCAGTTGCTAGTGCACTCAGCCACACATTCATTGAAGCTTATGTTCCTTACTAGACCCTTATGCACGTCTTGCCGCGCCGTTCTTTCACAATGTTAGCTTTTCTGGTTGATTCCCTTTAGTGTTCTTTTCGAGGAGGTCCTATAACTCTATCTTTTTTAAATGGGCCGTCAATCTACTTCGTTTCTTCTTCTCGACACCATACTTGCAGCACCAGGTAACCAGATAAAAAAATAGTCGACGGCATAAAAACATAAGCACTAAACCAAACATTCATGCAAAAGTTTAACTACCAAATGGTGCATCTTGCATCAGTGTATGATTTTTGGATCTAAATTGCATTGTATTTTATTAACATGTAATTTATGTATTTAACTATTTATTAGTTCTTAGAAATTAAGATTTCTTTCCAGAATAAATAAAAATGCTCCAAAACTTATCACTTTAGGTACATACAACATTCCTTTACCAGGGAAAAACGATTTAAAACTTTGGACAAATGATAGAAAATTTCATACATTAGTGTAGACCCTGATTGATAGATAAAATAACAATCAAGGGTAAGTTGTTTATCTCTGTGTTCACCACCATGATAGCTAATTATCCTAAGTGATATTATATGTATTTTCTTAACGCTTTACCGGGAAAGCCTGAAAAAGTTGAGCAAATAATAAATTACGTGAGAGACCGGCAGAACAAATAGATGTAACTTCTGATCAGAAGATACTGAATCATCCATGGCAACACTTGTAGGCATGCGAGTTTAAATCATTTCTTCCCACTATTCGCTAGGTCTTCCGCCATATTAACAAAATGATATCAAAATCTTGGTCTTGCGAAATATTTTGCATAGTTGTATAAGCTAACTCTTACAAGAATATCGGAATATGCCTCTTGTGAAATCATCCACTATCAATATATTTCACAAAACCAATTAAAGTGCTACGCAATTATCTGGATAACTTTTCCTTGACCATTAGAAACGCTCCCAAGCATATTCAGTGATATAGTGATTTTTAAACCTTTAATAACTGGGGGAACAATGAATGATCCAATTTTTGGAATAAATAGCCTTACAAACTTCCAAGAATTAAGACAAACAACACTTAATTATAGTTGATTAAACAAAAGAATATCCATTGATATTGTGATTAGAATTGCGAAATACTGCATGCGAGCACAAGTTTCAGGAGAAATTGATGTTAACTTTGCATTGAACTGCACAACTGTGTATTTCTAAACAGTTCCTAGTCCAGCGTAAAAGAAGTCCATTAACTGGTAGTGGGCCTAATGAGGTGAAACGGACGGAACAATCCTGACGCGATACATGGAGCAACCAAGGCACTCTATTTCATCCACTAATACGTATTGTAGTAGATATGCAAGAACTTGTCAGGAACCTTAATCCCAGACAAGGCAACAAAATGACTTTGCTTGCCGCATTTCAGCTCTTACTTTCTCTGACATCCTTTAGAAAAATTGCCACCGTCGACAGGCTCAAATCTATCAAGGCATTGGCAGGCTGGGGTAATACGAGTGAAGTCGCAATAACTGAATGGACCACACGAGGCATAGAGTTCGCATGGATCAGATGGGTGCTCTCCGAAGAGTGTCCAAGGTGATTTGTGACTATTCCAGCTTAGATAGCTGCAACTTGCCAGTGTAGTCAAGCTTCAGGCGCATGAGTGTTGAGTTGTCAGAGATTGTGTATTTGATGTAGAACTCATCTCCAGAGTTGACAACCGTTTGGAACAAAATGGAGCTGGTGTTGGTTAGATATGTGTCACCAGACACAGACTTACCGCTCCACACACTAAGGCAGCAATATGGCTCTGCCTTGTTCGAAGTGACGAACTGAAGGTCTGGAGTGCTAGGGTCACCACTGCATGAGAAGTACCTAGAAGATGGGTTGTCGAGGCCCTTCCAAGCAACAAGCCGCATGGCAACTTGTGCCTTATAGCTCACCACAAATCTCATGGTTGGAAGTATTGTGTCGGTTGGATGATCAAAACTCTACCATCTGATCATACCATTTGGAAACTGAAGGACAAAGTTCCCGGTGTCAAGCAGCACAACAGTAACTCCAGCGCCGATGATGGTATTATTCACCACCCAAGGAGTACGGCCTTGGGAGTCTGACAACACCAGGTCTGAACTGTTGGTGATGGCGAGCACCGGGGATGAAGGGACGGTGGTTGGGCTGTCTCGGTTGGCGACCCACACGACGGTGCGTGGTCCGGGGATGTAGTGGTACCATATCCCGAGGTACAAGCTGGTGTTGGAGCTGGTGGGGGAGAAGGAGCCGAGAGCGAAGTCCCCGCCTTTGGAGATGAGCGTATCGCCGTGGGTGAGTGGCTTTCCGCGCGTGAGCTGGTCGTCGGATTGGCAGAAGGAGCTCGAGAATAGGAGGAAGAAGATGGGAACAATGTAGTGCATCTACTAACTATATAAAAGACCAACCTTTTGGCGAACGGAGAGGCCTCCTGCTACTGTTGCGAGGAACAGTGATTCCTGTAGCGCTACAGTATGTAAAAATTAAAATAATTATTCCAAATGCTTCTGGACATTTTCCAACTTATTTGAAATACTGAAAATTTTGAATTATACACGAAGGCTCATTCGTCACTTTTATGACACTTTAGAAGGTATGGATTTCAAAATCAACACAAAAGCACCACAAATGTAAATATTAGGAAACAACTGTTAAAAAAAATCCCAGACCAGTATATTGAAACTACAAATCAAATTCTAAATAGAACATTCTTAACGAAATTTATAACACTTTAGACGTATAGTTTTACGGTATTTAGATAATTTCAACACTACTAAGTGCTGAATTGACTACTTATTGAATGCGAGCAAATTAAAAAAAAAAGTATTTCAACTATTCAAATGCCTTCGAAATCCACCAACAAAACAAATATATTAAATCGGCAAGAATTTTCTATTCAAATATACTCATCCAAAAAAAAATATGAAAACATAGCAACATAACTACACCCAAAAAAAATGCCATTACGTGCCAGATTGCCGAAATTCAAATTCGAAAAAATCGAAAACAAAAAAAAACACAAACATATTTGAATATTTCCAGATGGCAAATATTTGGGAAAAAAATAAATGCATAACCTTTAATTATGTAAAGTTCTATTTACTAAATGGTCATACATTGCATTCCTTCTAATAATAGACTTAAATTAAACATTCCAATTCCGTAAATATTTTGCTACAACCTAAATGAACTTCTTATTGAATGCGACCAAATTTAAAAAAAAAGTATTTCAACCATTCAAATGCCTTCGAAATCCACCAACAAAAACAAATATATTAAATCAGCAAGAATTTTCTATTCAAATATACTCATCAAAAAAAATATGAAAACATAGCAACGTAACTACACCCAAAACAAAATGCCATTAAACCATTTCATAGATGCAAATTCAGAAAACTTAAAATTTTCAGTGTTTCAAATAAGTTGGAAAAGGCCACGCCACGCCGTTGGTGTTTTTTCTTTTTTCACCCTCATTTTCTATTTTGTTTTCCTATTTTCTTAAAACTTTTGCAAATTCCCAAATACAACTTCAAATAAATTCATGCCAACTTCTACCAATATGTAAAAATTAAAATAATTATTCCAAATGCTTCTGGACATTTTCCAACTTATTTGAAATACTGAAAATATTGAATTATACACGAAGGCTCATTCGTCACTTTTATGACACTTTAGAAGGTATGGATTTCAAAATCAACACAAAAGCACCACAAATGTAAATATTAGGAAACAACGGTTAAAAAAAATCCCAGACCAGTATATTGAAACTACAAATCAAATTCTAAATAGAACATTCTTAACGGAATTTATAACACTTTAGACGTATTGTTTTACGGTATTTAGATAATTCTGCAACACTACTAAGTGCTGAATTGACTACTTATTGAATGCGAGCAAATTAAAAAAAAAAGTATTTCAACTATTCAAATGCCTTCGAAATCCACCAACAAAAACAAATATATTAAATCAGCAAGAATTTTCTATTCAAATATACTCATCCAAAAAAAATATGAAAACATAGCAACATAACTACACCCAAAAAAATGCCATTACGTGCCAGATTGCCGAAATTCAAATTCGAAAAAATCGAAAACAAAAAAAAACACAAACATATTTGAATATTTCCAGATGGCAAATATTTGGGAAAAAAACAAATGCATAACCTCTAATTATGTAAAGTTCTATTTACTAAATGGTCATACATTGCATTCCTTCTAATAATATAATTAAATTAAACATTCCAATTCCGTAAATATTTTGCTACAACCTAAATGAACTTCTTATTGAATGCGACCAAATTAAAAAAAAGTATTTCAACCATTCAAATGCCTTCGAAATCCACCAACAAAAACAAATATATTAAATCAGCAAGAATTTTCTATTCAAATATACTCATCCAAAAAAAATATGAAAACATAGCAACGTAACTACACCCAAAACAAAATGCCATTAAACCATTTCATAGATGCAAATTCAGAAAACTTAAAATTTTCAGTGTTTCAAATAAGTTGGAAAAGGCCACGCCACACCGTTGGTGTTTTTTCTTTTTTCACCCTCATTTTCTATTTTGTTTTCCTATTTTCTTAAACTTTTGCAAATTCCCAAATACAACTTCAAATAAATTCATGCCAACTTCTACCAATATGTAAAAATTAAAATAATTATTCCAAATGCTTCTGGACATTTTCCAACTTATTTGAAATACTGAAAATTTTGAATTATACACGAAGGCTCATTCGTCACTTTTATGACACTTTAGAAGGTATGGATTTCAAAATCAACACAAAAGCACCACAAATGTAAATATTAGGAAACAACTGTTAAAAAAAAATCCCAGACCAGTATATTGAAACTACAAATCAAATTCTAAATAGAACATTCTTAACGGAATTTATAACACTTTAGACGTATTGTTTTACGGTATTTAGATAATTCTGCAACACTACTAAGTGTTGAATTGACTACTTATTGAATGCGAGCAAATTAAAAAAAAATATTTCAACTATTCAAATGCCTTCGAAATCCACCAACAAAAACAAATATATTAAATCAGCAAGAATTTTCTATTCAAACATACTCATCCAAAAAAAATATATGAAAACATAGCAACATAACTACACCCCAAAAAAATGCCATTACGTGCCAGATTGCCGAAATTCAAATTCGAAAAAATCAAAAACAAAAAAAAACACAAACATATTTGAATATTTCCAGATGGAAAATATTTGGGAAAAAAACAAATGCATAACCTCTAATTATGTAAAGTTCTATTTACTAAATGGTCATACATTGCATTCCTTCTAATAATAGACTTAAATTAAACATTCCAATAACGTAAATATTTTGCTACAACCTAAATGAACTTCTTATTGAATGCGACCAAATTAAAAAAAAGTATTTCAACCATTCAAATGCCTTCGAAATCCACCAACAAAATAAATATAACTAAACCGGAACACAAAGTTTGAAAAAAAAACTAAAAAAAAAACGTAAAAAAAAACTTAAACATCAAAATATTCATACCTTTTCTAAATTATTTTTAGATCTTACTTTCCAGATAAATATAATTGAATCAGAAAAAAAACAATTAAAAAAAATGCTTTGCATAACTTAAACCATTTTATAGATGCAAATTCAGAAAACTTAAAATTTTCAGTGTTTCAAATAAGTTGGAAAAAGCCACGCCACGCCGTTGGTGTTTTTTCTTTTTTCACCCTAATTTTCTGTTTTGTTTTCCTATTTTCTTAAAACTTTTGCAAATTCCCAAATACAACTTCAAATAAATTCATGCCAACTTCTACCAATATGTAAAAATTAAAATAATTATTCCAAATGCTTCTGGACATTTTCCAACTTATTTGAAATACTGAAAATTTTGAATTATACACGAAGGCTCATTCGTCACTTTTATGACACTTTAGAAGGTATGGATTTCAAAATCAACATAAAAGCACCACAAATGTAAATATTAGGAAACAACTGTTAAAAAAATCCCAGACCAGTATATTGAAACTACAAATCAAATTCTAAATAGAACATTCTTAACGGAATTTATAACACTTTAGACGTATTGTTTTACGGTATTTACATAATTCTGCAACACTACTAAGTGCTGAATTGACTACTTATTGAATGCGACGAAATTAAAAAAATATATTTCAACCATTCAAATGCCTTCGAAATCCACCAACAAAAACAAATATATTAAATCAGCAAGAATTTTCTATTCAAATATACTCATCCAAAAAAAATATGAAAACATAGCAACATAACTACACCCAAAAAAAATGCCATTACGTGCCAGATTGCTGAAATTCAAATTCGAAAAAATCGAAAACAAAAAAAAAAACACAAACATATTTGAATATTTCCAGATGGCAAATATTTGTGAAAAAAACAAATGCATAACCTCTAATTATGTAAAGTTCGATTTACTAAATGGTCATACATTGCATTCCTTTTAATAATAGACTTAAATCAAACATTCCAATTACGTAAATATTTTGCTACAACCTAAATGAACTTTCTCTAAATATGGGATTCAATTGAATAAATGCGCATTTCCACTCATTACAGAGTTAAATTAAATGTTACTGAAATATAGAAACGTAATTGAAAATTTCAAAAAAAGTAAAAAAAAACAGATACTCCATAATATGTCAGCCTGGTCAGAAAAATGCATGCCAACTATTTATAGGAAAAAATACAAACATGATTTATGTCTAAAAAACAAACATGTTTGAATATTTAGAATTGGTCAACATTTGGAAACAAACCAAATGCACTTCCTCTAATTATGTGGAATTGAAATTAGTAAATGCTCAGACAGTACGTTTCCTGTAATTTTAGACTCAAATTAAACATTTCATCGCATATCATCGCAACTATTTATGGCATATCATCGCCACTAAAATTTGAAAATTTAAATCTTTCAAATGCCGATCCATTTTTCCTAAACAACATCCAAAAAAAATGTCGTAATATCAACACCTTCAAATCCACAAATTGAATAAGATAAATGGAAATTGCATCAGAATTCTTATGTACAAAAATTGCGACCCATTGATGGCCAACAAACAACAAAAAAGATATTCTAAATTATTGGAAATTTGGATAAAATCGACAACAATTTCCAACGAATTTCAAGATTTCCAAAGTACATAAAAATATGCAACCTACTTATGGCAGAAGATTAAAAAAAAAGAACACTTCCAAATTAGTGAAAATTTAGAGAAAATAGACGAGAAGTTCCAACGGATTTTGACATTTCCCAATTAGTCCAAATTTAAAGAAACAATTTAGTGGAATTTTCGATAAAATAGATGACAAATCTCGACAAATTGGGACATTTTAAAATACAACGGGTGCGGCGTATGTTAAAAGAAATTTTTTTTTTGGAATATTGAAACGTTCTCACTATTTGGAAGTAATTCAAATGCACCTTCCCTGATTTGAAATCAAATGTTGTCACTATTTGTAAGTAATTCTAATGCATCTTCCCTAATTTAAATTAAATACTCCCGCCAAAATACAAACATGTTCGACCATTTCATCGTACTAAATATTTAAACATTATAGAAAATTCATCGAAAATGCTCAAAAAAAAATGCTACCTATTCATTAAAAAAAAAGTTTAAACATTACAATTTAGCCAGCATTTTGTTGACAAAAAAAATATTCAAAAAAAAAATCACCAAAGGCGTGGCGTGACGCCATGCCAAATTCAACTAGTAGCCATTACGGCGCCTCGACCCCTAGCTTCATCTGCGTGTGGCGAGGGATGAGATATAGGCGACATATGGAAGGTGCAAGGCAAAGTCTGGAATTCAATGAGAGGCTAGTGGTATGGATAGAAACATCAAGGTCGACATGGACTAGAGCGGAAATGGAGCGCGGAGCTGGCTTACAAGTCTCCGGCTACGGTTCTGCACGCGTAAAGGAAAGTTCGTCAGGAAAGTTGAGAAGGACAATGGAAGGAAAGAGTAGTGCGATGTCAAAGTGGCAGACTGAGTATGGAGACTAATATATTTGATGAATTCATCATTATGGACTTGGACTGAGTAGCATCGAGACGTACGAGTAGATTAACGTTAGCCGGTGGGTGCTACACACGCACGCACACAAAGAAAAATCGTTGCTACGAACTGCTGTCTGGTTGCAGGTTTGACTTTGGACTGTGAATGCAAAGCCTCACGACACGAAGGCGAATGCAAAGAAAAATCGTCGCTCGTCGAGACAGCCAACGGCCAGTCGCTACTGCTCCAGTGCTCCTCCACGCACAATGTTGACAACCAGGAGTCCTGCTGGCTTCTTCTACTCCGGTAGATGAGCTGGAGGTTTCGCGGGAATCCGAGTATCCGACGAACCGAAGGCATACCAAAAGAAAATGGGAAACAAGGAATTGGTTTAGGCTGCCAGCCCAGACATTAGAAGGTCGTGAGCGGTGAAAATGGGCCTCCCTTCGGCCGCAATGGGCCTTTTCTCCTCCGTAACACTGACACGTCGGCCTAGTCCTGCCTGGGCGGAGTCTGCAATCAGCAAATCCTTGGCGAGAACGTCAGCGAGCCAGCGACAGAGACGATCTGGCGGCTCGGACAATGCGGCGCCCTCCGCCGCCGGAGGCAAAAGTCGCATAGTAACAGGTGCAGCCAATCGTGTGGAAGGACCAGAGGGCGTAGGCGTGCTCTGCCATCGCGATTTCGCCCATCTCCCGAGGCAATTCTATCGCGTCCAGGATCGTCATGAACCACCCGTACCCGAGTCCAGGTACAACTACTTATTTAGGCTTATGTTTTGTCCTTAATTTGGCAGCGTTATTTGCTTCGCATTGTATTTTAATGCACCGTTTTTTTTAGATCGCCGTGTTTGTAAGGGCGTTTATCTGTGTTCTCTACGTTTAGCAGGTTGTCTTGAGATCAATTGTAAATATATGAAAAAGTACTCCGGTTTCTCTTAGACGATGAGATGGTACAAGCCTAAGATAAACTTTTCTCACTACCACGACCAAATATGGAGTTTTCCACCATAGTTTAATGCCTATCAATTGCACCCATCGTGGACACAACAAGTTGAATAGTCGGCAATGCACACATATCCTTCTCCATAGACAAGTCATTAAATTTGGTGCAAACACTTCTGCTCAATTGCATCTTCTCGTATTTCTTGTAAAAATCTTATAGTACAGTCGTCATAACCCTTATGTCTTCACTAGGAACTTTCTAGGAATGACTCCATGAGTACACATTCAAGATACTAGTGATCATAATACCTTAGACATGGGATACAAGCTAATTAGTGCGGAAAGATGAATTGAAGTTGTCTAAAGTATTATGATTACTAGTTGAATGCCACGATCCGTATATTTTCCTTGCAACATATGTCAATATAACACATGCAACCATTCACGTGTATTAAAATGACAGCTACAAAATATTCTAAATATCATTAGGAGATCGTATGGTAGCCATCATTGCATTTCAGAATCATGGGAATTCAATCGAGATTCCATGCCTAACGTGTTTGATTGCCATAGAATTGTAAGTGTCATTCCAATTGAAATTTCAACTAATGTCTATAGTATGCTAAGTCTATTCCTGTCCCTAACCCTGTTATTTTTCTGAAAATCATTTAATTGCATTTTATTTCTACCAAATGGAGTGAAATCAGGGTGCCAAACGAGTTCTAAGATTCCACCTAATTTGAATTGAAGTGGAATAAAATGTACTTCCTCCCTTTACTAATTTAAGACATGTTAGGTTTTTCTTGATTCCTATGTATCTAGACGCATGTTAGTCTATACGAGTTCACCCATTTTAGTGTGTATGTAGTCAATGTTGAAATAGCTAAAAGGTTTTACATTAGTGAACGAAGGAAGTATAATTTGACACCGGTTGAAATTAAATAAGCACCCAACTAATTTTCGTTTTTAGCATAAAGATTTCACCAGTCTGGACATTTTTTATCAACAACAGTACTTGTTGTTAGCATGAAGATTTCATGTGGAAATAATAAAAACGTACAACGTGCATACTCACCGTGCATACTAAATGAACTAATTCTTATCATTCCATTGGAGTATCATATGAAAATAAAATAACCAAACACATATAATATGGATGAATAACTCATTATTATCTTGAGTAGTAAAGATACAAACTAGGGTTTTTATCATTTTTGCCACTATGAGCAACCCCATCCTCAAAAATGTCATTTCACCGATCTAATACACATAAATGCCATTGCTCTGTTAGTGTGACAATCAATTTTGTCATTCTGTCATCTTTACCGTTAGTATGCGATTAGTTTTGCCATTTTGAGAGAGTTGACTTTGCCATGGCCAACTTTTGTTAACTTTGAGTTTTTTACGTGTGGATCCTTCTCTCGGATTTTGACTTTGACTTTCATTGACTTTAAGTTTCTGATGTGTGGATGCCAAGTCTTACCCGTTGAAATATCATAACTATAGACGGTTGAATTTGCACCGTTCCTTTTCTTTTGTTTGAATATAATATTATAATAGATTGAAGTCATTAGCTCATATGCACGCCATGTACACACATGATTATTGTTCATTTTCCACGAATATAGAATATTATTAGGGAAAATATTGTGAAGATATATCCCATGTCCATAAACATTTCAGATCGACAAATTTTCGTCAAACAGTAATAATAAGATGCCAAATCCTTTTTAAGCTGACAAATGATAATGATAGATAATGTCAACTCTTTCAAAATGGCAAGACTAATTATCTACTAACGGTAAAGATGACGCAATCGCAAAATTGATTATCATACTAACGAAGCAATGAAATTTTCCTTAAATGGCATTTCTAAGAATGGGGTTGATCATAGTGATAAAAATAATAAAACTCTTAATCTTTAACTCCAATCTGCTACATATGTGCACGTAATGTGTTAATTAGGTCATTATATGTTATGTATCCACCACAATTTGAAGAAGGGATTGGATCGCCACTAACCGGCAAGGAGGAAGATGGCGTCTGAAGTGGAGGAGCGCGCCTGCGGGCCGGGTCGCCGCCGGCTGACCCTGGCGCCGCCGGCCTGGGATGGGTTCTCCGGATCCCGCTTCTCCTGCCTGGGGGGATTGACTGCGGAGCCGTCGGGGGTTGTGGACCTTGATGCGGATCACATTGCCGTTCGGTCTGCGTTGAGGGCCATGGAGGTCGGGAGGGGGGGGGGGGTCTCCGAGTGGATCGCCGCCGTCTACCCTCTCGGACGAGGAGATCCGCCAGCAGTTCTGGGTGGACGCTGGGTTTCCTACTCCGGCAAGTCGTTTCTGGGAGATGCCTTCGTCGCTGGCGGAAGGTGAGGTATCTGTTGATGTTTGTGTGCGCAGGTCTCCGTCGAGGGTTGAGCCGGCGGCGTCGTTGCGGGGAAGGGGTTGAGGTGCGGCCTCGTCTCCGTCCGGGCTGCGGATCGCGCGGCCGCCTCCGAGGATGGGACCATTGAGGGGCCCGTTGCCTCCTAAGCGGTCGTCTCCGGCGCCGATGCTCGCTTCCTTTCTCGACAGGGCGCTCGAGGAGCACGCTCGGGGGGCTGCCGCCAGGTCCCTGGATCCCGCTGCGGAGGTGGTTACTCCTCCATCGGATGCAGCAGTGGTGGCGGGTTCGACGCTGGGATCGCCCGCTGGGTCGCCATCGGCCGCTGTGACTCCTCCGTCGCCGGGCTCGGCGGCCATGGAGGGCTCGACGCCGGGGTCATCCGTCGGGCCGGAAATCACTCCGTCGTCTCCAGACGTAGATTGCGCGGTGGGCTCGCCCTGCATGCGGAGGATCCTAGCCGTCGCCCGTGGACCCATCTGCATCGACGTTTCTCCTCGTTCTGGGCTAGGGCGTGCCCTAGATCGCCAGTCCGGCCTACCGCCGTGCCCGCTCCCTCGTCTGTTCTTCCGTCGCCTGTCTCGCACGATCGTGCCCTCCCGTCGGTGTGCGTTGCCCAGTTCGCCCACCGTAGCTGGGAGCGCAGCTTCTCCTCCGTCGTCTCCTGCTCTCCGCCTGCCTCGATGAGTGTCACGCTGCCGCGTCCGCCGGCGCCTGCTGGTCCCCGCGGGATGGCTCCACGTCTGCCGCCCCAGCATCCTCAAGCCGGGCCGCAGCAGGGGGCTCTGGCCGGGCAGCCGCCTCCGCTGGGTGTCGCGACGGCCTCGTCCGCGCCGGCTGGTGGTCCGTTCCCGGTGCCCCAAGTAGGGGCGGTTTAGTACCGGCCTCTTCAGCAGCCGTCTCGCCAGTACGGGCTGCCGGCGTACCTGCCGCCGCAGATGATGCCGTTTGGTCAATTTCAGCCTCCGCAGATGTCGGCTCCTTTGTTCCCTCCCTTTCAGCAGCAGCCAGTCCCGTCTCCGGTTGCTGTGGGTGGGCAGGGAGCATCGCGAGCGAAGAAGAAGAATAACTCAGCGGGGGCGGCAGTGCATGGTCCTCAGCAAGTGTTGTCTCAGCAGGTGTATCCACCGCAGCAAGCCGCACCGAATGTGCAGCCTCCGTTGATGCCTCCGGGACGGCAGCAGGGTGTGATGATGCATGGCCAGCAGCCAGGGGTTCAGCTGCAGCAAGTCCAGACTGTGGTTCCGTTTGCTCCTGCGGCGCCGACAGTTGATGATGCTGTGGTTGCTGGTCCTTCTTGCCCTCTGGGTAAGGCTAAGGCCAAGAAGGCCACTGTTTGTTGGAAGTGCGCGGTTAATACGCATGCGACCAAGGATTGCACTGCTCAGCATTATTGCTTCATATGTAATAACTCGGAGCATCCTACCATGAGGTGCCCTACTCTTAGGCAGCAGAGGCCTTCAGCGTTTACTTCTGGTTTTGGTACGGATGAGACTCTGTTTCTGCAGTTACCGGATAGTGTGTTTATGGAGCACCTTGCCCCGTCGAGTTCCCCCACTGCTTTGGTGTCGATTGTCGGCGAGCCAGTCACAGTTGTCGCCATTCAGAGTTTGATGTCGAGGATGTGCCCTACGAGATCTCCGTGGACTTGGGAGGCCATTCCCCATGGTGCTGATGCCTTTTTGATCGGTTTCCCTTCTTTGGAGGATCTTCAGAGAGTGGATGGGTTCCAGATGAGTGTTCCTTCTTTTTCTGCTCAGGCCACTGTTTCTGTTTGGGCGGCTCAGGATATTCAGCCTAAGAGGATGCTTGAGCAGGTCTGGGTTCATGTCCAGGGGGTCCCTTACACTGTCAGACACTTTCTGGGGCTTTGGGCAGTAGGATCTCTCATTGGCATGACTCTAGATGTGGACCTGGTCACCTTGAGGAGCCAGAATGTGGTCAAGACTTTGGTCGCTATGATTGACTCCTCGGTTCTCGATAAGAGGGTGGATGAGCGGGGTCCCTATATTGGTGCTTCATGTGTTATCAAGCTCGGGGAGTACGACTTCTTTTTCCGGCGGGAGTCCGGTGACTTTATCCCTGACCCGAGTTTTGTTCCTTTTTTCTGGAGGCATAAGGGAGATGATTCTGGGACCGATGGTTCTGGTTCTGGTAATGTTGCGGGATCGGGCTCATTGGACCAGGCGGCTGCTCCTGGTGGGACTAGTCAGCAAAGTTCCAACATGGAGGTAGATGCTAGTACGTCTTCTACGGCTCCTGTCGTGGGGCAGTCTGTGGTGTCGTCTGTGAGGCATATGGTGGCGATCACTCCGTACAACCCTTCCCCGACGACGCCTCGTGGTATGGAGATTGTTTCTAGGGTGCGGCGCTCCTCGCCCCATCTTCTGCGTCAGGCTTCGGAGTCTGTTTCTGCCTCTTCTCCGGGGTCGCCCTCGGTGCTGCCGGGGGCCGAGCTGGCTGCGGCCGGCGTGGGGGGGGGGGGGGGGGTCCATGGAGGCCCCTGTTGGGCCGGTGTTCTCTGCCAGGGTGGAGGCTAGGGCTGCCGACTTGGGTGGTGCAGCCCCGGCCTCTCCTGCGGTTGAGGTTGGTGAGAGGTTGGCGACCTGCTTTGGTGGCTTTGGCACGGGGGAGGCTTCTACGTCGACTCTGCCTCTCCTTGTCACGCTGCCAGAGGTGGAGTGTCGTTCCCCTGTTGTGATGGAGGTAGTCTCGACTTCGACTGTGACCCCTCTGTCACCTGTTCGTACCTCGATGTCGGAGGCTGAGTTGGCACCTTCTTCGCCACTGCCAGCTCGGGGCGTCGCTGGGCCAGGGTCGGCTCCTTCTTTGCCTTTGCCGACCTGTGCCTTGGCTTCGCCGACGTCGCCTGCACCTGCTGGGGGTTCCGTCTTGCCACGTACGCCGTCTCCTACGGTGACGACTCCTGCTGCGGGGATCACTACGATCCGTCGTAGCCGGCGGTTTGGTGTGGCGACAGATGGGGCCTCCGCCACGGACGAGGACTCGTTGGCGAAGGCTATGCGTCGCAAGGCGGCTCGCAACTTGGACTCTCTAGGTTATCTACCGATGCACAGCTACGCTCCGATTATGGTCGGTCCTGCAGCGTGTGGAGCACCGGGGGCTATTCTTGGAGGTTTCGTCGCGTTTGGAGGCGGCGGCCAGGGAATTATTCTCCCGGCATGGATGGTCGCATAACCTGTGAATCGACACTTAATTACCATAGGCGGCCTTACAATTTCTCATGATGATATGTAACTCGCCTTTTTTACTGTTGCTTTGGATATCTGGGACGGTTTGGTGCTGTGTGCATCTTAGCTATGCAGAGACCGGGTGTAATACTTAATACTCTTTAAGTAATAAAATCGTTTATCGAAAAAAATATGTTATGTATCAGTCCCGTCCCGGCCCCAGACTAAATCATTTCTGGTACGTGAGAGCCTGTCCTGATCCAACCGTTGGGCTGAAAAAAATAGGCCAGAGCCTCCCTGGTGACATGGCCTAGCCTCGGATTTTCGGGCAGCCATAAGCGTGACCACCTAGGTACCTCATTTGTTTATAGTGACAACGACACGAGTGTTTGTGTATGATACTATCAACTGTTGAAACTCGTAAACTCATGTCAGAGTGAGTTTATCGTACCGACAACAACATGCCAGAACGCAATGTCGGCGGTGCAGTGAAGCGCGTTGTTAGTCTAGTTAGGCACATTTTTTTTGATTTTTAGGAGGGCTTCTCCAAAAAAAAACTCATCTTCACCATTTTTTTTCTAAAAACTCTTATAAACAAGTTTAGTATTGTAAATTAGTTTTGTAAAAAGTAGTTTAAAAGTCTAAATAAATTTATGAGTCGGACATCTAGAAAAACTGAGGGGAAAGCTTTTCGGAGAACCCCCTAAAAACCGAAAAAACTGTGCCTTAATGTGATCGCGTTGACGGTCCAGAACACGGTACAAGAAAAGAGCCCACGTCAAGTTCTGTTGGAACCTTCTGGTAGAGTATAGGATTAGGACTCCTAAATTTGGTTGTTCTAGGTTTCCTTAATAGGACTCATAGTCGGTTTGTAATACCTAGACTAAGTCGGTTTGTACCAATATATAAGGCCATGTACGCTGCACCAAGTAATCAATGAGAAACAATAGTTCCGCAATCTTTCATGGTATCAGAGCGGTTCGCTCCGCAGCCTAGGGTTTAGCCACCAAACGACTTCCGCAGCGCCGCCCCCGGGGAGATTCATCTCCGCCGGGGGCGGCGCAAGTAGATTAGATCTTCAATCATCGAAATTTTCTCGCCGGCCACTTGACCGGTTTTTCTTCTTCTTTCGCCGATCATAGATCGGATTGTGTCGCCGCCGTCTGTCGTCCTCGTGCGCCCTACTCCAACACGTCCTCGACTCCTCTCCGGCAACTACTCGTCATCGACCGTGCCACCTCCGCACGTCGCCATCACGCCGGATCATCTTTTCCCAAGTACGCGCCTCGCCGTCAACATCGGGCTGCACCAACATCACCGTGGTCATCATCGCCGACAACCATCTACACCAACATCGCCGCATCGTCGCCGCCCCCACCGATCGTGGTCATCGTCAGCGCCAACAAACAAAGTTCTTCTTCTCCACCAGTGACGCCGCGCTGATACAAGCGGAAAATAGGGGTCTAATCTCCAAAATCAACTACCGCTACAATTCGATCTTCGTCAACATCTACCTCGTCGTCTTCGTCCACCATGACCTCGCCGCCAGAGTTGCACTCTATTTCTATTTTTTACATTAATCAATTTTCTTCTTGCAACTATTTCGTCTACTCCGACAACAAAACGGCAGAAAATCTGCGCTACGCGCCGCCGACAACGGAGATCTTCTCTGCTTCTTCATCCGGCTCTGGCTCGTAAGGCTGATGGTGGTCCCTATCTTCGCACGTCCGGTCTTGGCAACACCGACGCGTGCCTTCGTCCCCGGCGCGCTCCCGAGTCCGGCAAGCTCGGCAAGGCGTGTCGCCTACCTCGACTACTCCGACTCCAACTACTTCATCGACTACATTACTACGGCGAATTCATCCAAGACTCAACGACGACATCGACCACAACAACACCAACCTCATCAACTTCATCAACAGCGATGACATCACCAGCGGCGACATCGACCATGACTACAGCGCCCACACTCTCGGCTACATCGACATTGGCATCAAGGGCTATCATCTCGGCTTCCTCTCGAGTTCGCGACTTCGGATTGTGCTCCACTCAGACCGTCCGCGACGCTCCAGTTGTTCGCGTCACTACCGATCCGACTGCGGGGGGATGTTAGAGTATAGGATTAGGACTCCTAAAGTCGGTTGTTCTAGGTTTCCTTAATAGGACTCATAGTCGGTTTGTAATACCTAGCCTAAGTCAGTTTGTACCAATATATAAGGCCATGTACGCTGCACCAAGTAATCAATGTGAAACAATAGTTCCGCAATCTTTCACCTTCCACTATACAAAAGGAAAATATATGTATGAATACACAACGGAATACGTGGGGACATTGGGGATCATGAGGAGGATCGATGGTCCAGATAACATGAGGCCTAACAACTGGAACGGATTTCAGACGTACTCCCTCCGTTCCTAAATATAAGATGTTCTAGATATTTCAATATAGTCTATATGCAGACTGAAATGAATGAATCGACATGTTAAACATGTCTAGATACATCCACATCTCTCTCCATTCCTAAAAGCTTAACTTATATTTAGGAACGGAGGGAGCAGTAAAAGTAGGGTGCACTTACATTGTATAATAATATAATCATAGCCGATGGCGTATTTTCTTTTCGATAAAATGAATATATTAATATCGTAGAGATACCAATTACACCCGGCCTCTGCAACAACGTAATAGCCTAATGACATTACAAATGCACACAACCAAAAAAGAAGAAGAAGCTAAAAAAAGAAAAGTCCCGCTACAAAGTTCTAGTCCTTGCAGCAGCACAACCACCACCAAAACAACACCTAATGTCCAAATTCTCCACAAACGACGCCTCCAAAAAGTAAACAGTGCATAAGCAAAGTCATCGCCCTATCGTAGATCTTGGGTTTTCACTCTGAATATAGTCACCGCTCTCAAAACAATGCCTTCAACAAAGCCATTGCCAGGCACAACCAATTAAGACGAGACATTGGATTTTCATCCTGAAAAGTAAGACTTTGTACTTCACTTGTAATGTCACCCCCACTTACATACTGTTGCTATGAATCGTGAACTCCAAGCAAGTTCCTCATCGCCGTAAAGGCTCGAATCACCATTGTTAGTCCTCCGATCTCGACTTACATGACAATCTCCACCTCTGACTTCACCATGGAACTAAACATATCCCATGATGGCAACAGATAGCAGAGCTTCGCTCTACTCCCTCCTTAACGGAAAACCCAGTGGGCACGATCGCATTCCACCCGATCTAGCAATCTCCAGGCATAAATGTCCATGGGAGTTCGTCAGCGGAGCCTTCCAGAACTCGACACTCCGGCCAGATCAAGGAGGAAAAGTGTTAGGCACATCTTCGCCTTGTCGCAAGATGAACCTTAGGACCACCACCTTTATTCAGGCCGAGCCCCCATGCAACCGGTCATCCTGGCCGCCCGAACCACCGGAAAAGGCCGGCAGATCGAAGTCAACCTTGGCCGCCACGCCCGCAAGGCAACGAGCAGCCCCGCTTGCCATCAAGCCGTGCATGCCCCACTCCGGCCCCCCTCCGCGCGAAGCACTGCCGTCGGGGTGTGCCCCTCCGCTGCCGAGGTTGCATGCGGACGGGGCCCGCCACCACCGCCGGCGACAGCGGCAGGAGCGGCCAGGAAGGTCCGAATCCGACGGTTTTTCTCTAGGGCTTGGGATGCCTCCGGAGCCGCCCCACACGAGGCGACCCGGGAGGAGTTCTCCGGACAACGAGGGGCGAAGGAGAGGCCGGAGAGGCGGCGGCCAGCCGATGGCATATATAAGTGGCATGCCATTTTTACTCTACTGAGGACACAAGAATCCAACATGATTACACTGCACAACTTCGTGAAAGGGCCAGATTGATTTTGCAACAACCCAAGAGTGCACCAGTTCTGGTGCTTTTTTTGAAGAACAAGGACAGGAGCTCTGCCATTTCATATAAGAAGATAGTTGCCTAGTTAATTGAGGAAAACCGGGCGAAAACCGAAACAGAAACACAAACACAAAAAACACAAAAAGAAAACTAGAGTTTGGGGGTAGGGTTTAGAAGAATACAGACATCAAGAAACATCGTCTGAGCCAGACACAAGAGCGCCGAGGCCCAAAACCACAAGACGCAGCTCATGTGCAACCAAGACGACCATCAGAGAACAACTCATCCTCCCCGGGACTTGCCACCACCTCTCCATGCAGAAATCATGAACTAACATTATCAAGTGGAGAGCCACCCGGGAAGTCTGAAAAATCCATCTTCCCCTTTCCGCCGATGCCCACTAAGGAGTGAATTGCCGCTATTGCCTGTGAAGAAAGCGGCTTCTTGCACATATTTTGGAAAGCTTGCACCTTGCTCTCCGCGACCTCATCCTTGTTCATATCTGGCAACTCTCCAAAGGCCTCCATCAACCTAAATTCTGCACGCTTGGCTGTCGGGATATTGCACGATCTCTTCTTCTTATCAAGCCGCCCACTTCGTCGCGCTGTGCGAGTGGCATTCTCAGCCGCCATCTGCACAGGCGGCGGGGTCCCAAGAAGAGGGCTGGGCAACACGCAAGTGACGTTCTTGAGAAACTCCTCCAACGATATTGGTGGCTTATCAACCTGTGTCACGCTAGCATCAGCACAACAACCATCACCTTGAAAGCCAATCTGAGCAACAGACTCGCTGAACCTGCTGCCCTCAAGAGAAGCAAGCGGCTCCACATCCTCAGAGAACACTCGTGAGCAGACATCGAGGCAACACAGCGGGATTAGAGCCTCACACTAATCTCACTCATAGAATGAAGCTATGGTCAAGTATATTTACAAGAAGTGGAAGGGAGGTCCAAATTTTAGAGATCACGTGCTCTAAAATACATACAAATTAAAGGCTAGTAAAGTTTGTCATGAGCTGATGTGAGATGATCTTAAATTCACCGACAATTAATATGCAGGATAAGTACACCAACGCTATAATGGTTTTGAACTTTTACAGTCAAGTATACATATACACTAACAGATCCTTAACGCACCTTCTAATCACTAGGTGAATCTAAACACGGTTTACACTTTACAGCATTCAACAAGTAACCAAGGAATGTACAAAATAAACTAATCTAGACCAGAAAGATGGAGTGTTAAGGATATGTTAGTACACAAGTTACTTATAATGTCCCAACTCCCAACGACCCGGACAGTATTTGCACCTACAAAGATTCATGGGATCTCCAAGATTCTTCTATGCGCATGCCAAAATCTTAAGAGGCTTGGCAGTCACTTTTGTGTCCAGCATGTTCCTTGCTTTGATATCTCTAAGTTATTGTTAATCTTCAATGTGGATGGAGATAAACGCCTCATGTGTTTGATGGCAAAGATTAACCTCTACGTGGAACATATATCAAGTAAAGCCTTTTCTACTGATATGGCAGCAAGGGTAACCTTAGTGACATTGCTTCAACTAGAGCATTCTCACTTTTCTTATAGTGTTAATGTGGTAATTAAGTACATGACTAACAAAAATGAAATGTTGCTCATATAGAATCATGAAACAAGAATATCTTATCTACCGCCCTTTCAACACCGTGAGGCTCATGGTATTCATAGAGCTGTTAGTATTTTCTCTTGTTTCTGTGCCTTCAGAGTTCCTTTGTGCAAAATACAGAGGTTGTTTTGGGGTTGGGAGTTCCGAGGTTTCATTCTCCAACATGTAGACAACCGATGACATAAGTGGCCTAGTGTTCGGACTGTCTTGCACACATAAGAGTGCTATGTGGATAAATCTTAGAACTTCAGTTGGCGAATAGCTATGGACAATGGAAGAGTCCACCATATCAATTGTCTTGCCATCTTTCCATAAGTTCCATGCCTGAAATCAATTGAATCGAGACCCTATGGGGTTAATAACTTTCATTTGAAGTGTGGGAAAAATTAGCATTTAGCATACTTACATAGGCTAGCAGGTTTGGGAAGTCCGAGCGGGTTGTTAAGCTAATCTTCAAACCACTTATGATCTCCAAGAGTATAACACCGAAGCTATAAGTATCGGACTTGACCGAGAAGACGCCGTCCATCGCATATTCAGGAGACATGTAACCGCTGTGTCATAGTTTGTGCAATAACTTAAGGAACAAAAAATATCATAGTTTGTGCTTAACTTAAGGAACATAAAATATTTAAGAAAATAAATATCATTTACACAGATACTCACTATGTCCCGACAACTCGATTAGTGTTTGCTTCTTGCTGGTCACGACCAAATATTCTTGCCATGCCAAAATCCGATATCTTTGGACTCATATCGACGTCTAACAAGATGTTGCTTGACTTAAGATCTCTATGAATTATAGTCAACCTTGAATCTTGATGGAGATAAAGAAGTCCTCTAGCTACTCCTTTTATTATTTGAGACCTTGTTGGCCAATCAAGAATGTATTCACTTGCAGCATCTAACAGGAACATAATGCAATGCTATTATATGCAGCCAAATTCCTTTAAATAGTTTGTTAACATTTAGCAGTACGGGAATTTGAACATACCAAAAATGAAGGCATTCAAGCTTTTGTTTGGTAAGTATTCGTAAATGAGAAGCCTCTCGTCGCCATGAATGCAACAACCAAGAAGTCTGACGAGGTTCCTGTGTTGCAACTTGGCAATTAGAACAACTTCATTTCTGAATTCCTGTACACCTTGTCCAGAACTCTTACTGAGCCGTTTGATAGCAACTTCTTTGCCATTTTCCAGTATTCCCTGCAGTATTTTATCACTCTTAAGCTGAATAAAGCAGTTTCATCATCTTCATAACACTACAGTTTGAAGATAAAGGTTACTTTGTTACTACCATATAAACCTTCCCAAAGCCTCCTTGTCCGAGGATGTTGTCGTTAGAGAAATTGTTTGTGGCTGTAACAATGTCTTTAAAGCTAACAAATGGAAGCTCTATGTTTTCATCACCAAGTTCCTTTGATGCGCCTCCTAGCATCGTCTTTGCCTGGATATTCTTGTTTCGGCGCATGCCTAACAGGGAAAGAGTTGAAATATTGTTCGTTAGTAGAAGTGCTACAGCAGCAATATTGCATTTTGCGATGTGTAGTGGGCGAGTAGCTGTGAATCTGATTCTACCTCTGAACTTGCACATCCAGACAAGGAATATGCACATCAGTAGTACAAGCAGACATGCCGTGATTGGGAGCAAAAACTTCAACATATTCCCCATCTTCCTATTAGCTACTGAAAATATATTTCACAATCGATGACCATTAATAAAGATTTAAGACCTTATAAAGCAAGTGTTAGTTAATTAACCCATCTGATTAATAACAAAGTGAGAGAGATGATACCTAGTTCAGACTTCGCCAGCCTCAAGTAGAGATCCTGCCCTTTGTCGACATACCGGACATCAACGAGGTCACCAATCCAAATGACGCACCCACTGCCTCCGCCACCTCCCCTGATATCCGCGGCGGTGAAGGCCATGCACGAGCAGTTGGCCAGACACCTCGCCCTGCACTCCTCCAGCGTCGCGCTCACGTCCACCGTCGCGTTGTCCGTGTCGGGGAGCTTCACGCCCGGCACCACCACGAATCCGTCCGTGGTGTTTCCACCGTCGTGGCAGTCCAGCGGCGTGTTCCTCCGGCACCCGGCCGAGGCCTCCCTCATGGACCACTGCTCGGGGGACACAGGGCCAAACCCCTGCACACAGCCGCAGAAGAGTGTGGACGCCGTGTTCACGTTGCACAGCCCGAATGCGCCGCACTTGGCGTAGTCGTCGCACACGTCCCTGGGCGTCTGCGCAAACACGTTCCAAACCCGGCTGCCGGCGTCCCACACCAGCCGCTGGATCACGCCGGCCTCGCTCAGCACGAGGCGGCAGAAGGGTGCAGCCGCGGCAGCGTTCCAGATGTAGGCCACCTCGTCGGGCCGGACGATCACTTGGTTGATGAACATGTCGGAGTAGGACGCCATCTCCGGAATGCCGCTGAACCACAGCCCGTTCCATGGCCCCGTGCGGTACTTCTTGGCACTGCCCCGCCACGATACACAGTCCGGGAGCCCCCTGGTGTCCATGGTGCGACGGTAGTCTCCTGTCGCCGGGTTGGTGGGGGATCGCCACGAGGTGAGCGACCACTCGGCGCCCGTCTGGGGGTTCCTGCCGAGCCGCATGCCGGCGATCAGGGTGTTGGACGGGTGATCGAACGACTGCCACAGGACGGCGCCGCTGCTCTGGTTGCTTACCACGAGGTTGCCGGACTCTAGCAGTTGTGCCACTGCCAGAGACGGCGAAGAAGAGGTGTCGCTGCCGGTCGTGTTCGAGGACCATAAGGTGCGGCCAGAGCCGTCGAGTAGGAGAAGGGTGCCAGTGCCGTTTATCGACAGCACGCCGGCGGTGTCATTGAGCGGGCTGTCACGATTGGCCACCCAGACCATGGCGTCCATGGACGCGGTGAACCATATGCCGAGGTATCGCATGCTCGGCACGCCCGGTGAGAAGAACCCCAGGGTGAAGGAGCCACCGGACGACACCAGCGTCTCACCGTCGGTGATGTTACGGCGGCCGTCGTTGAGAGTGTCCGGAGATGAAACGCCCGCGGTTGCCGAGGTTCCGATAGAAAGAAAGAGCACGGAGACGAGCATGACCGGAAGGTTGAGGAACATTGTTGTGGTTGAGTAACACTTCTATGCTTTGCTTGGTGATGAGATTCTACCGCGTCTACAAATGTATGTTTAACTATTTAATTATGCTTGCCGGCCAGTGGTTGAGCTAGTCTTTGCCTGGTCGTCTACGGCCAGTGCTTGCTAGTTTGTGATGGAAAGTCATGTGACTCACATCCACCCGCCATGCCCTTCTTCCCAGGCTAACTCTTGTACAGAACTGCGCCGATCGCTTTCTGATACTGTCTGATCTCTCGGGTGATTCGAAAGCTGGGAATATGCAAAGACTAGTCAAAGCCTCAATGGTACTACGCCCCAGCTGCATCATAAGATTTAGTTGATTTCCTGTACTCACCCTTGGGACATGAGAACGAAGAGAGGACTACCCTTCTCTACTTCTCACATGGAAGGTATATATAATTACGGTTTTGCTAATTCTCAGCTAGCTGAGATTTAGCTTAGTTGTTTATAACGCGGTTCCAACTCAGAACCATCACGGGACTAGAACAATACCTAACCACCAGGCCGCTGAGCTGCTTATGTGTTTGTCAAGATTCTTAACCACCAGGTGGTATTTATCAAGATTCTTATATTATTAACATTCACACTTTGTTATATTTTGTAAGTTATTTTATTTTATTTTCATTTTGTGCCTAACCAACTAACTCATATGTGTGTCTACATAGAGTAAAGATGAAGTGTTATCTTCATATTGTTGACTTTTGTTTTACATTTACCTTTTTTATTTTTAAAAGTTATAAATACTTTATTTTCACTATACTAAAATATTTGTCAATATTATGCATAAAAAGTGTTCTCCATAAAAATACTACTTCCTTATTTGTACAATTTGAAATTTTTATGAGAAAAGGTTCAAGAAAAATTTTATGTCATTTTTTTCAGTTGCAAATGGAGTCGCAACTAAGATTTTTTGAGATGTCAATCGGGTTGTAACTGAGATTTTTTTTTTAGTTGCAAGTAGGGTCACAATTGAGTTTTCCCAGAGCCGTGTTGCAATTTAGATTTTTCCGGTTGTAACTGAGTTTTTTTCTAGTTGCAAGTCAGGTTGTGATAACGCACAAGTGTAGGGGATCGCAACAATCTTCGAGGAAAGTGTAACCCAATTTATTGATTTGACACAAGGGATTCAAAGAATACTTAGAAGCCTTTGCAGCTGAATTATCAATTCAACCACACCTGGATAAGCACAAGTAACAGAAGAGGGGTGAAAGGCAGCCATTTGAGAGCAGTAGTAACAGTAACAACAGATGCAGTGATGATAAAAGATGGACCGGGGTTCATAATTTCACTAGAGGTAACTCTCGAAATAAGAAAACATGCGTTGGGTAACAAATTATAGTTGGGCAATTGACATAATTGAATTAATTAATTATGACAAAACAACCTAGTCTATGAATCATAAGTAGCCATGTGTTCCGTATATAGGCCCAGTTCTTTTGGCGGCTTCTCCGAGAAGCTGCCCTATCCCCAGCTTCCTGTAGAAGCCGCACTTAAGATTTAGTTAGGCTTCCGAAATGGTTTAGTCTAAACTACTTAGGAAGCCTACCTAAATTTTTGGTGCGGCTTCCCAGGAAGCTAGGGGTAGGGCAGCTTCCCGGAGAAGCCGCCAAAAGAACTGGACCATAGTTGTATCTATTCGCAATGAGAATTCGCACAACATCTTTTGTCATACCATCTCGTTTCAGCGGACCAATCATGAAACTAATGGTAATTAAGGTGCTCCTTTTAATAGAGCACCATGATATGTGTCAAACGTATCTATAATTTTTGATTGTTCCATGCTTGTTTTATATCATTATCACATGTTTCTACTATATTATTATATTATTTTGAGGCATTTCGTCGGACTAATCTATTGACAAGATGCCTAGTGTCAGATCCCTATTTTCAGCTGTTTTGTATTTCAAAAAATTCTCTTCTGGAAAACTGCTCGGAATTGGACGAAACTTTACGGTGATTTTTTATATGCCACGATGAAGACAGAGACCAAAGGGCAACTCGAGGGGCTGACCATAGGCCAGAGGCGGCCTGTGTCCATGGCCCAGGGGTTTTAATGACACTAGTGATATAGATGAAGACAAATGACCAAGTCTTCAATTAATGAGACTAGTGATATGGATAAAGACTTTGCTTAAAGACTCGGACAAAGACGGCAAGGTCGACCTATACCGTGATCCATGACATGATACCAATCAGGGAGCAAATTTCTTACACGAAAAGGACCTACTGATGGGGTGTGTCCTTTTTGTGACTAGAAGGAGTCTTCTTCAGTGGACCATTCTGGAATGGGTGAGATATAGTGATAGCAGCGGAAGAATTGCTATCATTTGTTATGGGCGTTACTGATGTGTTTGGTGGTCGTTGTGAAAAATATCAGGAACAGAATTATCTTTGAAATACTTTTTGACCATAATTATCTGGTAATTTTTGTGGCCACTACGGCGTTGAACTTACATGTTTAATCTGCAGTGGGCACCAGTGATACTGATTTTTTTAAAAAATCGAAAACTGCGCTTTAATGTTTCAAAAAAATCTGGGAAAAAGTATACGAATACATATAGACATTCTCTACATATGCACCAAATTTTGTTTAAAAATAGTTTGTATTTTAGGCTACACAAAAAAAGACAAGTTCTAGACAAGAGAGAGGATTTTTTACTGCTTTATACTGATACAATTTTCTTATTTTTCTGTAGCTCGAATTAAAATGGCTTTTCAACTGAATCTTTGCACAAATATCTATATATACCATATATACATAATTACGTTTAAAAATTGGAATTTTTGAAACTCAAAAATACTGTTTTCAAAAATAAATCAAAACCAGGATCACCCAGGTGCACCAAATGTACACTCGCAGTTTCGCTGCTAATCATCAGGAAGGAGTTTGTTTAGGATGTGCTGTGCAGGGTTTGGGTAACCGGGCGGAATTTCCGGTTACCGGTCGGTAAAAAATCTCGATTTTTTTTAAAATATTGAATTTTAATGTATTTTAACCAAAAAAATACCAAAATTTAACCAATTTTTTTGAATTTCCAAATTTCGGTTTTCAAATTCATCCGGTAACCGGTCGGGATTTTCCGGTAACCGCGGTAACCGGAAATCCCGACCCCCCTCGGGATTTTTTTTACATCCGGTATCCAAAACCTTGGTGCTGTGGTAGGTTTTTGCAGAACTCTTCATTGCTTGCTTCTATTTTTTGCTGGGGAGTACTTTACTCTGGTTGTTGCTCTCAGTGTGACCTTGTTGCTCTGTAGCAGAGATGGCCAGACCACCGGCCGGCAGGGTACGTAGCAGTCTCTAATTAAGTCTGCAGCAAAGAAAATTGGTCACTAGGGGCCCAGATCGGAGTTCAGAGCGAGACGGTGAGAGGAAATCTGACGACGCTTTCTGGGCGGCGTCAACAACGTCCGTATCTGATAGTATCCCCGCAGTCGTAGAGAAAGGTAAAGCTGGCGACCGCGTCGCGTGCGTTGACCTCGTCTCTCCGCTCAGGGTTGGTCTAGTCGACACCTCCACCTAGATTCCTAGATTCTTGGATACGATGTGGGTCTGTATACTTGTCTGGCCCGCACGCAAATTTTGGTCCGTCCGAGACCTAAAACATCTCGCAGCCTGATATATACTTCCATTTGACTCAGGGCAAGCCAACCAGGATCAAGGATTTGGTTACCGGATTGAAAAAAAATCTCGGGGCGCGGGGGGGAGTAAAAAAAACTTGCCATATAACGAGATGAATCTAGATATGGAGATATCGACGATCGAATCTCGGGCAAGTTGAATATCGGTGAGACAAAGGGAATCGTATACGAGATTAAAATCTTCGGCATCGTGGTTCAATCGATAAGGAACTTCGTTAAATATATAAGAATCTTCGGCATCGTGGTCCTCTATTGATTATTGATCTGATCATGTCTGCATGTTCTTGAACCTGTAGGGTCACATATACACTTAACGCTCCGATGTAGCTAGGATTAGCGATGAAAATAATTGATGGTATGAACGAATATTGATTCGGAGTCTCGGATGGGATCCTAGACGTCACGAGGAGATCCGGAAGAGTCCGGAGAATAAGATTCATATAAGGAAAGTGGTTTCCGGAGGTATCAGAAAAGTTCCGGAATATTTCGGCAGGGTATCGAAATTTTCTGGAAGGTTCTATAATAGTCTAGAAGTGGGGCCCACCTAAAGTATGGGGCCCACATGGACGAAAGGGGTGCAGCTGGCCACTTGGGCCAGCCGCACAACACAAAGGCCCACATGGGCCAATCCGGCCAAAGGGAGGTGGAGTCCTAGGAGGACTCGGCTAACTTGAGGGGCAAGTAAGCCCTAGGCCGGCCGGCCTAGGGTTTCCCCTCTAGCCGCCGCCTATATAAGGAGGGGTGGGAGTGCAGCACACCCAAGCAAAGGGCTGCCCTAGCCGCACCACCCCCCTAAACCCTAGCCGCCACCCCCTTGACCCAAGCCGCACCACAACCTGCGCCACCCCTCCCAGAGGGCTGCCGCCACCTCCACCTTCAAGCCGCACCACCCCCTAGCCCTAGGGGCTACTGCGCCTCCTCCTCCTCCTTCTCCTCTAGCTTGGCTTAGGCGAAGCCCTGCTCGTGGAGATCTCCACCATCAACACCACCACAACCGTCGTGGTGCTGAGATCTATCTAGTCACTCCCTCCTTGCTTGCGGGATCAAGAAGGCGGAGTCTACATCGAGCCGTACGTGTGGATATCGCAGAGGTGCTGCTCTTGTGGTGCATCGTCGGATCGGATCTTCGAGGAAATACATCTCCTCGCGACTAGACGAGTCTAGTTGCGGGGATCGACTAGCCAACCCCTGCACCGACAAAACACGTTTGTTTGATCTGGATTCTTGGATACGATGTGGGTCTGTATACTTGTCTGGCCCGCACGCAAATTTTGGTCCGTCCGAAACCTAAAAGCCATGCAGCGGCGGCTATGGACGGCTGATCGCTGAAGGCGCCACGGCCTGAACTCCCATGTGGCCTGCCCTCTTTGTGATCAGGCGCCTGAGACCGCTGATCACCTTGCGCTCGGCTGCGTCTTCTCGCGTGAGGTTTGGTACACGGTGCTCCGGCGTTGCGGCCTCGACCAGCTTGTCCCAGAGGCGGATGGTTCCTTGATCGCATGGTGGCTGGAGGCAAGGCAGCGTGCGCCGCCGCAGGCTCGAAAGGGTTTTGACTCTCTTGTCCTCCTAATCGTATGGATGCTCTGGAAAGAGAGGAATGGCCGGGTGTTCTAGCGTTCTGTGGAGATGGTCGCCTTGGTTTGCCGACGAATTGCCGATGAGGTCGAGCTATGGAAGCTCGCTGGTGCTGTAGGGCTGGGACGCATATGGAGATAGCGGCCTAGACGTTTTTTGGGCGCTGTTTTTTTGTGTGTGTGTCGCGGTTGCCCGCCACTGATCGCACAAATGTAACCGCATCTTTTGATGCCGGACTCGCTGTAGCCCCTTTGTTCTCTCTATCTATCAAAGTCGACACGCAAGCCTTTTGCGTGTTCGCAAAAAAAAAAAAAAATCTCGCAGCCTGATACTTCCATTTGACTCAGGGCATGTACTCAAAAAAAAAAAAATTGACTCAGGGCAAGTCGATCAGGATGCATCAAAACATCTCAAATTCACACATTGGTAAACCAACAGTACTATCTTCAGCTTTTCGTCATATGAGATTTCTTTTCAAGTAGCATGAGCACTGGCGCTCAGGAATCCGCACGAGTTACGGTCCTCAGCACCTGGTCGAGTCTGGATCGTGGATAAATCCAACATGGCTCGGCAACAGGCCATCTGTTGTTGACCAATTGTAAGTTTATCTGAAGCAATGAATATGAATAGCAATAACATGTGTCAAACAAAAAAATACCTGTTTGTACCACCGATAACAACAGGCCCGTCCTTTAGACTACAAAATATTTAAAACACTGAATTAGCTAAATCAACCAATTTAACACAGGTCTACCATCAGAAATTGTAGTGCAAGGATAAAGCTATATAACCCTTCTTTGTTGCGTGCATGCTGTTGATTCTATAAAATTAAAAGAAGCATGGCACATCTGGAAACTCTTAAACTAGAGCTAAGCCAAACACAGAAGAAGATGATCACAGTCATACAACATCAGTGCATGTACACTTCATTTACACATTGTTATCACAGTCATATGTCTAAACAAGACGAGGCTGTATGATGTTAAACTAGCGCAAACATAAGTAGTAGAGAATGTGACGGTGGCACAAAGGTTAATTAGAAAAGACAAATGTCCAGACAAGTACTGCCCTAAAGCCAGAATATTATGATGCCATGAAAGCACTTGCACGATATAAAAGAAACAACATAAGCATACCATTTCGGACAAATATCCTTAAAGAGATCATACTTGAGGAGATCCAGAATGACACTACTCGATAGGAATGGAGTACATTCCTCATGATAAAAGTTCATACCAACAACATTCCCCCGCATGTCAATAAGAGGGCCCCCCAATTCCAGGCTAACAAACAAAAGGGTGACACAAGAAATGGGTCTCATGAATCAAGATATTTGCAATAGCGTGCAGAGGTAGTACTACAATACATCTAGCAAGTCATGGGAAAAGCTAATTCAAAAAAAAAAAATACCTTAGTGATTTTACAAGTGGAGAAGCTAAGTTCTTTGCAACTGTGCTGGTTTTGCCAATCAGTGTTTTTATCAGTCAAACTGCCGTTTGTGGCCATTAATTTGCGCTCATGGGAGAGACAACCTACGGCCACTATATATGTTCCATTGCTAACAGACTTATGACCCTGGAGTTTTATTCCATGAGGACTTAAGGACTCCATGATGTCAACAATAGCAATATTGTAACGTAGATTACAATATTTTAATATCCCTTTGACTCGACAATTATTTGGAAGGCGCACTTCAATCTGTAATAAAAAAGCTTATGGTCAGTTGATTCTTAAGTAAAACAAATAGAATAATCAAATAGTTGTAACAGTAACAATCCTCAATTTATGATTAATCTTTTGAATATCATCACCAGAATCTCTAACCAAACTTGCTGAAGTCAGAATTTTCGCCGAGTGTGCACCGCAGCCTATAAATACTCCTGTGCAAGCAAAAAACCTCGTCTTTCCTACATAGATCACAATTTCAATTATTAGTACCAACTGAAAAGGTATAGGTGAACATATGGCCATACAGCAGTACAATCACCATCAAATGAAGCAAGTGAGACAACACTTTGAGACACTTTTAAAGCAATTCTTTTGCTTAGAATACTCGAGATATCTTCTCCAAATTCCTCTTCAAAAGTATAATTCAGATACATGTCATCTGTACAATCAAGCATGAATGTTTCAAAATGTTTGTATAAAGCTGTCAGAATGTGCAACATAAGGGATCAAACAGAAAATAACGACAGCAATGACTCACCGCATATTTTACGTGGGTCTGGTAAGGGATAACCCCAGGATGTCGCCAAATCATATAAATGATAAATGAACACTGTTGCAACAAGGTGAAGAAATTACCGGTCATATGTTAGCATGAATAGTAGACTTGACATAGTGCATCCATCACAGCATGAAATGATTAGCATAAACCACATATATATTAGTGTGGTAATAACAAACATAACAGTTCTAATTAGCTAGTGTGTTATGCTCACCTTCACCACCCAAGTGTCCCAGCAATTCTTCGTCAGATGTAGAATATCTTTGTGTCTCCCTTGTGCTACTCTTTCTTGTACCATAACCACCCTCTTGCTCAGGTCCAGTACTGCATAGAAATCCAGAAAACTCTCAATGATAAATCCACGAACCAAAGACAATACATGAACTGAGGTATTAAATGAGGAATGGGATCCAGTTGGTTACAAATATTTCATAGCAAAATAACAGAACTAATAAAAATATTACTCCAAACTAAGGCATGTAACAGTCCCTTGCTGTTTGAGTTACCAAGCTAGACAAACCCCTCTGTTTCACTATATGTAACCACAGACTCAGAAGCTCCATTCCAAAATATCTGCCCGTCTGAAGAAACCAAGAGTATAATTATTGTATTATTTTTTACCCTGTACACCTTTTTTTTAATTGCCTTGCAGACAGTTCACTGGATATAGCAAGTGGTGGTCATATAACTCCAGAAACCCAATTTAACTCTTTCCTTAATTTAGTGTTTTCTTTGTCTGTGCACATGGTGTGCTGAGGTCACATATAGTGAAACAGAGAGGAGTGTTTTTGCTTCTTTTGGTTATTGATCGAGTTCTATTTTTCTTTTTATTTTTCTTTTGATCATGCACCTTAATATCTAATTCAGCACATTAATCTAACACAGTTAAGCACATTTGGTTGTACATGCAAAGAAAATTTTGATGTTCAAACAAAAAATTTGACTAATATCATATTTACAAAGTGTTAGGCCTTGCAAGCTGCAATAGAAGAGGGATGTGGGACACAACACCATACGAGGGAAGCTAAATGAGAAGCTGCGGATAGTAAATACAGAAAGGCTCGAAATACGTACTTAGGCAGCATCCCAAAATACCGCAACCACTCAAGGATTTTATGCAGTGGTAAGTGAGGCCTTTAATAATTTCGGCATTGAAGTTCATTCCAATAAAATTCCCAACGTAATCAATAAGCGCACCTCCAACCCCAGCCTAGCACATATTGAAGTGATAATGAAGAAAGTTAGACAGGATAAATTCAACCTGTAATGCCTCAAAGAATATGATATCCAGCGCGTGAAAATATATAATGATGATCAATTATTTATTTCAACCATGTAGAAACCAGAGAGAACTTAACAACTCACCGTCTTGAGTTTACATGTGCTCGACCAAAACGGACAATTTCTTTCAGGGATGTCATCCAGTGTCCCCCTTGTGATCTTAAATTCTCCTGTATGATTTGAGCGCCATGCAGCTACTACCTCAATATGAGGCTCAAATTGCACGCCATGATCAAGACTGAGATATTCACTACAGGAATACATGACTATGCCGACGGCCACCCACTATGCCGACGGCTTTTTGTCGGGGCCGTCGGCATAGGGGTCGAGTTGGGCTTCACATCAAATTAGCCTTCGGCATAGAATAGCCGTCGGCATACAGGGCTGTGCCGACGGCACAGCCGTCGGCATAGGTATAGCCGTCGGCACAGCTATTTTTTTTCTGTTTTTCATTTAATATGAAATAATTCATATCTTTAAATCTGTAAATCAAAATTTAACAAATAAAATATCTAAATCGTTTAGAAAAATGAGAGGAATCCAAATATGACATCCATATCATCTTTATCATCATGTATAAAAAGGTAAAAAAGGTCAATCATCTATAAACATGTATAAGTTTCGATTCAAATGACCTAGATATGATCATCCCCGTGCCATAGTTTTTTATAATATTCCCATATTTGACACATAGATGTGTCTTGGTATGACAAACAATATTGTAGAACAGTGTTTTTTTTAATTATGTCTATAAATATCAATTTTCATTTTTAATTGTCAAAAATGACATTTTTTTGTTAAGCAAGTACAAAAAATATGGTGCAAAATGGCACCCATCCAACTTTCACACAAGGTAGGCCATATTTTATCGATAATCCAGCAATATTAGGAATTTTCTCGGTTTCTACCTAATTTCTCCTATTTAAATGACTTTATGCCTATTTTCCGAAAGTAATTCAAATTTGAACTACAAGTATGTGATAGTTTGCTCTGAAAATTTACAAAAATCATTTTAAGATGCACCAGTAGTAGTTATATCATAGAACCATCGATAGTTTTGAAAAATGAGACCCCTTTGGATGAACAGGCATGACGGCCATTTTGACCTTTTTTGAACAAAATAAAAGAAAGTGAAAAAATACTCAAAAAATTAAATCCTTTGGCATGGACTCCTTTTATGTGTACTAGTTGCTAGGAAAAATGATAAACCTGAGTTCTGACAAAGTTACCAAAAAACTTCTTCACAAAAAGATCAATCATCTATAAACATGTATAAGTTTCGAGTGAAATGACGTAGATATGATCATCCCCGTGACATAGTTTGTGATAATGTGCCCATATTTGACACATAGGTGAGTCTTGTTATGAAAAACAATGTTGCTGAAGTGAGTTTTTTCAAATTATGTTTATAAATATCAATTTTCACTTCTAAGTGCCAAAAATGACTTTTTGTGTGAAACAAGTACAAAAAATATGGTGCAAAATAGTACCCATCCAATTATCACACAAAGTAGTCCACATTTAATGAATAATCCATAAATATTCAGAATTTTCTCGGTTGCTATCTAATTTCGCCTATTTAAACAACTTTATGTCGATTTTTTGAAAGTAATTCAAATTTGAACTACAAGTGTGTGATAGTTTGCTCTGAAAATTTTACAAAAATCATTTTAAGATACACAAGTAGTGGTTGTATCACAAAACCGTCGATGGTTTTGAAAAATTCGACCCCTTTTGACGAATAACCATGGTGGCCATTTTGACTATTCTTTTAGAAAAATAAAAGAAAATGAAAAAAAAATCAGAAAAGAAAATCCTTTGACGTGGTGTACTTTTATATGTACTAATTGTTAGGAAAAATGATAAACTTGAGTTTTAACAATATATGCCATGAATATTGGTTGATTTTTATTGATGAAGAAAACACACAAATATTTGCTTGATTCTTATTGGTGGAGAGATTGGAGTCATGGATTGATGAGGTGGCAAACATCTATCCGTTCATACATACTGCACGTCTCTGCACAACACATGCACCAGCACCACACATCGATCTCTCTCTCCTCTACCACCAGCACCACACGTTCCTTATCCTTACTCGTACGAGCACCACCAGCACCACACAATCGATGACAGCAGCCTGCAGTCTCCGTCGCCCTATCGCCGAGCTCGATGAGGCCTCCGCCGCTGAAAGTGCATGGTTGATCCCATGCATGGTTTTGGTAATTAATGACAATCTCTATGGACTAATATTTGTGTTGAGCTCTATGTGTAGGTTGTCCTTTAGCTTGTGTCAAGATCATTTGTTGACCAAGGCCAAGCTTGCTTGTCTCCATTGGTTGGAGTCAAGGTCAAGGTTGAAGATCATTTGTTGATCAAGGCCAAGCTTGTCTCCATGTGTTGGAGTCAAGGTGCGTTGCTTGACCTCCATTTGTTGGAGTCAAGCTCAAGGGAAGAAGAAGAAGTTTTGGGTTGATCAAGGCTTTGTACGGATTGATCAACCCTCAAGTCCAAGTGAAGATATGTCGAAGAGTGCTTTCCCCATCTTGGTGTATGGGGGAGCGTCATGTGAATCTTCACCAAACGAAGCGCAATCAAGAAAGGTGATGCGTCTTGAGGAGATGAAGATCGTCTTTGTCGACCTCAAGTGGATTAATGCGCAAGGCAAAGGTATGTTCTTGATAGGGTTTCTATTTTACCGGTCTCATGGTGTTTAGTGAGAGACCGGGTAATAGGATAGATAGCCGTACTATCAAGAGGGGCTCTCGACCGAGTTTCGTGATCGTATCGTTCGTGGAGAGCTCAAACCTTTGCATCCATGCAATCATCTTTATTGGTTCTTATTTGGATCTTATCGTGGTGTGGTCTTGGTGCTTGTCATGCTTGTCATGACAAAGCCAAGGTCACCGAAAACGGTTTGCATTTGCGTCTTCTTTTGTGTTTTCGGTATTGGAGATTTTGCCGGTTCCTTCGTGCGGAAGATTTATATCTTCCATCTCGTTGCAAAATCTCTATTGCTTGTTTGCCTTGTACAAAGGTGGCTTTTGTTGTCCTCTTTCCAACAAATTTGGTTTTACCTCTTTTGGACTTCAATTGCAAAAGAAACGGTTTTTTCGGTTTGCGAAAAAGAGCTTTTAAACTCTCCCCATTTGGTTTTATAATATCATGATGGACAATGATGTTTCTCTGCATGATCTTGTAGAGCTTTTCATTGCGAGTCCAACGAGTCCAAGATCATCGAAAACGGAGTCCGGATGCAAAAGATATGCCCGTTTTCATATTGCTCATTCTGCAGTTTTTCTGAGGGGCGGAAATTCCGGCCCTTTAACCCGGAATTTCCGGCCCTGCGGTTTTCCAACGGCTAGTTTTTGGGGGAGGCTATAAATAGCCCCCTTCTTCCCCCAAGGGCTGGTTGCTTGTCTTGCTCACTTGCTTTTCTCTCTCCTCCATTGTTGCTAACCTTGTGAGCTTGATTCCTCTCCATCCCTCCAATGATTCTTGCCCAAACTTAGAGATTCAAGAGAGTAGATCTAGATCTACCATTCCACCAATCAAAATCCCCTCTAAGTGAGGGAAACTTGTGGATCTAGATTTTGGGGTTGCTTTGTGTTCATCCCCTTTGTTCTTCCTCTCAAATCCCTCCATAGCATTAGTTGCTTTGGTTGGATTTCGGAGTGAAGGACTTGACCACTTTGTGTGCTCTTGCCTTTTGCATTTGTTGCATTGGGTTGCTCTCCCTACGGTGATACGTGAAGATCGACGTTGAGAAGCTTGTTACTCTTGGGTGCATTGTGTTCCCAAGAGCTTGTTGCCTCTTGGGTGCATTGTGTACCCTAGACGGTTGGAGGTGCCGCGAAGTCTTCGCTTGTGAAGCTTCGGCACGAGTTTGGGAGCCCCCAATTGAGTTGTGGGTGTGTGCCCCAAGAAGAGTTGTAAAGGGCTCCGGAATCCGCCTTGAAGGATTCCGATAGTGGAAGGTGAACCAATCCCTTGGGTGAGGTTCATCGGAGAATAGGGTGAGGCCTTTGTGGCATCTTGAGTAGGCCTCTTGTGGCGAGCTCACACCCCTCCAACGAGACGTACTCCCTTAACAAGGAGGAACTCGGGAATACATCCTCGTCTCCGCGTGCCTCGGTTATTTCTATACCCGAGCTTTACTTATGCAATTTACATTGTGATAGCCATCGTGCTTGAAGTCTATATCTTGCTATCACCTTGTTGCTTGCCTTGCTTAGCATAAGTTGTTGGTGCACATAGGTAACCCTAGCATATTAGGTTGTTGGCTTGTTAATTTAAACACATAGTTTTATTCCGCAATTATCAAGCCCCTAATTAGAAAAAGTTTTAATCGCCTATTCACCCCCCCCCCCCTCTAGGCGACATCCGGGCATTGTTTGTTCTTTCAATTGGTATCAGAGCCTCGTCTCTCTTGTTTGGCTTTACCGCCTAGAGAGTAAAGATGTCGTCTAGGGATTTAGTGCACAATTCCTTGTTTAGATTTAATGGCACAAATTTTAATGCTTGGAAAACTCATATGCTTAATCACTTACGGGTCTTGGACCCCAATATAGAGCGTGTCCTAGATATAGGTTTTTCTCCTCCAAAGGACTACGAAAGTACGACTTTAGAGGATGAGAAAAACTTATATCTAGATGCTCTAGCATCTAATGAGTTTTGCAAATTTGTGAGTGTTGTAGTTTTTGAGTCAATCATGCCTCTCCGGGATGCTCATGAGCTTTGGACCAAGCTTCATGAAAAATATGGAGTGTCCAACTTTATTGAGGATGATTGCTCTCCCTCCACCTCCGGCCGTGACGAGTTCTCGTCTTCGTCTACTTCACCAAAATGTGGTAAGCCACAATCCAATGTAATGGTGAGTAGTGATAGGCTTTGCAATTTGGATAGTGAGCTCATTGTTGATGATCATTCATCTCTATCTTGTTGCATTGCTTCATCTTTGGACTTAAACTCTTCTAGCACTCCAAATGTCATACATGCTAGTGTTGATAGTCCTTGTATATCATCCAAAAATTGCTTAGATAAATCTAATGATGATATGCTTGCTTTATCTTGTTGCCATGATAAAAATGCTTGTGTCTCCTCTAACTCTTGCATGAACAATAATGTAGAGGAAACCCAATTTGCTATGCAACAAGATGTGAACTTGAGTAGTTCAAAAATTAATTGCTCTTCTTCATCCATCACTTATTGCCTTATGGCTAAATCTTCTTCTAGCAATGATAATAATAATGATGATAATGATGATGAAGAAGATGATATTGAAAAAATTAATGCTAGGCTTCAAAATAAAGGTCTAATGATTCTCAATGCCATTCCTAGTAATAAAAGTGCCCAAGCTAAACTCTTTGAAATCATGAGCACTCTTATTGAGCGTGGGGAAGCTATTGAGGCCTTGGAAGCAACCCTTGAAGAAAAGGGTAAGATTGAAAGGGATGATGCTATGGAGAAAGCATCGTTAGAAGATGCTCTTGAGGAAGAGCATGAGACTCGTGCTTCGCTAGAGGAGAAACTAGAATCTATCGAGGAGTCTCATAATGAAATAATTGCTAAGATCATTAAAGAACGTGACCATGCTCATGCTAAATATAAAGTCACGAAAAATGAAAATACTAGATTAAATGATGAGCTTGTTAAGTTTTCTTCATCCATTTCTAATGCTAATGATGCTTGTGCTACTAACTCCAATTCTTGTGAAGCATCTAGTTTGAAGGAGAATGTTGAGCTAAGGGCTCAACTTGAGTTGCTAACAAGCAAGTATAAGAAGTTGGAAGCAAGTCATGAAAAGCTATCTAGATCTAATGATGATCTTCTAGCATCCTATGGGAAGTTGGAAGAAAATCATGAAAAGCTATCTAGCTCTAATGATGAACTTCTTGCTTCCTATGCTTGTCTCAAGTTAGCTCATGAGGCCATCACTACAAAGGTAATATCTAGTGAGCCTCATGTGGATAATAGCACAAATTCAACTAAAAATGCTAAAATGCCATGTGCTAGTCCTTGTAGTTCATCCACTAAGAATGTTGGTACATCATGTGATGAATTACTTGCTTTGCCTTGTTGCTCTAACAATGATGCATCTACCTCCTCTAGTTCTTGTGTTGTCACTAACCATATAGAGAAAAGAGGAGAGCTCAAGGCCCAAGCCACTTCTTTGAAGAAAGGCTTGGAAAAGCGTCATGAGGGGAAGAGGGCACTTGACAACATGTTGAGTGTGCAACAATCCCCAAATGACAAGAGTGGACTTGGATTCAACTCCAACATCAAGAACAAGTCCAAGGTTGAGAAGAAGAAGGGCCAAGTTCAAATCAATAATCCGGCCAACATCATTTGCTTCAAGTGCAAGCTAGAAGGGCATCATGTTCGTGATTGCCCAATGAAGAAGAAGAAGCCTCTTAGTGAGAAGCAACTAGGGAAGCGGCCTCTTGTTCAATCTCGTGCTCAACCACGGGTTGAACAAAGACCACCTCCTAAGAAGACTCAAGTCAACGCTCCTCAAGTTGAGGAGCCTATTAAGAAGAAAGAGAAGAGTCGGTGTTGCTACCTTTGCCGTGGCAAGGGTCACTTTGCTTCTTCATGCACCGTCGGTAACCCATCCAACCCTATCATAATTGATGATATTTATTCTCTTGGGAAGGATAGAAGTGGCAATGTGTTTGCCAAGTATGTGGGAGCTCAAAGTGGTGTGAAGAAAAGCACCATTTGGGTTCCCAAGCCTATTGTGACTAACCTCTTAGGACCCAACTTGGTTGGGGACCAACAAGTTTCAACTTGATCAATAGGTGTTAGTGGAGGACATTGGTGACTTGGTTTCTTTTGAAGAATTAAGGGATCTTCATGGTTTTATCTCATCAAGCCAAGTCAATTGGATCATCACATATCTATCTCATATCCAATGCTCCTCCTTGCGGTAACATGTATTTAATTCATATATACATTGAAAGTTGCTTGCTCCCTTGCATGTGTTAGTCTAGTTCCTAGCATGTGCTTGTATATGATATGCTTCTATCTTTCTTGTCTTGTTATTCAAGGTTATGTTAGATAGTTGTATATCATGTATTTGTAACGTTGTGTTGAGCTTTATTGAATCTTGTGTGGATTTTATTTGCCTCTTTGAGATATTAATGGACTATCCCATTTTGGGGGAGTGATGTGCTTAGTGCACCTCACAAACCTAAAAATGTATGTACATGAAGCACACCACCTAGTTTTGATATTTCATCTTATCTAGTCACTATGTGGTGTGTCATATTCATGAGAAATTCAAATTCTACAATGTCCATTAATGTCTCTTGTTGATGTTATTTGCCTCTTGTTTAAAAATAAAATGAATCATCACATTATGGGGGAGTAATAAGCTATGTGCATATTACAATCCCATAAAAATGTGAACATTTGAGGTTTGCCACTTAGATTTGATATTGCACATTATCTATTTCCTATGTGGCAAGTTTGCTCGAACAAGTTCCAATTTCCTTTTGGTTATCCTTTGGCTCTTGTTTGCTTGGGCTTGCTTGGTGTGGTTTTTCTCTAATATGCATTTCCATATATTATGTGAGAATCCATTTGTTTCCTTTTATTCTAATCATGGCTTTGCCGGTTGGTTCGAATAATTGAGACTACCAACAAACCTCTTTAAAAAACGGTGTGCTTTAATTCCTATCTTTTGCCATTTGCTAGTTTGTGGTGAAGTTGGTCTTGTACATCATTCCTTTATGCCACCGAGAAATTTCTCCATATACTCCTTGTCCTTGACAAGTGATACTAGTAATTGTGGTGGATTTTGTAGACCATCTTCACATTGGCTCTTGCGTTGACTTGCTTTATCTATTGCCTTCCTCGCCTTTTTAATGGATCCTATTTTTCAATTGGTAGTGTTTAGTGTTTTAAATAAAATATGGAAAGTAATGATCCCTTGTGCATGCATTTTGTATTCAAATGCAAATATCAAAGATAATGCATGAATATTGGGGGAGCATTCCTTTTTATTTAGAACACTAACCTATCTATCAATTTTTGATCCTTTCAATTGGCATTTGACTATTTATCTTGTGTTGGTACCTTCAATTGGTATTAATTGGAATCTAATATCTCCTCCATAGATATTTGTTCCAATTGATATTTATTGTGGGAGTCTTGATACCTTTTTGCCTTATTTCACTTTACTTGATTTCGGTCAAGTATCATCCTCTTCTTGGTATCTTTTCTCCTAGTTGATCTTTTTGTTTTAATTGGTATCTTATTCTCAATTGGTGTCTTATCGATCATTTGTTGTGTTGATTCGATTCCTTTTGTTATCACACTTCATGTGTTGATGTGTTTTGGATTCAATCATGTGTTGATTTGGATTTTGATATAATTTGGACAACCTTTTTGTGTCACACCTTGGTGTGCTCTCTTCTTGGTTTACTTGGTGTTTTTGTCCAAATTGTATCTCGTTTGGTTCTTGTAAGTCTATGCATGCATATTTACTATTATATATATTTTATGCCATGCTAGTCTTTCTAGTTCCAATATATAGGGGATACTCCACCGCATCCTAAATCGGCTAAGATGTGCATGAAATTCAATTTCATATCTATATGCACATATTTATGTGGAGTGTTTCCTATATATTGTAGTCGATCTAACTACTATGGAACCCAATGAGTTTGGGAACCATTTTGTACTCTAATTTTGTTTTAGGTACAATGGAGATGCATTGGATGCTTGCCTCACTCATAAGGAAGGTGTTCTCACCGTGTGATTGTCGGAGTCAAGCTTTGATGTCAAACCAACTCTCATCATCTTCATCACCAATGCCATCTCGGTAACAAGTATCTATCTCATGCATACTTTTTAGTATCCAACCTTGTGTAGGTTGCCTCTTGGCATGAAAAGCTTTTAGATGCAATTGTTGTGGTTTTGGCCTATTTCCTTCACTTAATATATCTTTGTGATATGTGTGTTGAATTTCCAAAAATCTTTCTTCAATTGATATTATTTCCTTGTGATACTTGTTGCCTATTTCAAAGCATCTCCACTATCTCTTGTTCCCTTAGTGATATGTGTGATGCATTTGATATATTTGAAGTTCATTTATGTACAATGAGATAAATTTGAGCTATGTGCTATGCTTTTAAGCAACAATCTCATTTGTATATTTATGACTTCCTTTTGGATACCTTGTTATCTTTTTCCCGGACCATTTCGTATGTATATGTTTCTTTGCGGATGTATATCTTCAATGGTTTGTCTAATAAGAAACCTATACATACGAGAGAGGTCATTTTTTAGTTGGTATCCTATTTCTTTTGAGCCACCTTGTTTTTCATCTATAATTCTTTGGTGGTTCCAAATTTGCCTCATGAGTGCTTGTCTTAGTGTTTATTGGTATCTTTACACACTCATGTATTTGTTGAAGATCTTTCACTTCATGCCTACCATGGTGAGCATGTTGATTTTTCATTTGCTAAATGCTCTCACTAGCTTTTGGCATTTTCAATTGGTTTTAGTTTCCAATTGGTATCCCTAAGCTTGTGAATATATTTCTTTAAAAGATCTTTTTATCTCGATTGGGCCTATCTTATGTTGAATTTTTGAAAATTAGTATCTTTTTATGGCTCAACCACATCTTTGGTGCAAGTGCTATGATTTGCTTTTGCATTATGCACTCTTGCACTTGTTGAGTGTTCTAGATGATTTTGGGGGAGCAAGGATGCCATTTTTATGCACTCCTCAATTGTGCATGAAAATTGGGGAGCTTCTCCGTTTTTATTTAGAGCTCTCGCTTTGGATTTTTTGATTGCTTTTCTCCTTTGTGGAGATGTTTAAAATGATTTCATCTTTTTGCAATCTTTGGATCCTCAATATAGTTTGATTTCCTCTAATTATTCGTCAATGAATAAGTGCATTTGATTTCACTCATATCTTGAGTAATGCACACCTTTATGGAGGAACTCATATTATATTGGCTCTCTAAATTTTTCTTCCCATTTCGGCAATCGATGCCAATGGGGGAGAAGTTTAGAGGGTTTAAGGGAATTTGGGTTTTATGCTTGTGTTGCATTTGCCTTTAATGCGCTTTGCATTCTTGCTTGTCTGTCATGCAAGGATGCTTTATTCATTATATAAACCCTCTTAAACGGGATTGTCATCAATTACCAAAATGGGGGAGATTGAAAGTGCATGGTTGATCCCATGCATGGTTTTGGTAATTAATGACAATCTCTATGGACTAATATTTGTGTTGAGCTCTATGTGTAGGTTGTCCTTTAGCTTGTGTCAAGATCATTTGTTGACCAAGGCCAAGCTTGCTTGTCTCCATTGGTTGGAGTCAAGGTCAAGGTTGAAGATCATTTGTTGATCAAGGCCAAGCTTGTCTCCATGTGTTGGAGTCAAGGTGCGTTGCTTGACCTCCATTTGTTGGAGTCAAGCTCAAGGGAAGAAGAAGAAGTTTTGGGTTGATCAAGGCTTTGTGCGGATTGATCAACCCTCAAGTCCAAGTGAAGATATGTCGAAGAGTGCTTTCCCCATCTTGGTGTATGGGGGAGCGTCATGTGAATCTTCACCAAACGAAGCGCAATCAAGAAAGGTGATGCGTCTTGAGGAGATGAAGATCGTCTTCGTCGACCTCAAGTGGATTAATGCGCAAGGCAAAGGTATGATCTTGATAGGGTTTCTATTTTACCGGTCTCATGGTGTTTAGTGAGAGACCGGGTTATAGGATAGATAGCCGTACTATCAAGAGGGGCTCTCGACCGAGTTTCGTGATCGTATCGTTCGTGGAGAGCTCAAACCTTTGCATCCATGCAATCATCTTTATTGGTTCTTATTTGGATCTTATCGTGGTGTGGTCTTGGTGCTTGTCATGCTTGTCATGACAAAGCCAAGGTCACCGAAAACGGTTTGCATTTGCGTCTTCTTTTGTGTTTTCGGTATTGGAGATTTTGCCGGTTCCTTCGTGCGGAAGATTTATATCTTCCATCTCGTTGCAAAATCTCTATTGCTTGTTTGCCTTGTACAAAGGTGGCTTTTGTTGTCCTCTTTCCAACAAATTTGGTTTTACCTCTTTTGGACTTCAATTGCAAAAGAAACGGTTTTTCGGTTTGCGAAAAAGAGCTTTTAAACTCTCCCCATTTGGTTTTATAATATCATGATGGACAATGATGTTTCTCTGCATGATCTTGTAGAGCTTTTCATTGCGAGTCCAACGAGTCCAAGATCATCGAAAACGGAGTCCGGATGCAAAAGATATGCCCGTTTTCATATTGCTCATTCTGCAGTTTTTCTGAGGGGCGGAAATTCCGGCCCGGGGTCCGGAAATTCCGGCCCCCGGAAGTTCCGGCCGTTGCACCGGAATATCCGGCCCATATTTTCATCTGAGCTTTTTTGGCTAAGTCTTTTTGACTTTTCTCTCTGTAGGGGGTCCGGAATTTTGCCTCGGAAATTTCCGGGGGTCCGGAATTTCCGGTCTTTGGTCCGGAATATCCGGCCCAAGGAAAATTTGGCTAAGTCTTTTTCGCGTTTACTCTCGGGTGGGGGTCCGGAACTTTGCACCGGAGGTTTGCTCCGGAAATTTCCGGGGCACCGGAAATTCCGGTGTAAGCCCCGGAATATCCGGCCCCCGGCCGGAAGTTCCGGCCCCTTTAACCCGGAATTTCCGGCCCTGCGGTTTTCCAACGGCTAGTTTTTGGGGGAGGCTATAAATAGCCCCCTTCTTCCCCCAAGGGCTGGTTGCTTGTCTTGCTCACTTGCTTTTCTCTCTCCTCCATTGTTGCTAACCTTGTGAGCTTGATTCCTCTCCATCCCTCCAATGATTCTTGCCCAAACTTAGGGATTCAAGAGAGGAGATCTAGATCTACCATTCCACCAATCAAAATCCCCTCTAAGTGAGGGAAACTTGTGGATCTAGATTTTGGGGTTGCTTTGTGTTCATCCCCTTTGTTCTTCCTCTCTTATTCCCTCCATAGCATTAGTTGCTTTGGTTGGAATTTGGGAGTGAAGGATTTGAGCACTTTGTGTGCTCTTGCCTTTTGCATTTGTTGCATCGGGTTGCTCCCTCCACGGTGATACGTGAAGATCGACGTTGAAGAGCTTGTTACTCTTGGGTGCATTGTGTTCCCAAGAGCTTGTTGCCTCTTGGGTGCATTGTGTACCCTAGACGGTTGGAGGTGCCGCGAAGACTTCGAGTTGTGAAGCTTCGGCACGAGTTTGGGAGCCCCCAATTGAGTTGTGGGTGTGTGCCCCAAGAAGAAGTTGTAAAGGGCTCCGGAATCCGCCCCGAAGGATTCCGATAGTGGAAGGTGAACCAATCCCTTGGGTGAGGTTCATCGGAGAATAGGGTGAGGCCTTTGTGGCATCTTGAGTAGGCCTCTTGTGGCGAGCTCACACCCCTCCAACGAGACGTACTCCCTTAACAAGGAGGAACTCGGGAATACATCCTCGTCTCCGCGTGCCTCGGTTATTTCTATACCCGAGTTTTACTTATGCAATTTACATTGTGATAGCCTTCGTGCTTGAAGTTCATATCTTGCTATCACCTTGTTGCTTTATTGCTTAGCTAAGTTGTTGGTGCACATAGGTGAACCTAGCATTTTAGGTTGTTGGCTTGTTAATTTAAACACATAGTTTTATTCCGCAATTATCAAGCCCCTAATTAGAAAAAGTTTTAATCGCCTATTCACCCCCCCCCCCTTCTAGGCGACATCTCGGGCATTGTTTGTTCTTTCAGTCTATCCCAAGCCTCTACTTTCCCCAAAACTTGCTCCTCTTGCCACATACATGTCCACCACCATAAACCAGCTTCTCTGAGTTGTGGGGGCTGGAGACTCCGGTGTCCAACACCGGAGACTCCGGTCTGGGCAGAGTCTCCGCCCTAAGCCACGGAGAATCCGGCACCCCGGAGACTCCGGTGTGCTTAGACTGGAGACTCCGGCCTCGGCGAATCCAGAGAGTCAAAAAGGGGATCGGGGTGGGGGTTGTTTTCACAACTCCTTTCCACCCCCGACCCTCTCCTCTCCTCTGCTGCCGCCCCCTGCCTGGAGAAGCTTCCCCGGCTGCTTCCCACCGCTGGAATCCGCCGTCCAGCCGGCCCCTCTTCCTCTCCAATGTTGGGGAACGTCCTCCCCACCATTGGAGACCTTCACCATGTCGAGCAGCGGTACCTCTCTCTCTCCCTCTCTAGGTTTCTTCCTAGATCTTGGATAGAGTGTGTAGTGCAGCTCCCTATGGTGTAGAATCTCTTGCTGGCTTGTTTTCATCGCAATGTATCAATTTTAGCATCTTTAGCATCGAATTTTGACCTAACCCTAGATTCTCAGCCTCAGGGCCGGAGACTCCGGTGTGGCCGGAATCTCCGGCCCCTGAGACCGGAATCTCCGGTGTAGATCAAGTTTGTGTGCTTTTGATTCTCCAATTGATGCATCCTTTGTTTCCATGGACATGTATGCTTATCCCCCTGCTACCTCCTATCTGTTTACTCACAGGATCCTCACAGCGACTCAAGAAAATCACTCACAACCCCAATAAGGTGACTAGAAAAGAAAAGAGGGGAAATCGTGCTTATTTGGATCGGACTGAGGATGGCCGCTTGGTACAGCGTGACAGGGGTGCTGCTGCTAGAGAGGCTGCACAGAGAAGAGCCGAAGAAGAGTTCCTTGCTCAAGAGAGGGCTAAGAAAGCCAAGTTTGATAATTTGACCACCCTTAGTGGGTTAAACAAATCGGAGTTCCGTGCCATGAGATCTCAGCCTTTCTTCGATATGCCACGCAACACCTCCAATCCTCGGTTTTGGAGAAAGGAACAAGAGATTGTGATGAATGAAGTGTATGCCAAGCTCTCGGGTCCTAACAAGGTTTGTGTGCAAAAGGTGCTTAATCTTTCCGCCCTTAGCACTAAACCATATTTCCAAGAGGCCGTGTGGATTGTTCGCAAGCTAGGTTTAGAGCACCTCATGACGCTTCAACAGAACTATGACATCAACTTGGTGCACCAATTCTTTGCTACCATTCAGTTTGGAGAGGATGTAGATGTCAAGTTGACATGGATGACCGGGCCGATGAAGTGTGAGTCCTCTATGACTCGGTTCGGTGAGCTTCTTGGCTATGTGTTCCGCAAGGGTGAAGCCTCCCAAGGAAGAATCATGCACACGGAAGGAGTCAATTATGACAAAAACAAGTTGACACCACTTTATCTCAACAAGTCAGCTGTTGGCTCCAACAAGGACCTTTTTCCAACCTTTAATATCCTCCTTCGCATGTTTAGAAGCAATATTGCACCTCAAGCCGGGAATGTGGATGCAATTCGCGGAGGGCTTGTCAATCTTCTTGCTCATTCCTATGAGGTGCTTCAAGCCGGAGTTAATTGTCAAGGTTATGAGATTGACGTGATGGATTTCATCAAATGCGAGTTGCATTGGGCCGTGCATGAGATGAAGAATCATATATATGCACCTTATGTGATGATGCTAATTCTTGACCAAGTGCCAACTCTCAACCGTGAGCACTTCACCGTTCACAAGGCCGGCTCCCTTCAAATCCTCAAGCATGACAAGCCTTCTTCTTCAAGTGGTCCCTCTCGTGTTCCGTTTGCATCAAGTGAAGAAGAGGAAGAAGATGTGGCACCCGTTCGTAGGAGGAGTAAGAATGCCGACCCTCCCTCATGGGTTAGCAAGGGCAAAGATGATGTGCAAAGGAAGATCAAGAAGCTTAGTTGGTTTGAGAAGATGGTGATTCGCATGAATGTGTGCCTCCACTGGGAAAATTACGAAGCTCATAAGGAAAGGAAGTTGATCATATCCAATCAAAATAAGTTGTTCAAGGAGTTGGAGAAAAAGAGGGACAAGACACCTCCACCTCCTCCATCTCCTCGCATTGGCAAAGCAACGCAAGAAGAGCTCGCCGAAGAAGAAGAATCCTCCGGTAGTGAACCGGCTGTTCCCTATGATGCTTGGCACGCAAAGCAATTCCCTTGGTCAGATTTTGATTTTGAGGACGTGTCCTCCCATATGCCTTCTTCCTCACGCAACACCGGAAAGGCTCCAATGCCTCATGGAGAGATTGAAGAAGATGAAGATGCTAGTGGCTCGCAATATGATGAGGATGATGATGATGACGACGCCTCCGACGAGGACTCCGAGTGATATCTTTGGGGACCGTTAGCATCGCCTTTCTTCCTTTTTGGTGTTTCGATGCCAAAGGGGGAGAAATGGTTCTAGTAGGCTATCCGTGGGATTTGCATGGGTCGGAGCACAAGCATTTGCTTTTATCATTCCTTAAGAGCTTGTGTTCCTTTTATTTCGTGTGTTAAACTTTGTGTTGAACTCTATTCTATTTGCCTCTTTTATGTGTGAGATGTGGATCTTGTGGTCGTTAAGGAGACATGATATCGTTTTTATCTATGGTTGAATTATATTTGTGAGGTGAAATATGCTTTGGAATTATCTTTTATTCTCACTCACAAGGTATGGTTGCTAACTTTATCATCAACCCCTCTATATCATGTTCCTTTTATTTGCAAATGATTGTGTCCTTGATTATATCATGTCTTATTTTATTTATGGCATCCTCCCCTATATGTGGGTTTCCTCTCATTTGTATATCTTGTCTAATATGCACACATTTAGGGGGAGATGCTACTTGTCACGTGATATGATCATTTTATTTTGCAAATCTTAGTGTTGTCATCTAACACCAAAAAGGGGGAGATTGAAAGAACATTTCCTAACCCCTATGAGTTTTGTGTGTTAGTTAACAACACTAATGACTATCTAATGTGATGCTAAGTGGTGCAGGTATTGACATATTTTTACCCCTAGCATCTTGCACCAAAAAGTGAAGAAAAGGCAAAGTTTTGGTTGCTGCAGGAAAATTCCTGGCCGGAGTTTCCGGCCTTTAAGCCGGAGTCTCCGGCCCCCTTGTTTTTCCTGCCCCCTGGCCAAAGTGTGGGGAGCTACTGGACACCCCTCCGGAGGAACACCGGAAGGAGCCCGGAGTCTCCGGGAGGCCGGAGTATCCGGCCTCTGGGCACCGGAGTCTCCGGCCTGCCCAGCGTCCTCGACAACTCTCCGCCCGGGTGCGGAGTATCCGGCTCACCCCGGAGTCTCCGGTCCTCCTGACCGGAGTCTCCGGCCCTTCGATCAAGCGTGCAACGTGTGGGGAGCTACTGGAGCCTGTCCGGAGGGACACCGGAAGGAGACCGGAGTCTCCGGCCAAGACCGGAGTCTCCAGCCCTCTTAGGCCGGAGTCTCCGGGTTAAGTGAACCCCAACGGCTAGTTTTTGCAGAGGGGTATAAATACCCCTCCACCTACCTCAAGACAACTAGCTCGTCCAGCATTTATGAACCCTAGTTTTTGAGAGCTCAAAATCACAAGATCTCCCAACTCCTCCGTCCAAACGCGTTGATCTTCGGAGGATTGAAGGAGAAGACCCGGATCTACATCTTCACCAAGCCGTTCTTCATTTCCCCCTCGTTCTCTCGAGGATTCTTGTTTCTAGGGTTAGCTTTGTGTTACCCTAGATTCTTGTGCTCACTTGTTGTTGTAATTGTAACAGAGTGTTGATTTGGGAGCCCCCAACTAAGTTGTGGGTGTGTGCCCCAAGAACGTTGTAAGGGCTCCGGATTCCGCCTTGAAGGTCTCCGATAGTGGAAGGTGAACTAAGCCTTTGTGGCAAAGTTCATAGGAGAATAGGGTGAGGCCTTTGTGGCGTTGAGTAGGCCTTTGTGGCGAGCTCACACCCCTCCAACGAGACGTACTCCCTTAACAAGGAGGAACTCGGGAATACATCCTTGTCTCCGCGTGCTTCCCTTCGGTTACCTCTTTCCACCCTCCTCGTTCTTGTTTGTGTTACTTGCCTAGTCGTTTCGCTATCTTGTCATATAGGTAAATTCATCGTAGATGCATATCTAGATAATTTATCCTCTGCCAAGCCTAAAATTGAAAAAGACTAAAATTTAGCGTAGCACCTATTCACCCCCTGAAAGGATCGATGAGGTTAACTAGAGGGGGGGGGTGAATAGGTTAACTACAAATTTTAATTCTTTTTCGTTTTAAATGGATATTGCTCAAATATAAGTTATCTAGAATATGCAACTAGGTGAACAACCTTATATGATGAGCAAAGATCACTAGCACAATATATAGATATAGTAAGCTAGTGCTAACAAGTGAAGGTAAGTGCAAAGATAAGCGACAAGATGACACGAAGATTTATCCCGAAGTTCACTTCCCAATGGAAGCTAATCTCCGTTGGAGCGGCGCGGTGTTCACCAAAGTGAAACACCGAATAGCCTTGATATGGCACACCGTATCTCCGTTGTGACTTACCACCGATGTGGCGAGGCACTTGTCACTATGTTGCCGTTGAGGTTGACAACTAGAACCTTTACAAGGATGAAGCACACTCCACAAGTTGGAGGGTCTTCACCAATTGCACCGAGCCGCCAAGACTCGATGCCCAAGGCCGGGGCACACACCACAACTTAATTGATGGCTCCCGGCAAAGTCTTCGTAGCTCCCAAAGCTCCGAAGGACCACAACCTCTTAGGGTTCCAATGAACACCAAGAGTAGCAAGCCCCCTCTCACAAATCAAGGGGAATTCTAATTGGTTTGGTTGAAGTGTAGATCTAGGTCTCCTCTCTCAAATCTCCAAAGGACTAAGTGATTGAGTGGCTAGAGAGGGAGATCTATCGATTTGAAGCTTTCAAACAATGGTGGTGTTCTTCTTTTGGTCGTGGTAGTTGTCTCGAGGTAGATGGAGGGGTATAAGTACCCCTCCACCAAAACTAGCCGTTTTGAAGTGAAGTACGCAGGAACAGACTGGGACGCCGGCCTGGAGCCCGGCCTAGGCCGGCCTGGTGGCCGGCCACCATCCAGAGGCCGCCGGCCTGGACCCCGGCCTAGGCCGGCCTGGGGGCCGGCCAACATTCGGCAGATAGCAATCAGCAGGGCCGCCGGCCTGCAGCCCGGCCTGGGCCGGCCTGGGGGCCGGCCACCCACCAGAGGCGCCCGGCCTGGAGTCCGGCCTGGGCCGGCCTGGGGGCCGGCCACCCACCCGAGGCCACCGGCCTGGAGCCCGGCCAGGTNTTCCACCCTCCTCGTTCTTGTTTGTGTTACTTGCCTAGTCGTTTTGCTATCTTGTCATATAGGTAAATTCATCGTAGATGCATATCTAGATAATTTACCCTCTTGCCAAGCCTAAAATTGAAAAAGACTAAAATTTGGCGTAGCACCTATTCACCCCCCCTCTAGGTGCCCATACGATCCCTTTCAGATATGCCCGTTTTCATTTTGTACTTTCTGCAGTTTTCTCTGGGCCGGAAATTTCGGCCCCCCGGATATATCCAGCCAAAGTTCCGGCCCAAACTTCCGGACTATGTCCAGAGAGCTTCCCAGGGCGTCCGGGTCGCTCCGGGGGGTCCGGAAATTCCGCGGTAAACCCCGGAAGTTCCCCCGCGCAGGAAAAACTGTACATAACGGTTGGATTTGGTGGGGACCCATTTAAGGGGTCATCTTCCCCAATGGTTCCCTAGTTTTGGAGTTTATCTCTCTCCTCCATTATTGACCTCCAAAGTTTTGATTTCTCTCAATCCCTCCAATGATTCTTGCCCATATTTAGGGTAACAAGAGAGAAGATCTAGATCTACAACTCCACCAATCACTTTCTCCTCTTTGTGAGGGGAACCCTTTGGATCTAGATCTTGGGATTCATTTGTTGATTTCTTCCTTGTTCTTCCTCTCTTATTCCCCCATAAGCATTTGTTGCTTTGTTGGAATTTGAGAGTGAAGGATTTGAGCACTTGTGCTCTTGCCATTGCATTAGTTGCATCGGTTTGCTCTCTCCACAAAGATTCGTGGAAGTGAAGGTTGGGAACTTGTTACTCTTGGGTCATTGGACCCTAGACGGTGTTGTGGTGATTCTTGGGAGCCTCCAATTCGGTTGTGGATGCGTGCCCCAAGCTTAGTGCTGTAAAGGCTCCGGATTCTGCCTATAAGAACTCCGATAGTGGAAGGTGAACCTCACATTTGTGGTGCGGTTCATCGGAGAATAGGGTGAGACCTTTGTGGCGTTGAGTAGGCCTGTGGTGGCGAGCTCACACCCCTCCAATGAGACGTACTCCCCTCAAAAGGAGGAACTCGGGAATATATCCTCGTCTCGCGTGACTCGGTTATTTCTATACCCGAGCTCTTTACTTATGAATTTACTTTGTGATAGCCTTCGTGCTTGAAGTATTATATTGTTATCGCCTTGTTGTTATCTTGCTTAGCATAAGTTGTTGGTGCACATAGGTGAACCTAGTATATTAGGTTTTGTATGCTTGATAAATTAAACACTAGTTTTATTCCGTATTTATCAAGCCATAATCGTAAAAGTTTTTAAATCGCCTATTCACCCCTCTAGGCGACATCCTTGTCCTTTCAGCGGACTCCTGATGACGGCGTGGTGGCTTCGCGGTTCTTTGCGCGCTCGTGGCGGCGGCAGTGTCCCATGGCGCAGCTGCGGCGACGGGCGGCGTGAGCTTGGCCCGGGCGGGCTCGATGAAGACGGAGGGCCGGCGCAGGTGCTCGGGGCCTGGGCGGCCGACCTGGTAGGCAGCGGCACTGCTGCTCGTCGGCTAAGCGTGGAGGTCTCTTGAAGGGGCGATGGGCAGCGCGACATGGCCACCTTGACTCGGGCCGGGCCAGGGGGCTCGGGCCCGTTTGAGCCCATCGACGCCCGCACCCCAGATCTGATGATTCCGGTAGCCAAGGGGGCTGCAGGTCGCCGGTCTATGGGATGAGCTTCCTCGTTGTAGGTTCGATGCCCCTTGCCGTGGTCCGGTTGGTGCTTCTCTTTCTTCGCTTCTTGTCCGCTCCGTGCAGAGTTGGGACGCCGGGGCGGCGGCTCTGGATGGCGGGAGTCTGCTTGGTTGGCGGGCATGCCAGCGGCTCAGGTGCTGGCTAGTGACCGCGGCCGTGTGGGCGGCGTGGTTACGGCGAGCGGTGTGGCGTGGTGAATGGACAGCTGAGTGCCATTGTCGGGGGAAACCCTTGTCCTTTGGGCCTTGACGGCGGCGTCCGTGGACGTCGTTCCCTTCCTGAAGGCGTCGATGTGGCGGTGCTCGGTGTGTCTATGTGCTCCGGGTGAAAACCGAAGATCCTCGGATCGAGCGGTAGCGGCACTCCGGCGTCGTGATCTTCTTGAAGATGCCGCCTTTGGAGCCCCATGACGCGCGGCTCTCTGGTGGTTGGGTGGTTCCACCCCACTCTCCCTGGCAAAGGTTGCTTCGTGTTCTGCTCTCTCGATGCTCCTCGTCTGGCAGGTCCCTGGTGCTTCTCTTCGGTGGTGAGCCGTCGGCCGATTCCTGGCGGTGGCCGGCCTCTGGTGGTGTTGCCTACGACGGTGGAGCTGTCACGTCTGGTCTTTATTGGTTCACCCGCTAGGGTGAGCGCTGGCCCAACACGCAGCCAGTCCAGCTTCTGCTCCTCCTCTGCGTAGTCTTCTGTAATAGTCGTCGGTGGTTTCACGTTTCCGTTTGTAGCGCCGCTGTTAGACCTGTTCTTGTGTGAGTGTGCAGTTCTGCTTTGTAACCTGGGTGCAGCATCATGTATGTGTTTCGCCGTTGTTGGCGTTATTAATTTAACGCTGGGCCTTCTAGCCTTTTATCTAAAAAAAACATTGCAATCATTAGTAGCATGGGAGAAAGAATGATGATGCTTATAAAAAGATCGCCGCCTTAATTCCTCGACTGACGTGTAACATGATTAATGCATATCACTTTTTCCTTCAGCAGGTTATCAAATATTGTGTCACATTTATCCACGTCAAAACTGCACTTGAACTCCTCATCCCGATTCTTGCGAATTGGCTTCAGGTCTTCACACACGTAAAGGTTTGGCTTTGCTTGTCCAAACAAAATAAACAACTAGACATCAACATCCTCGTCTGAGTCAGCATTAGTTTTTACTAGGTTGAGTCGACTCCAACTCATCTAATGCGTGTCCTTCATGTCGTTAGCTCGAATTTCATGAGCCAAAGCTCTCTCCAGAACATGACCGACATTGAGGAACTCGTACCCCTAAGTTGTCTTTCAGATGGGACCTTAAGCCATTAAGCACTAACTCGGTCATATCTCTTTCTGTAATCAGCAAGCTATCATCATTTTCTTGTGTTCCTATAACATTTGACATAATCGTGCACCGACTCGTCATGTTTTTGCCTAACCGATATAAGATGAGATACTTTTAACTCAATTCTCTCACTAGTAGGAAAAGGCTTATAGGCGGGATGGTTACCAGTGACGCACCTGGCTTTGGTGCTCCACTGGTAATATACATGTGGTGCACCGAGACAGATGCGCCACTGGTATGCATATAGAAGTGGCGCACCCCAAGCCCATGCGCCACGGCTAAGTGGTGGTCGTACTGGCTGGGGTGATGGAAGCTTACCAATGGCACACCAGACCAGGGTGCACCACTGGTATTTGCTTACCTGTGGCGCACCAAAGCTAGGTGTGCCACTGGTATTTGGTTACAGAAATGGGGTAGGTTACCAGTGGCGCATCAGTCAGCAGTGTGCTATGGGTAAGGTGCATACTGGTGGTGCACCGTGGCCAGGTGCGCCACTGGTAACCTGGGATCAGATATTTAGTGGGTGGAGCTACCTACCACCACTCATTTCCTATCCTCTTCTCCCTCTCCCAAAAAGTAGATCTGCTCGCCCCCTCCTCCTTCCCACCTCATTTCCACCATTGATTCATACATTTGAGCCAGTTAAACCTTCTTAGATTGATAGGTATGTAAGTGAAACCTCTCCAAACTTCTAGATCTACTAGAGCCACCCACACACCACTCTCTCTAGCTAGCTTCTCCTCCATCTTCTTGATACGTCTCCAACGTATCTATAATTTCTTATGATCCATGCTTGTTTTCATACCATTTGCTACATGTTTTGTTTACATCTTATAGCATTTTTATGCATTTTCTGGAACTAACCTATTAACAAGATGCCACAGTGCCAGTTCCTGTTTTCTGCTGTTTTCCCGTTTCAGAAAAGTACTTAAGGAAATATTCTCGGAATTGGACGGGACAAAAAGCAGCAGTCTTATAATTCAATGGACCACACGGAGCCCGAAGGATAGGACCTGGAGGGCCGTGGGCCGGCCACACCATAGGGTGGCGCGGGACCCATGCCTGCCGCGCCACCAGGTGGTGTGGGGCCCACGGGAGCCCTCCGACGCCGCCCTTTCGCTATATATTGCCCCCGACGCATAAAACCTAGACGGACCCGTCATATTCCAAAGAAACATCTGCAGCGCCGCCGCCATCGCCGACAAGTTTCGGGGGACAGAAGTCTCTGTTCCGGCACCCTGCCGGGACGGAGAAGTGCCCTCGGAGCCATCTCCATCGACTCCACCACCATCTTCATCGCCGTTGCTGACTCCCATGACGAGGAGGGAGTAGTTCTCCCTCGGGGCTGAGGGCCGTACCGGTAGCCATGTGGTCTATATCTCTCTCTCCCATGATGTGATCTATATGTGATCATGAGCTTTGCAATCTAGATGTTGTTATGTTACTCAAGTGGGCTTTATTTATGTGATCTCCGGAGACTCCTTGTCCCACGTGTGTAAAGGTGACAGTGTGTGCACCGTGTGGGTCTTTAGGCTATATTTCACAAGATACTTGTTCACTGATTTATTATTTGAGTTGGATGTCTCTATGAAATTGTGGTGTGTTAGTACCTCCTATGAATGCTCATGGTCCAGTGTGGGGTATTCATTAGTACTTGGGATATATGTTTGAGGCGTGCTTTTGCATTCCTACACAATGAATTAGTGTTCATTATCCAGCCGGAGAATACTTCGAGTAGTATATTGAAGTGCTTATATTTATTCAATTATGATTGCATTGTTGAGAGTGACCACTGGTGAAAGTATGATCCCTAGGCCTTGTTTCTAAGCATTGAACACACCGTTTACAACAAGTTCTGACACATGTTTGCTTGCTGCCATTTTTATTTCAGATTGCAATTACTACTTATAATCATCCATATTACTTGTATTTCACTATCTCTTCGCCGAACTAGTGCACCTATACATCTGACAAGTGTATTGGGTGTGTTGGGGACACAAGAGACTTTTGTATTGTGATTGCAGGGTTGCTTGAGAGGGATACCTTTGACCTCTACCTCCCTGAGGTTCTACAAACCTCTGCTCTTGGAGGCCCAACACTGTCTACAAGAATAGAAGCGTGTGTAGACATCACTTCTCCACTCTCTTCCCCACACACCACTCTCTCTAGCCAGCAAGCTCTCTTCCAACTTTTAGATCTAATTAATCTCACCGATGCCAACAAACTCTCTCGGTTGACTTGTATCGGTAAGTTAGGTGAGTCGTTGGAGGATATGCATGCATGTGTTTGTATGTGAAGTGGATTGTTGCGCGGACGTTGTGAGCGCTAGTTGCGCGGACTCCAAATGTGATGACATGAAATGAGTTGCCAATGTTTTTCCGAAATGTTGATTCATTTCCGTTTCGGCAAATTTCTGGCAATTGGCGAAAGTCCTGTTTTTAGCAAAGGTCATGCCGAAATTTTCCGTCGGGGATCATGCATTAATTGGTGTGGTTCTAATTCTTTTGCTCTTTTCCACGCAGGCGACAATGGTCTGTATGATGAGCGAAGCCATCATGGCCAGATGGATGAAATCTGCGACGACCGACATGATACAAAATGACTTGACGGAGATAAGTTATCCGTGTCGAAGATGCAGATTGACGACCTTGATCAGCCCTTATTCCGGGCTATTGTAGTCGCACCTGCTCGTTAGTGGTTTCATGGATGGCTATACTCGGTGGATAAGATGATGAAGATGTTGAGGAAGGGCAATGGGAGAATAACAGTGCGCGGCGAGAAGAAGAAGATCGGTCTCCCAGACATGATGGAGATGTCGGAACTGATCATGAAGATGATCAAGCAGATCATGAAGATCAAGATGCCATAACAGATGGAATATTGTCAGGCTGGGTGTGTGACCCTCATGTTCAAGAACTGCTTCTCAAAGAGACGAGTACAACACATGGCTACCGCTAGAGAGAAAGCCAAGCTGGCGCAACTGGAGATAGACGCGGTTACTCCATTGTACGAACGATGTGGGCCAGAGCATACCCGTTTGAAAGTAACGCTCAAGGCTCTGCATATGAAGGCAAAACACAGATGGACTGACGTAAGCTTCGACGAAAATTTGGCATTCATGCACGAACTTCTTCCTGAGGGGAACAACTGTCCAACTAGTATCGAGGAGGCTAAGAAAGTCGTGTGCCCTCTCGATTTACCGCACACCAAGTACCATGTCTGTCTAAATGATTGCATCATTTATCGGGGCGAGCACGCTGAAAATCATATGTCTGGTGTGCGGCGTTACTCGATACAAGAAAGGGAAGAAAGCTCCTCGAATAGTGGTATGGTACTTTCCGATCACTCCTCGTCTGCAGCGGTATTTCGTAGACCCTAAGGAGGCAATGCTCATGCGGTGGCACGCGGAAAAGGAAGAAGACACAAAGGCGATGAAAAGGACACGATGCTGAGACACCCTTCACATGCTAGCCAGTGGAATGCATTGGACCTTGATACCCAACATTTGGGGATGATCCAAGGAACATCAGGCTGAGATTGAGCACTGATGGACTCAATCCGTTTGGCAGCCAGAGCAGCACACAGCACCTGGCCCGTGTTTGTATGGATGTACAACCTCCCCCTGGTTGTGCATGAAGAGGAAGTACATACAAATGAGTATGCTAATTCAAGAGCCAAAACAACCAGGCAACAACATCAATTTGTATCTCCGGCTGTTGAAAAAGGAGCTAGCCAAGTTATGGGATGAGCCAGTCAATATGTGGGACGCCGTCGAAAAACAATATTTCCCTATGAGATCCGCGTTGATCACGACGTTGCACGACTATCTCAGTTGCAGATATATCTCGGGGCAGGTGGTCCATGGACACTGTGGATGCATTAAGTGCATGGATGACACGACGTATCGCCAGCTAGAGAAAGACCCCGGGTCTTCGAAAACCATGTTCATGGGGCATCGAAGGTGGCTTCACAAGGATGACCCGTGGAGAAAACGCAAAGATCTGTTCGATGGTGAAAACGAGACCCAAAACACCCACGAACGAGGAGCGGCGAGGAAATCAACGAGTTTTAAAATATTTGGAAGAGTGCCCTGCGTCGGGAAAGAAGTGAAAGGCGCCAGAGCCGCTGCTAAATGTTTGGAAAACGAGATCTGTTTTCTGGGAGTTGTCGTACTGGAATATCCTTCGCATGCCTCATAGCCTTGATGTCATGCATATCACGAAGGACGTGTGCGAGAGTCTGCTTGGCACCCTGCTCAACATGCGGGAGGACCAAAGATGGGCCGAAAGCAAGGAGCGAACTGATACACATGAATATCAGGGAAGAGCTTCACGTAGGACACCCTGATGATGATTAGTCGGAAGGTCGTCACAAGGGTAAAAAGGTCAAGAAGAATGAAATTTACTGTCCCCTTCATGCTTCACACTGAGTTAGAAAGAGATCGAGCAATTCTTCAAGTGCCTCCTAGGAGTCAAAGTTTCTTCCGGTTACTCGGGGAAGATAAGCAAATACCTAGACGAAGAGAAGCACAAGTTCAGCGGGATGAAGTCTCATGACTATCACGTGCTGATGACGTAGGTACTTCCGGCTGCAATCCAAGGGATAATGGACGAGCACGTCCGTGAAACACTGTTTGCCCCCCTGCAACTTTATCGACATCATCTCTCGAAAGTTGATTGGCGTGAAGCAACTCGAAGGCTACAGGAAGAGATCTTGGTGATACTATGCGAGCTTGAGATGTACTTACCACCCGCATTCTTCGACATTATGGTGCATCTTCTGGTCCATATCGTGGAGGATATCAGGCAACTTGAGCCGAAGTTCCTTCAAAGCATGATGCCGCTCAAAAGGATGAATGGTGTCATCAAGGATACGTTTGCAACAGGGCCCGTCCAGATGGAAGCATAGCCAAGGGTTTTCTGACCGAAGAGTGCATCTCTTTCTGCACGAATTATCTGAACATCGACAACCCTGTTGGTCTGCCCGTCAACAGGCACCTTGACAGGCTCGCTGGATGGGGTCACCGCGAGGGTCAACGCAAAATGCATGTCGACTTCAATGATCGATGCATCGACTTCCATAGAGCAAACCTAGTTGCGCTACAACATATTGAACTATTCGATCCTTGGTTGGAAGAGCACAAAAGCTTTATTGCGAAGAAGTACACTGACCGGGGCCAGCATAAGACGGACAGAGAAATAATCAGAGAGCACAACTCCGATTTCATGCGTTGTTTCAAAGAAAAGCTCTTGGCTAATCCCCCACAAATGACTGTAGAAGGAAGAATCCTATTCTTCTTGTCACAGGGCCCCTCGCACAACCTGATGACCTGTCAGGGCTACGATATCAATGGTTACACATTCTACATGGAGGAAAATGATAAGAACTGCGATAATCATAACTCATGGGTCCGGATGGCGATGGGTACCCGACACCCGCTAATCCGAGGGGTACCCGCATCGAATGGGGGGGTTTGGTTTAAAAAAAACCCGCGAGGCTGCTTATCGGGGAAAACATAATCCACTGGGTCTAGCGGAGGCGGGTATGGGGGTATCAAACCCGTACCCTTTAACCCGCATACCCGGCTTCAACAGGTGGGGTATACATGTCATTGTCTAAAACTCTAAATAGAAACCCTAAGTCTCTATTCCCTAGTCCCCACCTACCCACGTCCCCGAGACCACAACCCACACGCCACGCCCCCAACCCCCACGTGCTCCTGCGCGAGTCCCGTACGCCACCGCCTCCCCTCGCATGCCGCCCCACGCGCTCCCGCCCGCCGCCGCCCCACGCGCTCCCGTCCGCCACTACCGCCCCACACGCTCCCGCCCGCCTCTGCCGCCCCACGCGCTCTCGCCCGCCGCCGCCGCTGCTACGCACGCCGTCGACACACGCGCTCCTGCCATCCGTCGCTGCACATGCCTTTGCCGACTCGCAGCTCCTACGCTGCGCATGTCCAGATTGGCGGGTACCCGTCGGGTCTCGTGAACCCGACGGGTGGCGGGTCTGGTGGAGTTCTGGACCCGCCGGCGGGGATAGGGGGGGTGGCGGGTGGCGGGGGTGGGGAGAAGGGTCGGGTGCCATCCCTACTTAGGGGTAATGATGGAATCGTACAGTGACGTCAAGAAAAGATACTATGGAAGGATCGAGGAGATATCGGAGCTCGACGACTATGGAGAGAAGGTACTGATTTCTGCGTCAGATGGGCCAAGATCGTCGAAAAAGAAGGCCGGTATTTTACCACCATGGTTATAACCGAAGCCAAATTAAAGACTGGCGGCGCGAACGTCACCGCAAAAAATGAGCCGTGGGTATTGGCTAACCAAGTTGACCAAGGCTTCTTCATTACCGACCCGACAAGACCTAGCCGTGTTGGCATGAGGAGAGGAAAACGGAACATTATCGGAATGGATGGAGTGGCCAACGAGCAAGATTTTGACTAGTACGGTGACCCGAAGATGGAGGAAGATGACGACGACGATGAAGAAAAACATACACCACAAGAAGAAGCAGGACAACGCTACCTACAGGCCACCCATTCAAGAGAAGAAGTCATGAGGTTTTGGGGCTAAATTATGCAACTGTGACAAAGAAGAGCAAGAATATTGTGAAACGCTAGCTAGATAAGAATAACGACGTGCCGTGTATGCACATGTATTCGATGAACTGATTATTGATGTAATATATGCACTAAATAAGATGTTTTTAATCAAATCAATCAACACATTTATTTGGATTTTATGATTTATTTTAAATTTATATGAATTTTATATCAATTAATATGAAAAGGAAAAAAAGATTTATATTGATTTATTTTTTATTTATATTGATTTATTTTGAATTTATATGAATTTTATATCAATTAATATGAAAAGGCAAAAAAAGTGGTGGGGGATTCGAACTCGGGCGGGTGCGGATGCAATACAGAAGTCGAGAACCACTGGGCTAAGCGAGTGTTTGTGTCAATGGATGGGCGCGGACTTATTTCAATAGGTGCTAGTTTACCCGTGGTGCACCCGGGCTCAGTGCACCACGGTTAACTGCCCTAATTAGCCACCGGCGCCGGCCGCGTCGTCCGAATCTCGATCACCTTTCTATTTTCACCAGCCGCTGCAACCTCTCCTCCCTCTCCCGCTCCCGGCCGCGGCCCTCCGGCCCGCCGCTGGCACCGTCCTCCCTCCGCCACATCCTCCTGCCGCCCTTCGCCACATCCTCGCACCGCCACATCCTCCAGCCGCCCTCCGCCACATTCTACCACCGCTGGCACCGTCCTCGCCCCAATCCGAGGGGAGCTCCCTCCCCGCCTAGCCGCCACCGAGCTCCCTCCGACGACCTCCGTCACCATCGACGAAGCTCCGTTGCAAGGACCACCACTCTCCTCCGACGACCTCCATCGCCAGGCCCGCTGCTGGCACCGACCTCGCCTCCCAGCTGCTCTCACACCCCGGCCCGAGCTTGACCCTGCCAAGATCTGCAGCGCCCCCGACAGGCCGCCTCCGCAAGATAATCTCTTTTTCTTTTTTGCAATTTTTCCTTTTATCAAATTTCAACGATGCTGCGCAAATGTGATGCGAGTGGTGAATTAGTTGTTGTCGAAACCTAAACTACTAAAACATAAACCGAAATGCAACTTAATCGAAATTTCTAAAACCAACCGAAACTTGTAAACATAAACCAAAATTCGTAAAATCTAGATTGCTTGATGGCTTAATTAGCATGTTTACCTCCCTGTGTTGAATATGTAGTTTGCTTGTTGCTATCTAGCCATGATTTTTTATATGGTGGTGGTGGTGGCCTACGGTGGTGATTTTGTATATGTTGCCGATCAGAGATGCCAGCCGGGGTTTGCAACCTTGTGAGATTTTTGTATGTTTGCAGGTACCCATGAGGCCCTTGAGATTTTCGATGTCGATTAAATTCCGTTTCGGCAAATTTCGGGTACTCCACATGTCCTATTTTTAGCGAAGTTCATGCTAAAATTTTCCGTGAATTTTGGCATGACTTTTGCTAAAAATAGGACAAATTTGAGTGCCTGGATTTTTTATGTTTGAAATACAGAATTTGAAATAATGTAGTGAATTTTACTTAAATACACAATTTGGATTTTGCATGCATAAGTGAATTTCATATATAGATTTATTATATTGTGTATTTTAGTTTTTTGCTCTAATGGTTCTTTTATTATGTAGTTTTGCATGATATGTCTTGGTATACTGGTGTGAGGGAAAAAATTAGGAGGGATGGGAGCCGCATGTATGGATGTCAGATCCATATTGATGGGATCAAGCGCTGGGTTGGCCAGTGGCCGTCCGAGGAGCAGGCGGCGCGCGCCTACAATTATTTTGCCATCCAGGAGTACGGGGATCGTGCGTTGAAAAAGCTCAACTTCCCCGCGGATCGTTACCACGCGGCCGATCTCGCGCCACCAGGAATATGACACTCACCAAGTATATGGAAAAGGAGCACCGCATGGCCGAGGAGAGCAGCTCGCACGGCGCAACGCCCGTCCCCAGGACGACCCGTTGGTGAGGAATCTCATGTAGGACCCGAATCTGTTGGCGTACCAGTATGAGATGTTTGGATCATAGGACACCAGTGCGGCCCCGTTCCATGGCGTCGGTCCTTCCCACGGCGCCAGTACGGCCCCGTCCCATGGCGCCAGTCCTTCCCACGGCACCGCTCTTTCCCAGGTGAAGGAGGAGAGTTTCAGCTGGGACGAGGAGGAGGAGTTCGATATTTCAGATGACTGGCTCTGGGAGAAGGTAGCACATTAGCACAGGAGGATGAGGCCAAAGAGGCCGAAGAGGCCGCCAAGAAGGCCAGGGGTGGCTAGCTAGATGATTGAGCACTTATCGTATTAGAGTTGATGTTTAGACTGTTTAATACAATATGCAACTTATTGTATTAGAGCTGATGTTTAGACTATTTTATGTATAATATGATCTAAACTTAATATGTGTATGCTTCGTATTCGAGTTTATAATGTGTTATGCATGCTCGTGAATTGACAAAGCCTATGATTTAAACTATGCCACGGTAAAGACAAGGGGAGTGTCTATAATGCCTTGTAGTGTATAGAATTGGAGTGTTTGTATTAATACATGGTCTTATAGACACTATTTTTTCCTTGTTTTGCACGACAATGATATATGAGGCTTTACATTGTTTCTATTGTTGATGTAGTGGAGTTATCTATTGTGTTATGCATGGTTTATCTTTGTTTTGTCTTTTCTTTGAATGCCGATGATTAAAATATTGTGTCACTAGGTGGTAACCCTGAAGGTCTTGTGAGCCTTGTGATATGCACAAGTACAAGTCTTGTGCATCCTACTTGGCTCATTGGATCCTTCAGGTCTACTTGTTTGTCCGACCTAATTAAGCATGAGGCGCAAATCCAAGTCATTTTTGTTTAGTTTGTACTGTGTTTTCGATAATGCCGATGATTAAAATGTTGTGGCACTATGCGATTCAAGGTGGTGCTAGCGAACCTTGTGATATGCACAAATAAACATCTTGTGCATCCTACTTGGTTTGGTTGCTCCATCCCTGAAATGTATGTCCAATCTAAATATATATGAGCCACAAATCCGAAATCATTTTGTTTGTTCTCTCTTTTTCCGAATGTCGATGTAAAATGTTGTACACTATGTGATTCGGGTGGTGCTAGCGGACCTTGTGATATGCACAAATAAACATATTATGCATCTTCTACTTGGTCCGCTTGCCCCATCCCTGGTCAATGTGTATCCATCTAAATATGAGGCACAAATCTGAATTTTTTATTCTCTCTTTTTCTGAATACCGATGATTAAAATTATGTGGCACGTCGGTTATTCGTATGTCATTATTTGCAAACAACATGTGAATTCTTTCTTCTTGTTGCCTAATATTTTTATCTGTCATGTGTACATAGATGAAGAACTGGTATGTGGTGTATGAAGGTAGGGTTCCAGGAGTCTACGACGAGTGAGAAGACTGTGTGAAGCAAGTGAGCAAGTTCAAGGTGAAGAGTAAAGAGGAGGAACCGGATGAAGACCAAATTCATCGTGATCCCCGTCTTGATCACCATAATTGCGGTTATCCTATATTTGATTATAGTTTAGGGTGACCACTTACTTTGTAATGTGATGGAACTGGTATACTCGATCTCGAGACCTCGACTTGTCTAATATTTTGACACTCTTCTATGTCGGATTCTAATTATATAATGAATGTGTTTTTTTGCGCAACACAGTACAACACATGCGCTCACATACACGCGCATACACTCACCCCTATGAACGCACGCACGCACACCCTACCCCTATGAGAAGCTCCGAGATACTGAGCCGGCGAGTCAGGTCTTGAGATTGACGAAGTCACCACAGGCGCCTCGCGACGGAAACGTCGCCTCCCACTGAAAAATATTTCGTCTATAATGAGAAACACCAGTATCAAATCCCTGGGTTTGAAATCTGGTGGGCTGGGGTACAACCACCCTCCTAACCATCCAACCAAGGGTTGGTTCTCATAATGAATGTGTCTTGGTCTTAACAACTTTGTCTATTACACTGTTTTGCAACTGTGTATAATGTACTATATTCAAATTGTATAATCGTATAAATACGCATACAACATATTAAAAAAATATTTTTCAAAATTACAAAAAATGCTACCAGTGGGCATCAGATAATTACCAGTGGCGCACTCATACTAGTGGCACCGGTATCCATGCGCCACTGGTTAGTGTTACGAGTGGCGTATCCATCTGGTGCGCCACTGGTAACCATATACCCATGGCGCATCCGACAGGTGCACCACCGGTAACAATTAAAGTCGCGTGGAACCCGTGGCGCACCGTGATGCGCCACTGGTAGTCAAATCGGGTGCGCCACTGGTAGGGTTTTCCCTACTAGTGTCTCCATCAAACATGTGCTCATGGAATTTCTCGGTCTAAATGGAACCACGTGTGAATAGAATTAGGGCTAATGCAGAGAACCGCGAAAAAGCAATTTCACTTAGAGATAATGAGAACATGCGAACTTTGAGATGTTCGTGATTAGCTTTGTCGAGTTGGACACATATTGATTAATGTGTTCGCATGTTAATTTATTATACAACTTAGAAAACTCGGGTACCCTATAGCCGAGGGATATGGCTCTAAATCTAAATATTCGGGATCCGGCTTGGTATAACCCTATTTCTCAGAATAATCTTGAATCTATCATATGCCATCTGGTCCAATTCTCTACCGAACTTAGCCATTAGATCATCCGACTTGGCCGATGTGTTAGCCGACACAATAGATGAACTGGTCGTGGGACGGCTTGCACCCAAGGAGCGAACTGTAACCTAGAAAATGCACTGCATGGCATGGTTGTCTAGTAGGACAAGGCACACTTTGGATGAGAGTCGGACATGGGGTACATGCGCAAGTCGGTTATCCCTCTTCCAACTCATCTGCTAGTAGTCCAATGCCGACTTTGAGGCGTGTATTCCTTAGCTTTATTTTGTTCCGTTATTAGCTTGTATACATTGTTACTGCCCTCGGAAAACATAGTATTGAATCTCGGTTATTTGCTTAGGAGAAAAGAGTCTACCACTTACGGAGGATTTTTTGGGGTTGAACTCTAGAGGCGACATCTATGGCTCCTTGATGACGAGATGGCTCCTTGCCGATCATCTGACAGCTCCTCGAGTATTTGGATTAATGATGTTGTCGATGTTGATGCGGGCTGAATCCATAGTTTTTGAATTGGTCATTGTTGTATAATCTTCAGACTGAATCTCCACAGTGGATTCGCTAAAAAGTGTTAGCACATGTACAAGGACTCGTGTACTCGCCACGTCGTGGTAGGTACTCCGCAACTCGCGCCGTGGGGGGCAACTCACAACGCGACACGCAAGACTAACCGAAGTCCCAGTTCCTTTGGGGGGGGGGGGGGGGGGGGGGGGGGTAGGTTCCGGCTACTATGTGTTGAGATAATTAGGATTTGACCACTACTAAGTCGGTTGTCGATATTTGAAGAAACCCAAGTGAAGTCGCCGAATAAGCATACACAAGGGATTAAGGGTAGAAAACAAAGTTTATTTGATACATATCGATTGTTGGGGGGCAGTGACCCCTTTTTTTTATCTAAAAAAAAGAAAATACCAATTTTTGCCGAGACATTGACCTTTGAATCATCTATGAGGCCCTAATGTTTCGTGCGAACACGTGCACGATTATGTGCGTTAAACCTCCGGCCAAAGAGTATTTTTTATCAAATTTGGCCGTTTTTTGAAACTAATAAATCTGGCCGTTTTGTAAAAACTATTGGCCAAATCTGGCTCCCAGGATCGGCGCCAACGAGGGATGGAGCCGAACATATGTAGGTCGGCACCAAAGCCAGCCCGTCAACCGAAGTGAGGTCGGCGCCGTCATCAATGGCGCCGAACCTTTTGAAGAATTTTTGCCAAGTTTTGTTGGCGCCGACCTGCACATGGTCGGCGCACCCGGAGGCCAGATTTGGACAATATTTTTATAAAAAGGCCAGATTGTTTAGTTAAAAAAAAGGCCAGATTTGGTAAAAATACGGCCAACGACATGTGGCTTCACCTCGTGCCGTCCATGATATTCAGATGGGTTGGTAGGATAGCTCGGTGGGGAAGACGGTGTGTGGTGGTGGAGGAGCGACGGGGTTGGAAGGTGCAGAGCACAAGAGCGGGACGTGGAGAGGGGGGAGGAAGAAGACAAGCGGAGGGTGAGTAACCCGGACGTAAATGGAGTTGGGTAGGAGTGATCTGGACGCAAGAAGAACTTCATGGTAGACCGAGCAGCCTTCAAGTAAAAAATTACCCCCCTCCGCCCTCGGCGTTCACTAGTACTAGTAACATCCGTTCCCTCGTCCGCGGAACACGCCTCGGGCACCTTAGCACGCCACCTGGAAGGAGTTTCTTCCCCCTCCTCCTCCTCCTCCTCCGTTCCACTCTGCTGGCGTGGAGATCCACCCGGAGTTCCATCGGTTCCTTTTTGCTGGTGAGCAACCCCAGCTTGCTCCGATTGTTCTCAGTGTTTCTCTATGGTATTTTCTTTCCTGTGAAAATCCAATCGAAGCCATCTTTGAAAAAACAACTGAGCTCCGGCCTGCCCAACGCTAGGTCCGCCCCTGCTTGTTCATGTAGTACAGTACCATTTGGTGTAAAAATGGTGTCAATCTGGTAAGATCCAGCCTGCCTTTAGTCAGACGTAACTAGCATAAAAATCGGTCATCCATTT
>QRDG01002300.1:0-193161 GCA_012064385.1 Puccinellia tenuiflora
AAAATCAAATGTTGTGCGAGTTTATTTAACCAATATTACAGAGAAATGTCAGTTTCAATTGGTACACAAGGAATTCAGTGCAGAGTAGAGTTTCAGAAAGAGGAGCAGGGCAACAAAGCCACTACACTACTACTGGCATTAGCAGTAGCAAGCAACAGAAAATTCAAGCTAAAAGTGCTCCCAGAAAATTCAAGTGTATTTTTTGAAGTAATATCCACTAAAACAAGAGTAGTAAATCATGAAGAGCACATTACAGCCACGGGCACGCAGGGGAAAGGATAGGAACCAGAAACTGACCTAAACCTAGGAAGCGGAGAAGAAGGCCACCGCTGCCTCGCGAAGCCGGGCAGTGTCGTCCTCGACACCAAGCAACGTCACCCTCCCATGCACCAGACCAAGCAGAACCTATAGATAACAGAAAAGACATTATTAAGATGGTCATTATCAATACAGTTTTTGATTGCATAGAAATCATTTAGGCTAAACAGACAGTTCAACTTGTTTGGGGATCCCTAGGATAGCTAACTGCATCTCTAAAGTTGCTCTAAACTCCGGTCATACCTGAAAAACACAATCATGCGTGCAGATTGTTGCGGATGTAGGTGAGAAAAACTACTAATTATCTGAATTCGATCAGTGAACCATTGCTTATACTACAGCCTATAAAAACTCCGGCTCAAGATTTGCTCGACTGCATAAAATATCCCGAAATGATAAAAACAAAATATAATTAGCTATAATCATGGCCACTGAAAGGACTCTTAGATTTGTCATTGATAATCATGGCCCTCAATTTGCAATACTATAGCCAGCACATCAAAACATTAGCTATATCAACTTAACCCGCTGCGAGTAAACCACTTGTGAAAGAAGTACATGTCATTGGTAAATAATTTGCTAGCTGATCATACGGAAGTGAAAAAGCATACTTAAGGAACCTTGTCAGTAAATACGATCAGGTTTTTAAGGGACATCTAGAGGTAATTAGATTATTACATCATTACAGAATAATCTTTACTGTAAACTTAAAGAAGAAAATAACAAATCTAAGAACAGTTTTCTTCATAAAACTCTCTAACTTCAAAGAGGCAGTGTCTGATCCTGTGTCGCAGGCTGAACTGGCATCATTACTTGATATAACCATGAATCTTTGTGTGTCTTTTGTGCAAACCGAAATGCATTCCTACAATCTGAAGATATGGGCCATCTTTTTTATAACAGGGCATGTACCATCTGTTTATGAAGTCTCACGCTGTCACCTCAGAATCTGGAGTTGGGTACAATATACAAGAGATGATTTACCTCTAGCTATGGCAGCTGATGTCCTATTATCCTTATCAGTATTAGGGCCTTAACTAATTAAACTTCCTATCCTACCTATTTATGAAGTGCACTAACCTGAATTCCAGATCTATAGAGCTATAATCAGAAAAGGAACAAGAACTGAATGTCAAACAAGTACTCACAAATTCGGTGTGGATACTTCAGGTCGATTACAACAAAGAAAGGACATGTTTATTGCCCAACTATCAGGGGGAAAAGGTTCAGAGGTAATCTGAACCAATACATGTTACACCGCTCCACCTTTTGGATGTAGGCCAGTACAAAAGCGACTAAACGAACCTAAGTAAATCAGCATCATGAGCACTTTCCATTGATGAAAAGAATGAAAACAACAAGCAAACCTTGATCTAGGGGAAGGGGCGGGAATGGCGTCGGATAGCTGCGTGACAGCAAGAGCTTGTTAATTTCAAGAAGCATAGAGGGAGTCATCGAGCAAGTAGTGTGCTGGATTACAGAGATGAACGCAAGGATTTCAGAATTACCTAAAATTAATGTGCTGGATTACGGACCCCTCTACTCTACAACTACAGACTGGTACAATCGTTGTTCTTCCAAGAAGTAAAACACAAGATGCGAATTGCACATAACAGCAAGCAACTACTAAAGTATGAGGAAATCAACAGACTTTCATTACCAATTTCTCCATCAAAAGCAGTTCATCAACTCGAAATCAACAGACTTTCATTACGACTACTCGACTCACCAAAAGTCGGCGACGCGTTGAGAGGCGCGGAGCCGCCGTCGTCAGGTCCTTCCCCGCTGCCGTTCCTGTACTCCAGCGCCCGCTCGAAGGCCCCCTTTCCGCCGCTGGACTCCTTCGCGGAAGGCTACGACGGAGGGAGAGGCGGTGGCGGAGGCTTGACAGGGTCTATGGTCTCGGCGTCCTCAGGGGGAGGCGGCGATGAGGAGGATGATGCTGCGAGGGGGTGCAGGAGGGATTTGAGGCTGGAGGCTGGCCGTCCTGTCCCGGCAGTGTAGCGGCGGCGTCCTCCGAACTTGAGAGAGCTGAGGACGGTGAGAGGAGAAGGGTGGGGGGTAGGGGGAGCTTTGCGGTGTCCCATCACGTCCTCCACCATCGGCAGTTGCCACGCACGGCGTGGACCGGCGGTTGCCATGGACGGGGAGGAGGAGATGAGGGCGAGGTCGCGGCGTGTTTTTTTTCTGCGGCGGGCGAGGAAGGGATCAGGGCGTTGACCGTGGGACGATGTTGAGGACGGCGCGGAGGAGCGTGATGAGCACCTCATCATTGCAGCAACGTGAGCCGTTGGATGAAGTTTAGATGGATGAGATGTGTTGGATCATACCCCCCTCTCTCTCTTTTATATTAGTAGAGATATATTTAAAGACGGAACGTTTACCGGCCCTGAGAGCGCTCGGTGACTGTAGACAGCTATAGTAGCTACTGTAGCATGCTACAGTAACGCGATCCCGGCCGTCGACCGGTGATCCGATGGCCAGCAGAGGCGTCCGTGACGCTTTTGCAGAAACGCCCTTCCAAACCCGAAAATAGAACCCGCAGTCCACTCATCCCTGCTACGTTGGACCTGTTTAGACGAAAACAAGGACCTATATCAAAATAAAGAAAAATCTAGGGTCTTCTGTGAAAAAATGTCCAGAACCCCCACCTCCCCCCTCCCTCTCTCTGTCCTCGCGCGGCGGCGATGCCGCGCCGCCACCGACGTGCCGGACCGCCGCTCTGGCTCTCCCCGCTCAGATCGACGGCGACGATCTGCTCCGCCGTCGGGCCCTCCTCCTCCTCGCTAACTATCGCGTCCTCGGGTGGCCGCGGTCGCGCCGGAATCGACGCTGCCGTGCCCGCAGCCCTCCGCCGCATGTGCACGCCGGGCGGCCGCGTGTGGGCTGGAGGGCGGTGGCCGGCGCGGCGACGCACACCACCCGGAGGCGGTGCGACCGGCGGTCAGGCGCGGGCGACGTGGCGACCGCGGGGCATGCGCGCGCCGGGGACGGCGGCCTCGGGGCGGGGCAGGCATGGGCCGGCGACGACGTCCTCGGGGCGGGGCAGGCGCGGGCCACGGACGGCAAACTCGGGCCGGTGGCGGCGATCTTGGAGTGGAGCACGCCTGGGCTGGTGGCGATGTGCAGGTTTGCCCTTCTCAGATCTTCTTTCTCTCTCCGCGTCACCTCCTCTCCCCTGTAGTAACTCCGTTTTTGTACGCCATCTTCTCTTCGATCGGCAGCAGCAACGCCGGAGCAGCAGCAAACCGACATCCCTAATCAATCCGGCCAGCAGTCTACATGTACGTGGGATTCCCTGCCCAGTCCCCAAACTTGCTCCTTTTTTTTTGCTCAACGCCCGGTTTTTTGTTCATCGGTGGGTCACCTGCCAGGGATTGCTTCTAAGTATTTGTGCGTTTTGTGCTTTGTCCAGATCCGCGAGGAGGGCAGGCGGTGGAGCTGCCGGTCTCCTGGTCAGGTCGTCTGTGTTGAGCCAACGGCGCATGGGGGAAGAGCAGGAGGAGACTCCGACGCTGCTGGCCGGTCTCAACAATGTGTATGGTCAGTCCCCTTGGTTATTTAGGGTTTTGCCCCTTTCATCTTCCATTCTCCTGGTGTTGGTCTTTACTCATTTCTTGTGCATAACTAAATCCCTGTAAGGTCTACCTGAGATTGGCTTATCCATCTTTCTGGTTCCATCTAAATTGGTCATTTTGATTGTTTCAGAGATAGAGTGTAGTTATTATTGTTGCTGAATTTTATCAGATTGACTACCGCATGTTTTTTATTTTGCTTTTAGAATTTGGTCACCAAGTTTTTATTGCCCATGTTTCACGTATAGCAGTATTTTTTTTCCTTCAGTTGGCAGTTCATTGGGGACTATTAAACAAATAAATGATGCTGCAATATCAACACTATATATTGACGCACAGGACGTTTAATTCATTGACTTCTAGATTTTCGGTTCTAGACTTTTATCTTGCAAAAAGGGGAAATCCGTTTGCTTGCAGGCCATGACATAAAATTTTCTCAGCCCCTGGATGGCGCCCGGAACAGCTTCATTATTTTTGCTAGCTCATGTGTGTTACAAATCATGTCATCTTATTGCTTCATTTGCTACAGCCAGTTTGTTAGAGATCACTTGACCAGTAGTGTGGTGCACATGTTTCCCGCTTGCAAATTGACTAGATTTTTAAACAATGACTAACACTACGAGAAGCCAATGCTAATGTGTTTCGTTATATTGTACTGTATGGATAAACATATGACTGGTATAGTTACACCTACATACAACTTTTTATTTACTATCTTTGAACCTTGGTAATATTTCAGATAACTTATCACCTGATTCTGCTATGATCTCATACTCAGGTTTGGTTGTCTGGCCTGGTTGAGCTCTGCACGATGGCTCTTATTGGCCTGGGAAGCACCCGACCACCAACTCACGTGATTCGATGAGATCGAGCAGCAGAAGCAGGTCTGCATCCACTCCATGGCTGCCGGCGAGAGATCCATACTATTTGGCGTCCCTGGGGCCTCCACCCCACCTTCAGTAGCCCAGCCTCCAGCAGTGGAAGCGGCAGTACCAGTCCCTCCTGAGTCCTGATGCAGTAGCCCAATGGCGGCCATGTCCGAAGGATTACTTCTAACCGTTCTTTTTATAAGCTTTTTACATGATCTCTTCTCAAAATTTTATTGATCTGTTTATATGCACAATGAAGTGATACACATGACTTTTTTGTCAAGAGTCCAGATGTTGGTTCCGAAAACATGTTCTCCAGCGTGTACAGAATTTTGATGATTTCAAGCATGTTCCCTAACTTAATATTTTGAGGCCAGACCATTCATTCTCATTTACTTCCCATTTTTGGTTTTCTAAATCACACATTGCTAGAGGATTGGTCTCCTCTTTTTACAGATTATTTTGTTACTGATATTGTTGAAAATTGATTATCATAATCAAGGCAGTGTCTAGATCCTTACTTTTTTCCTTTGATGAATCATTTTAAGCCCAAGTACTACTAGAAAATGATCCTCATAGGAGACATTGGTTCCCCTCTTTTTACATATTACGTTGGCACTAATATTGTTGAAAAATGATTGTCGGATCCATTTCTGAGCTATGTATTACGTTGGTAACAGTTAGAAGGCTACTAGAAATAAACTTCAGATAGGTAAACTGAAATTAAAGTTCAGTAAGTGACGACTGTTAGGCAAAATTCTTATGGTATTACATACTTTTGATTCCAACATCTAACATACATAATTTCGTGCAGATTATATAGAGAAGAGTAACATACCAATGACCAGCAGATCAGTTTGTGTTGGCCCAGCTATTGGAAGTTATACATGCTCCAGGTATGTAGGTTTTGCATACTGTATCCTTATGACTGTTGTGTATAGGTTGATGTTTTGTGTGGCATGCTTCCTGCAGCTATTTTGATGTCAGTCGAACTAAATAGCTTTTTACTAGAAGCATGTCTGATGATATTCCGCTTGGCCTTTGATGTTCATGGGAACTGCTAGATCATGTTGATTACAAAGTTGGACTTATATCTGCCTAACTGTTGTTCAATACTCTTTGCTTTAGTAGTTGTATGGTATATATTCACCAACAGAACCAGAACAAAGAAGAAGGCAGCCAGACGGGTGCACATGAGGCTTCTATTAGTATACCATAATGTCCTCCCCCAATTAATTATAATTAGTTAATCGCATTGACGAGTATAAGTGCATCCATTCAATTTGAAAAAAAATCAGCTTTTGCGTGGATGTGTATCATCCTTTTTGTGCTTGCAAGCAATGTCTTATACAAATTGGGTTTGGAAGATTTAATACATTGGCCATATATCTCTTAAGAGTTTAGAATAAGGCTTGTGCTTCCATAGACCCCCAATGCCGGGTTGGCCGCCACGAACACCGACGAGGTAGTATGATATGCTATAATTTTTTGCTAGACTGTTCTTACATGAACATTGACAATGCAATAGTTCATCTAACTTTCTCAAAACAAATGCATTTTGGAGAATATAGAAGATGATGCAGCTGAATAACTCTCCAGTGCCACTTTTTATTTAAGTATTTCCCTTTTTCTTGGGTCAAACAGGTCCTTACAGACTTGCTTATTCAAATATGCATTATAAAGTGGACTGAATAGGTTAGAAGACAACTACTGAGTTTGATTTCAAATTTTTGACAACTATCGACGAACGCGTGCCGGAACGCCGTACGAGCGCCGGAATGGACCTCACCATGCCCGTTGTCCGCCGCCGCCGTTTTCATCGCCGCCGGCGACTCCGGCGACTAAATGGCCCGTCGCGCCGCCCGTCCTGCTCCCCTTCACCTCTTCGCGTAGATCCGCACGGTCCCAGCCCCGCGCGCACGCAGCTGCTCAAGCGCGAGCTCGGCAGCGCGGCCGCATCCGCAGGCGAGCGACGCCAGCAGCTGATGTCAGCACGGGCCCAGTTGTCATGTGGATCCCGCCTGTCAGTTTTCCAAAAAAAAAATACTGAAAATTGTAAAATTTATATCTTCAAATCCGTAATTCAGAAAATGACATATAATATACCTAAATTTCCAAAAAAAATAGTTCTTTACACCTAACACATTTTCATACATAATTAAATAACTTTAAATAATTTAAATGACAAATAATAATAATAAAAGTTGTAAAATTCATGACTTCCAATCCATAATTCATAAAAATACAAATAATATACCAAAAAAATCACAAAAAATAGATATTTACAGCTAACACATTTCCATGCATGATCAACACATTTCCATACATAATTAATTAAATAATTTAAATGACAAAAAAAGTAATAAATTTTTTGTAAAATTCATGACTTCCTATCCATAATTCATAAAAATACAAATAATATACCAAAAAAATCACAAAAAAAATAGATCTTTACAGCTAACACATTTCCATGCATGATCAAAAGCTTTAAAAAATTAATTACAAAAACTAATATAACCTTTTTACGTCAACTACAGAGTTTTCAGAAATATGTTTCTCTATTGTTTTTTACATCATGTCGCAGTCCGACTTAATTAAGCCTACTATCTATATGAAAGATACTATGCATTTCCACATTTAGCTTCACTCCCTTTGTCTACTTCATTTCATTCCTGTCAACACACACAATTAGCTTCAGAGCAATTAAAATTTGTTTGGTTTTATTGATCTACTGCATTTCATCTCATTGAGCACACACACTTGGCTTCAGAATAATAAAAGTTCGTTTTAATACAACATTTTTACATCAATTAGGAAGTTTTCAGAAATATGTTTCTCTGGTGTTTTTTTACATCCTGCCGCAATCCGACTTAGTTAAGCCTACTGTCTCTATGAAAGATACTATGTTGTTTTTTCCACTTCATTCATTTTTAATGAACTGGGTATATGCAAAGTCATTATCACGGATGAGAGATCAGGGAGATCATTTGAGACAGCATACCTGTCATATATGACCTCAAATGGTTTATAGTTTACTTTCAAATAGTAAATATTAACCTCACATGTTTTCAGCGCCATCTAAATCTGAGCATTTGATAAACGGAAAAAAATCGTACTAATAGCTTACCACTTTCACCAACTTTTAAAATTCAAACAAATTATAAATCAATATCTCCGAAAAAATCCAGTGGAAAACACAAGTAATATATATAAACAATCAAGAGATTACATACAAACAAGTTATGCTAAAGAAAAAAAAATGGAATACCCAAATTTTGTCGCCATTTAGAGGTAATTCAAATGCATTTCTCCTAATTTCAATTGAATATTGACCCCGAAATACAAACATGTTCAAACATTTCAACCTACTAAATGTTAGCATATTCTACAAAAATAAATAAATAAAAATGCTCACAAAAAATGCTACCTACTCATAGCAAAATGAAAAAAAAATATTTGAAAATTTTTTGGAAACTTCAAAATTTTCAGCGGCTTCAAAAAATGAGCATTTGAAAAACAAAAAAAAAACGAACAGCTTCCCACTTTCACCAATATTTAAAATTCAAAGAAATTACAAATCAACATCTCCAAATATATCCATTTGAGAAAATACGGGTAATATACCAAAAACAATCAAAAAAATACATACAAACTACTTATGCTAGAGATTTTTTTTTTTGCTTATTCAAATTTTGTCACCATTTGGAGGTAATTGAATTGCATATTTTCTAATGTCAATTTAATATTGTCGCTGAAATACAAACATGATCAACCATTTCAAACTACTAAATATTTGCATACTCTGCAAAATATATCAAAAATGCTGACAAAAAAATACTACCTATTCATAGCAAAATAAAATAAAAAAACTCCGATATTCCATAAAATATATCGAAAATGCTAAAAAACTAGAAGGATTGGGCGCGCTTTGCCGCGCCCGTTGCTACTGTTTGCGTTAGATTGTTGCATGTTTCTGTTGGCGGGTTGCTTTTTTTTCAAGATGGGCGGGCTGTTCTTTTTTTTTTTTTGAGCATGTGTAAGGAAATATAATGTTTTGTTTCCGTGGGGTATCCGATGTGGGCTAATCTGAGGAAGTGTTAGCTAGGGCAGAAGGCAACATGGCCGTGTGGCGGGACCTAGTGCGCTTTGTCACGCCATTCTTTACCCGCCCCGATTCATACGCCTTTGGGTGCATGTGGGTGTTTAACAGGATTTATAGCTCAAATGTAAACATGGTAGTGGACAATCACACCTGAGCTAAGGCTGGAGGCCCTTAACGACAGCAAGGAGCTAAATCTCGCTATGAGCTAGAGGCCACCCGACAGCCACAGGATGTCGATGACCTTGCCTAAGGGATGAACGCCAGTAGACCAAACACAAACGCCCACTGTAAACACGAACACATATCCAATATCTGTCGATGTGTATAGGTCAGTATAACCTCTGATTGGATTTATACCGACAGGTTTAGTACACATGTTTCTGGGCGTTGCAATAGTATTAAAACATTCAAACATATATGCATCCATTGGTAGTAGGCAGAAATGTGTTGCAAGGTAGATTACAAAGACTCAATTTCAAGCAATATCATTATTTGTTGAACAACCATCTGGCTATTATCAAATACAATTACGGATCAAATAATCCAAGTACTGAAGTGGCGTGGTTAGTACAATACATAAGATTTATGACAATCTATGCAAGATATAATGTGTCAGAAACTCTCATGTTCAAATGACACTCCCTACAAATAGCAAAGGGGAAGATTAACTTCCTTATAAATATAGAATTGTTTGCGAGAAGGGCAAGTGCTTCAAATATTTGCTTAGAGAATAACTTGATTTAATGCTCAGTCAGCAACACCATAGTTTAGTTTGTCTCATATATGGTTCATAAATTCTCTGTCAAAAAGAAATGTATTCATACAAAGCAATCTACACTACTAAACAGAGGAGTGGGGTCAGCAGGAGTAAACCTGTGAAGAATACATAGCATGTTGGTAAAGCGATAGGAGGGTAACACCAGGCTTTATCCCTAGCTGCCCCTGGTGCAGGCCCACTTTGTTGAGCAAAAGATAGTACAGTAGGCATTATAGTAAACATGGATGCGAGGATGAAGCGTAAATAAAGTACATACCACATTATTCACTCATTTTAGTTGATTGAAGTGTTCTATAAGTCAAAGATTCGGCAGTATAACAATGTTACGGGCACAAAACTATACTACTGCATACATCAATACTTGCTTTAGTGCTGCGTACTGAAACCAATTAGGTGTCAATAAACGAAAACCTACGAAAAGCTATACAGCTAAACATACTTGAAAAGGGCCAATCTTTATTTTTGACAATGCACACAACAAAGTATGATACAACGAGCATATGCATAAATCCAATCTTCTTAATTAGTACTACTGATACAAAGCATGGAAAGAGAAAGCTGACGTTGTAGAAAGATGCACTTACGAACGCTATGAACACATAAAATGGACGCTTTAGTATAATACTATGAATTACGTCTTAAAAATATGTAACTGGTGTACCCTGGAAAAATCAATTATGTGATGACTCTTAAGAAGAACATGAAAAAAAGTAATAGCACTCATGAATCTCTACTCCTAGAGCAGTACCAAAATCCCAGAAGACAAAATAGAGGATGCCAACAAGGTCAGGGAAATAAATAGCATGATGATTACCTGAAGGTATAATCTAATAGCTAGAGTGAATATGGGGAGACATAGTTGAGGCTTATTTGAGACTGTAATATAATTCTGAAGACATTAGCCCTCCAATGTGAGATCTTGAGGAATGGTAACAGAAAAGACCATCTGATTATCCAACCCTCTATTCTTTCTGCTAGGAGATAATGAGAAATTAAATGACATGCTTCAGATTCAGAAAAGGCACCATGGTTACATCGAGAGTTTTCCAGGTGTGATTTATTTATTCTACACAAGTTAAGATCTTTGCGTAAATTAGATCAGTTCTGACAAAAAAAAAAAACACATAACTAATTTACTTATGCATTAGATGTGTTTGCCAAGTCCACTGGGAGAACTCTGAGTATATGATATATCTATATATGGTACTGCGTGTAAAATACTTATCAACAGAAGAACATTTGCCCTTCCTAAGCTAATAGATCTTTCTTAAGCTAAACAATAACCATGTCACGAACCTGTAATCCATCAAATGCATCCATCAAGTGGTAAAACAGTAAATCTTTGCAGCGGATATCAGTATTCTACAAATTACCAAGCAAGTCAAATTAACCCCATGATTTTTTTACCAGGCATAGCACGATGGATATAATATGTGTGCACACTTTGAAAAATCATTGTCTTCCTCCATTGGATCTAAGAAGTGGAATCCGGGATGCACATAATCCAAGCAGTCTGAGACATGAAGATCATGGGTAGTGGTGGTCGTCATGCACGGTCAAGTGTCAACAGTCAACACCTTCCTCCCTTGTAATGGATTAGCATTGGTGATAAAGGAATTAATGGACAACCAGCAATAGAAATTTTATTGAACATGTAAACATATCTTAATTTCCAAATGTGTCCAATTAAGCAGAAGATGGAATAAGCATGTGAGCGATAACTAACCTTTGGTCACCATGACTTGAAGGATTTTCGCACAAGGTCAATCCTTCGTCAGTTCAAAAATCTAGCTGAAAGTAAGCAAGATAGCTTTTATGCGGGACAAAATAAAATTGGTTCGACATTTTCAGAAAAGATACATCGAGCATCAGTCCCAACTTTCGGGAGATTGCATTTCCTTTCCCAATAAATATGGTGTTGCTCATAGGTTATAAAGGGAGATGCACACGCCCTGAAGTGCACACGAAAATGGTTTGAGCAAATATTAGAATACTTCTGAAAATTAATTATAAGCTTCCGTATATATTCTTTTGGAAACTTCAGACACAAAAAATCATAAGTTAACAGCATATTCTAAAAATCTACAAGCACAAAATGATCTGTGAACTTACCATTGACATCAACAAGTGAATTTTCAGTAGGAAAGTACATAGTTCTATTTTCGGAACAGCTTAGGAATATATGATGTACTCAGTTTGAAGAATATGAGAATTTCTACAAGAAACAAGTCAGATTAAATCGATAATTTTGGCTTGTTGTTTAAAATGGGCTGAACTTTAGCTTACATGCAACTGTCCTTATTCAGAATAACATGGAATCTAATCCGGTGTTCTATGTTACCAAATATTTTATAACCCATATATATACATGCATTAAATTATAATCCTATGAAAACTATCAGGTGCTTTTGGGTTATGCTGTTCACGTCAAAATTCATGTCATTACAATCAGAGATATGAATTTCTGGCCTGGCCTGTGATGAATTATGAAGGATTGGGAATATTTGGATCACGTGTACAGCAGAGCAGGGAACATTACATACAACATTAATAGGCACAGTATGAATGCTAATTACAAAAAGATTGCATATTTTAGTTAGCTCCTTGTCTCTAATTAACTTAACAGAAGCTACTAACAGTAACAGTCCATGGATAATGGAATGCACTCGAACAACAGGAAGAGCGGAATCGAACCTGGGGCTAGAGCGGCTCGATCATGTCCTGGTTGGCCGTGTCGATGGGCTCGTGTAAAGGCACTACGTCTCCTCCACCGCAGACACCGCCGTAAAAATATCAAGGCTGTAGTATTTTACAAATAACCATCTAGGCAACTTGATTGTACCTAGAAAGAAATGGCTAATGCACATGTCTTCAGAAAAATCTATACAACCTCACATATGAGGAATTATCCTATAACAAATAAACAATCCATATGTACATGGACAATACAAAGATATATGTAATCATGTTTATTTGTCACTTGCTTTCCTTGATAATCTTAACCTCCAGTTTAGAAAAGTTCCTTTAAGCTTCGGAAAAAGCATTTTCAGTATGAATGATTATGCAGAAGAGTTCTACAAACCATAGCATGCACATATCACGATTAAGATGGTCCATAGATCTTCGGGTGATCACGAAGGAACATACTTCATAAATAGATTTATTCTTTTCATACATAATTTGATTCCAAATTTGTACTCTACTTATAATTTAAACGCTTAATTTAGAGGTTGTTTTTCTATGCAGAGCCATTTTTGTGGTTCCGGCATCTAAAATGAGTTTGCCCATATTCAGCTAACCGTGGCAATTACTCACGGATTAAAAAAGAGTGGATATGCATCGCGTTATTCATAGGGACATGCTAAATCATTGCGCCTCACTATATGGCTGGTGGTTCGAGGAAAAATTTCTATTGACATGAGCACAATAGAATTATGTGCTCACTGCCAGGAACAGAAAAAATAAATTGTTGCTACTTTGCAATGACAGTTTTCTAGAGAAAGGTGTATGATGCACTAAGAATAACCATACGTACTCATGGATTGTTTTTCAAGTCCGACAATTTCATTATCCTAAAAAAATGAAATAAAGTGCTAAGTGCCCCATAGTAATCTTCTGTCAACCAAAATATTGTTCTTTAAGTTACCAATAACGATTGATCTAACTGTAGGCATGCTCTGTACCAATGGGCGTAGAACATCACCAATACATCTGCCACACCTAATAGGAAAATCCTTGCAATCATCATACCCTTCAAAATTTGAGTAGCAAAGTATTATAATAAATACACAAATTCATGGACTAAAACTATTCCGACGACATCATATCATTCTATTAGATTTGCGAATAGCATGCCAATTACAAAGTTAGAAATAACAAGTCATATCGATTTGCAACAACGTCAACAATCAAAATCATACTCCGCAGACTTCTATGCGGAGCCTCACAAATCCCTTGCAATACCTAGAGCGAAAATGCTTGCAATTATCATGCTCTTCAAACAGTGAGTTGGGAAGTACCCAGAAAGGAAAAGGGAAACCTAGAAAAACTATTGCGAGAAATATAAGCTTTCATAACCCGATTATGTTTGTCTGTGAAGTTCTCATCTGAGGCCCGCGCATCATTCTAATCCATTTAAGAATTTGCAATGCAGTAACAGATGAGAAAATTAAGTACCTTCTGAACCTAATTAGAAATTTATGAGCAACAGCAATAAAAATTGTTTTCCAACGCTTAATTGAATAGATCCCACGACCTATAAAACATCAGAATTTCATTGCCACCGATTATGAGGTTTAAAAAACTGCTAGTCTAGCCATACTACAAAACTCGAAACCATAATTTCACATACAAAAATGAGGAAGAAACACTCGTTTGTGCATCTTTTATAGTATTTGGTACATGTATATACTTGTAACTCCCATAATTAAATCCTTCAAAACATAGAGCCAAAGGAATGAATTAATCTAACATCCACATTGTCACAAATTATTTTCCAAATCATTGTTGCTGAATAGTGAATACTATTGTTAATTCAGGGAGAAAAGACTAAATCTAATGGAGACATGAAGCAAAGCAAAATTATATCAGGTTTGCCCTCACAAAAATCAAAGTACCCAATACGTCCAAATTGCAGGAAAAGAACAAAGTAGCTAAACGAAAGAAGAGTGGATGTAGTGGGAACTTACAACTGCTTTGCCCCAAAATTCGTTTTCTATGCTTTGGAGGGGCCAGTGGATGAACAAACCGAGCAGGAGCAGGGAGAAGGACTGCGAGTGCTCCATCCACCTTGCTACATGTTGTACGTCAACCCCTGGTAGGGCGAGTCGGCCCTTCTGCGTCCCCCAGTAGCCATGTCTCCCCAGTACCCACGCCGCTTGCACCTTCCCCATGCCATCCCTTGGCGTGCGCTGCCCCGCCTCGCCGTCGGGTCCGACGATCCAAATCTGTTCCTCCCCATCGATGACCTCCTCGCGTAGGGTCCTGCTGCCGTTCGCCTCGGCAGGAGGACGGCCAAGGAGTACTCCAGCAACACGGAGATCAGCGTGTGTATTAGTCTCAAGGGGGAGAAGTGGGCGGTGGCCACCGACGGCCGGCTATGGCAGGGGCGGCCGGTTGTGCTATGCGGCAGGGAAGGGGAAGGAGGAGTTTTGAGGGGGAACGGGAGTTGTGCTCGGAGTCGGTTTGTATGAGGGCAACACGGTCAAAAGAAGGAAACCGGCCTAATTGCGTTCCTACCACGTGTTACCATATTACTCGTTCGGACGGAGAAGCAACCGCAACGAGGAAAAAGCCAACAAATTGTGTCACTGAAAGGTGGGCCCATGTCGTGGGTGAACCACAGAGCAGGAATTCTAGGGAGCTTAGATGTTGGAGGGGATGTACTTATAGCAAAATACAAATATATTTGAACATTTCAATTTGGCCAATATTTCGACACCACACGAATAAACTTTCCCCAAATGTGGAATCAAATTAAAATGAATTTTACTAATTTCAATTAAATATTGACGTCAAAATACAAACATGTTCAAACATTTCAAAGCACTAAATATTTAAATATTCTACAAAATATATCAAGAATGCTCACAAAAAAATGCTACCTATTCGTAACAAAATAAAAACATATTCAAACATTCCAATTTAGCCAACATTTTGGTGAACAAAAAAAAATATTGTACAAAAAAACTCACCAAGGGCGTGGCGTGACGCCACGCCAAATTCAACTAGTATTCTGTATGTACATTCTTTTTCCTAATTGTTCAGAACTTCAGATACGTCCATCACACAACGACGACAACAAATTGAAATATATATGGCAATCCGATTACCATGCATGTTATGAAGTAAACATGTTCCATACATTAATATGTTACTCTCCTATCAAAATACAAGGCGCACTATTTTTATACTGATCTTTGTTGCTCAATTTTGATCAGTAATATAAAATAAAGTATAGGGTTTGAGAATATATATATGGAATCGTTAGATTTGTCTTGCAAAATTCTTTTATTTATTATATTTGTATACTAATTTTGCAGACACATTATAAATACAAATCATGGTCAAAATTATACGTCGTTAATCAGCGAAAATAAAGGGGCGCCTCATATTTTGGAACGGAGGGAGTACTAAAACAAGTTCAACGGCCTACGGGTAATATCTACTGTGACTAGCGTCCATGGAGTGTTTGGTTAGTCGCAACACCTCCGCCTGCTGGGTCCCAATTTGTGTGTTTGGCGGGTTGGCTCATACAGGAAATTCCGTACCACACGAACCTTAAAAGAGCTCGAAAGTTAGGTACTGATTCTGTGTAGGCAACATTTTACAAGGCAAAAAGCGAACGTGGGTGGCTCGTCCCAGATGTAATGTTCTGCTCACCTTGCTCTATTTAATTTTTTCTAATCTACACAAACATGTTTCGATTTGAGATAAAATGTATTTGAAAAATATGTATGTTGACGTTTTGGTTTCATTCCCGTGGACGGTTTCTACTATCGTTGACTGTAACTCCTCAATCTCGGACCAATGTTTGAACTTTTCTAGATGATTTTTGTCAAATTCGTCATACTCAATCATGAACCGTCTGAAATTTAATTTGATGATTAGGTTCCTCTCGACGGAGCCAGGATTAGGAAATTTGGGAGATTGAGGGGGGCGGTTAGAGCAAACACATTCAACAAATGCACTATTCAAAGAAAATTAGGAGCAGATCAATGGTATTAGGCGAGGTGGGAAGGGCCCCTGCCGGTGTAATTTTTCATGGTGTAAATTTTCTATTTCAGCGGTCATATATGAGTAGATCTTATAATGTGTACGTGTGTTATTAACCTTCACTGTAACCTTTGCCATGGCGCCGTGCTATCGCTCCTCCTAAAAATGATGAATCGTATCATTACTTTCCCTCCGGGAATCATTTAAGGTATATACATTGAGTCATTAACCCCTGATTCTCGATTAGAATCGTATCATTACTTTCCCAGGAATCAATTACCATACCGTATATACGTTGAGTAATTAACCCTTCTCGATTCCGTGATGGATAGTATAAATATGGCCATACCTGTTGACACATGCACAACAAGCCAAGCGCGAAGAATCGCACGCGATGCCGCCGTTTATGGTGATCATCGAGACAAATCGTCGTGAAAGTTCACCTTCTCTATCGAGGTTTACCCCTTCACCGGCATGGAGAGGTTAAAGGAGCTCGTCGCGCCGATTTCGAAGATTCCCGTGGAGTCGCAGCGGATCTACTTCAAGGGCAAGGAGCTTGACAAAGAGGACTACCTCGGCATGGCGGAGTACAACATCCAAGAAGGCTCCACCCTCCTCGTCATCTAGCGCAAGCCGTGAAAGCCAAGCCGAGGTCCTCCGTCTCCATGTCGATCGTCGTCCACGCATAAATTACCGTTGTGTTGTTTAAGGCCTTCGTTTTATTGCTTCGATCGACGATAAATACATGAATGAGAGGGAAAATGCATATCAATGGGGGCATCTACCCTGTTTAAAAAAACATATTTCCAATTGCTAGAAAAATTGGATTTTTTTTACGTACGGACATATTCATCGGAAATTGCATATGGAGCCCGAACTCAGGCTCCAAAACGCCTCCCAAAAATATTGATTTTGAATTCTTGACAAAACAAGCTACATGGAGAGCTTGGGCTCCATTTACACTTTCCGTCTTGGTAGTATGAATACTTTCCGGTCACGCCTAGGACGGAACATCGGAGATGTCGGCGCCTAAGCTTAAGGATCGAGATTTCTATACCTGGAAAACAATGTGGGTGGGAGGAGAAATGTTCCAAGTGCGATTGGACAGGCGGGCTGGTAACCATGCTTGGTACGCAGAAACAATGGTTGAACATCCTGTTGTGGTTGTTCCCATCGGTCCTGAACATTGTCCACAAATGCCACTGCCACCGGAGGACATCTCGTTTAATTTTATAGCAGTCGGTACAATCATGCGAATGGTGTACAAGTGTACAACTCCTCGATGCAGATGATGTGACGTTCAGTGTGGGCTTCTCCTCGATCGCTCTCGACCGGCCTCGACAGGCTCATCCCCTTGTACTCCCTCCGTTCCAAATTAGTTGTCTTTCATTTACCAAAAAGTGGTAGATACATCCACTTTTTTGTAAATGGAAGACAACTAATTTGGAACGGAGGGAGTAGTTCCGTCGTGCTCATCTCAGAACCTGCACCACAGGGTGACATTTAAGATCACAAACTTGCATACGCATTTAAGTTGGTATGGAATCTCTCACATGCCTTCTCTACTATTCGCTGACGATTTTCAGAGAGAAATCTGAACTTTCGATAGGGTCCCTGCTGTCAACACTTTTGAAGCTTGGCAACTTTGCATGAGGCATTCTTTTTGGCATGGAGGCCGCAGTCCCTGGGAAGGAAGCTTGACATCAATGACATGTTAAGAAGATTTCGATTATGTGGTATCATTTGTTCTTCTTTTTTCCACTAGGAGGCACTACTGTTCGTCGGTCACAAAACCCATTAACATAAACATGACTAGATGTATATTATACTTTCACCAACAATATCTTTGGTGGAACAAAGTGGAAAATAAAATTCATGATGAGAGGAAGCAGCGGTTAATCAAAACCTTTCTGTTTTGGTTACAGCTCAAGTAAGAGTTCGGAAAACTAGAACAATTTCAAGATAAATCCAAAAAGAAAAAGCTCAGTAAGTTCTGTTAGAAATATAATAGTGTAGAGATAACTAGAGTATTATATACAAACTGTAAAGTTAGAGATAGGCTCGGTCACCGCCCGTAGAGTCATCTTCGTTTCCGTGTCTGTCCTACAAGCAAAGGGTCACTGTGGTCAGTGGGAGTACAAGTTGTGGTCTGCACTCTCAGGATCATTTAGCAGTACATGTTTTAAGATAAACTTATTCATATTCACGTCAGAAAGAGCCAAGGCCCAAGCCTAGACTGCTAGAAATACCACAATCAGCCTCGGAATTGGAAGTAAATGGCCTGAGCAAATTGATCGAGTGAATTTATAACCTTTTTTTATTACCAATACAGATAAGAGCATTTAGCATTACAGTTCCATCAATAGAGATAATTTGAACACATGGTGTATTCCGAAGTACCCCATCAAAGATTCAGTAATTACAGAAGGAAGTATCAACTTAATGTTGAAGTATATCACTTACGAGCATGGGGAGTGCAATATTATGTGTAATTCCCACTCAACTGTTCAATTCTGAATTTGTTTTCTGTCAAGGTGGGTCTGCCTGAGTCATCATTGAAGTTTTCCTACTGCGAGTCATCTTTAGACATTAATTTGGTAGGTAGTGATTGACCATGAACAATGCCCCTTTCTTGGACAATAGGACCACAATATTCATTATAGGACACGACAACTATTTCTCACAACTACTTATTGTGAAGATTTGAACTTGAGTTCATAAAACTGGCTAAATTCACCCACCCTGATCGGAGAACCAACTGGCAGTGGAAGTTTGGCTTCATCAGATATGTGACCTCTGAAATTAGTGGCGAACTAGTCTGGTATATATGGCCTGCATGAAGAAACAAATAACAAAGGATCATCGACCAGCCAATCACCACTGAGCAGGCTAAGTAATTGCTTGTCAACCTTCATGCCTATGATTAACCATAAGGAAATCTATGAGCAAAAATTATTTCTAGTTACTATCGTAGTTTAATCTAGGTAAGCGGGTATACATCGTAGTTTAATCTCAAATAAAGTATATCTGATATAACCAACATTGCTTCTCAAACTCCTAGCTTCATTATCAGGATTGCAAAAATTGCTAGAAGAGTTAATCGATTTTTCGTAAAAAAATAATGTAAAATAACTTGAACAGTGTCTTGACGAGATTTTACCATTTCATCCTTCAAATCACTCAGACTCATAACCTAGAAGAAACAACAGTCATGATCATCCATTTGCCAATAATGGTTTGCAAGTGCAACACATTTTATGCATGATTTGTTCATCCTTTGATCATTTGATCCAGTCCTGCCATATCAGTTGAGATGAAACTGGTAGAGTAAAGAAATCAAATCCAACAATCCCAGTACAGTCTCTAAAGAATTGGCATAATGCATTGCAATAGAAGCAAAAGGTGATTTATGAGGGGAGAAGCAGTACAATCAGTGAGAATTGTTTCATATTTATCCATTTTAGTTCCTTTATATATTATTAAGTAGGTAGTTAGAATCACATCAGTAACCAAACTATTTCAGGGATCTGAAACAAGAGAGTGTACCAATGACACGATTGGGAATCTTGAGATCTATGAACTGAGATAGGACAAAAATAGATGAGGTTCAGAACATACTAACGTACTTTTATCAGACTGACTGCAAGATCAGACATTCAGAAGACAATTACTTCTTGTGAATCAAAGCATCAAGTAATCTCAGCTACCGATTCATTGAGTTGAGATGCAAACGTAGGTGGAATTTGCTCAGACTGAAAAGATTACTAGTCTCTTCTCCATGATCAAAAAGACTGAAAAGACGAAGGAAATTGGGATTGAAAGACCAAAAAGACTGGGCGCGACCGTGTTCGTCAAATGGTAAATACGAGATTGAGAGGGCCGGGCAAAAGAATTGGTGGTCTGGCTGGGGATGAGGCGCACGGACCGAGCCGATTCCACCCATCGACGATCGGGTGCCGTTGCTGCACTCGGCATGCCAGCAGCGCGTGACTCCCAATCGGTTCTCTGGAGTGCGTCCAGAGGCTTGCCGAGTCTGGCGATTCAACCGTATTTAAATTGCTGCATCACAGAGTATAACTGAGCGGTGTGGGAACGCAGGCTCGTCCCCGGTTCCTGGCTTCTCCGATGAGGATTTATTTATCTATTGGTTCTTTTTTTTGAAATTGAAATTTATCTATTGGTTCTTGATGGCAACGAGGAGTGGCAGATGGGGATTTGAGAGATGCTGTCACAGGAGACTACGGTGTAGTGGTAGACCTTCTCACTTAGGCTCCTTTGATTCAAACAAATATCATAGGATTTTCTGTAGGATTGGATCATACAGTAATTTTTTCTATAGAAACTGTTTGATTTGTAGGATCATATCACATAGAAAATAATCCCTGTAGTGTAAATCCCATAGGAAAAAGACATTAGGTCATACCTCATGAAAGATTCCTTCACTACAATCAAAAATTGTTTCACTTCCTATAGGATTCAACTAGACATGATATCCCATTCCTGCTAGTTTTCTATTCCTATAGATTTCCTATCCTATGAATCAAAGGAGACCTTACATGTGCGGTCAGGTTGAGACACGTGTTTGGAGTGAGCCTATAGTTTTTACTCGGTACAGAGAACGGTAATGCACAACACGTATCTCCCTCGCTTGCGGCAAAAGTGAACGAAATGGTACTGCTAGGAGAACATCACTTATTTGATAAACATAAGGTGAAACTAGTGTAGCCTAAGAGGGAAATTCCTATGGCTCCCAAGTTCGCATGCTCTTGTCTGAAAAAAAATAGTAAAAAAATTCAAGCAATTTTGAAAATAATTGATGACAAACATATACAAGTGTTCTACATACGTGTCATATTTCATGATGAAATTATGTTTATGATGCTCTGTGCAAAAGAAAAAACAATGGCAAAGCAACCGTCCTGGCCCAAGAGAAAAGGCTTCGAATACTATCTATAGTTATATTTTCACAGTCACATTGAAAAGATTATTAACTATTCATAAACAATATAAAGTCGACCTTAGTACACATGGATAATTGCACGCCACATACAATGAATCACGTAAAAACAAACCAATTAGATTGTTGTGGTAAGTTTAATTTGATCGCTAGTCTCCCTTATGGATACCTTATGCATGTTGTATTAATAGTCTTGATAGATATATTATAATTCCATGCATACATGTTTTTATGAGAAACTAATAGGAGCACATATACACCATTTGATACAGAGATGCATTGTGCAAATCATGTATAATATTTGAATTATGCGTGTGCAAAAGTAGTAGAATCCATAATATATTTATGTTCATCGGTAATTACTATCAGATTACTATTTAAATAACAATTGTGGATTATTGACATATTTTCAACTAATTACTGAACCCACTGTAACTTGGAAGACACATCTGGCCATAGTAAAAATGATCATGCCAACTGTTCAATTTATACTCAGAAGTTTCTATATATTTATTTATCTAACCATATGTACACTACACACCTTTATAAGTATATATGTTAGGCCTTATGCTTTGTAATCTCTATGCCAATATATTAATGACATTAAGAACAGTAACATAATAATACACATTTAAACTATAAATTCCATATTTGTAAAATAATAATTCAAGAAGGTGTGCATTTTTTCTTTTCACAATTAAGGTGCTTACATATATTGTTAAGTGCGGTATCTCAGAATGGAAAAAAAAACTTTTTTCGCAAGTCAGATATATTTTCAATGATATACTTTGCAACTATATAGTGTAAAACACAATAATAAATATTGAGAAACATTACTATATGACTAAACGTAACATCGCTAACTAAGTAATATGCAACTTATATTTTTTAAACACCAATATAATAAATAATATAAACAAGTTTAAAATTTTAGTATAAATATATTTATTTTAACTTGACCCGGATCCAAAATCTAGTTGGAGCGGCATTTGCAGTGTGGGACTAATTGAAAAATTGGTGTACTCAATGTTGACGAGTACCCCTGGCTTCATTTCCTCTCTCATCGGCCGCCGAATTTGAGGGGATTTGTGCGATTGAAACTTGAAAGAGAAGACTACGAAAGAACTTTCGGCCTTCTAGGCTCTGATCATAAATGTATTGTGGATTCAATTCGGCTTGATGCAAGAGTTTCCTTTTTTATCGAATGGAAGTTTGGGTCGCGCAACAATATTAGGTGTCCGTCTTTTTTTGCCGGCCCACCTGTATACCCAACGATGCAACCCATTTCGGTTTTTAATTCATTTTGCGCTTTTCCGATTGAAATCATACATAGACGGTGATTATTCATTCAAATTTAAGATATATAGTGGACAGATTTAAACGAAATTGAAACTAAAGCTTAGATCTAGTGTTAAGCTCCGGCCTTGAGGACCTTGGATGCTGATGGACACGTCGATGTCGACGACCCACATAGCCGGTGGAAGCTGCCTTAGAGGATCTTAGATGTTTTGGCCTTGTTTGAGTCAATGTCGTAGGCGATGACATCGTGTACTTGGAAGGCGCGAGCGGCGGCCGTGTGCAGGATGAGCTCGCCTCGCTTCGTCGGTGGCTCGGCTCGGTGACGAGCCTGGGCGCAAATGAGGAGCTCGCCTCGCCTTGGTCCTGCATCTCGCGGCGTCCGGATCGAGGCATGTCGCTGCGTCTGGCGACGGGGGTCAAGCGGGCTAGGATTTTTGTCGGCTGCACAGCGGCAACAGAGATGGTACTGGTATGGATAAACCTCTCTGGAAACATTAAAAAGGACCGGGTGAGAGGCTGATGAGCGGACGCATACTTTGTTGTCTGGTGTCCACTTATGTCCACGGCGACGCAAATCCGGTTCAAATTGGGCTGGAAATATGTCCACGTGAACACGATAACATATACGTCACCGCGTGGGGCTGTGATTTCTGTCCGTACGGACAAAAACAGAGGTGTGCGTACGAATTGGAACGCCACATTGGACTTTCCTTAAGGTTCACAACTTTTGGCGGACACAGTCAATAAGAACTAGGCCTATCTCGCGAGTGGATGATCGTGTCATCCTCTCTATGGTAACTATTGTTCTCCGCACCGCCACCACTCCCACTTCCCTCACCCCTAGCCGCCACCCTTGGTGGTCGCCGAACTTCTTAGGGCTAATTTGGTTATTAGAGAAAAATATACCAGGGTTCTAATTCCACATGGGGGATTTTTATGGACATAGGGGATCCCCTTCCCCCACGGGGAGATATCCCCTTGTGAGTTTAGAGTGTAAGGGGGAGAGGAAATCACGATCACAATATTATCAACGAGATCTAAATTTCCTTTGTTGCTCGGACATAGGGGAGGAGGTGAGGAGGAGCTCGAATGAAGGACACAGGCGGAGCGCTTGGGAGGGAGCCTCGCTCGGTGGCTGGAGGAAGGAGATCTAGAAGCCAGAAACCGTCGCTCGCATCAAGCTCGCCGTCGGGCGTCAGCTCTCTATCGCGAGAGAGACGAGGAACTCGTTCCACGAGTCGCGACTAGTGTTTTTTTGGCCCGGGGATTTCGCGGGGTTGGGCCGATATTTCCCTGCCTACGCGGTCAACCAAATGGACCGGTAGAGTTCCCTGGGATACATTAGCCCATGCTTTTTCTTCCACGGGATTGGGCCGGGATCCCCGTGTTTTCCGCGTCTACCAAATGAGCCCTTAGGGCAAGTGAAGATTCTCCACACCGCCACCACTCCCACCTCCCTCACCCCTCGACACCACCCTTGGTGGTTGGTGGTTGCTGAGCTTCTTAGGGTGGTGAACAGGTGAAGATGTTAAATCCTAAGGTTCGATGCTAACACAACTTTCAAAAACGGTTGGAGAACGGGATGGATACTTTCATGCTTGGTGGGAACTACATACGCAGAAACAATGCTTGAACATCTTGTTCTGAACGTTGCGAGAGCCACCAGAGGTCATCTCGTCTACTCCTGTGCTCGACCATTTCCCGCTAATGAAATGGCAGTCTGTACAACATGACAATGTGGTACATAACTTGTACAAGAAATGGATCACCATATAAAGCAGATGACAATTAATACATACAAGAACCGGAATCGGAACCCATTCTACCCGTGAAAAGCTAAACAAACAAACCATACAGCAATACAACCTGAGATCAGCTAAGAAACAGAAGAAAAAAGGATGAAAATCGACAAAGCTCTAACAAACAAAAGGTGTGGTCATTGCCGAGAGAAAATGCACAGCTATATACACCTCTTCTTCGTCACACGCAAGGAAAGGTTACTGTCAGTGAGAGTAGGAGCTCGGCTCCTCGCCGCTGTATACCGTCTCGCTGGAGCCAAACACGGGCTTGTCCTCCTCCCACTTGACAATTTCCCGGCCATAGCGGATGGCTGAGCGGACGGACTCCTGGTCCAGGGCGTTCACGTAGGACACGTAGAGCTTCCGGCCCGTGAGCGAGTGGAACAGCCTCTTGAATTTCGTGCCGACATAGTGCGCAGCCATCTGCGCCAGCGAAGCACCGGTGTTGCTGCTGCGCGCGCTTCTGCTGCTCCCGTTGATCAGGTTGCGGCTTACCAACGGGGTGAACTCGCTAAACCAGTCACATGCGGTCAATGGGGATTTACCAATCTTCTGCTCTAGGAGATCAAACTTGGTCAGGAGTAGGAGGAAATCCATCTGTTTGAATGTTGGATGAAGGGCAATGCTCTCAAATAGCTGTCTGGTCTCTATCATCTTGTTGACAATGGTGCCGTTTGCATCCTCGTCGTACTCATCATAATCGCTAACCGCAACACAAAAGATAACAAGCCTGACGTCATCAAACATCTCCAGCCATTTACTGTTCTCCCGCAATCCTTTATTGCTTATTCTGATAAGCTGATACCTGAAAACAACAGAAATGTTCATCATGGTATTAGTATCACAGCATTCTAAGAACATAAATATATGGTATTTTTGGCTGAAGAAGATACTAAACTAAATGTACATTTGTGTTTTTCATCGCCAGAGACATTTGACAAAATACCATGTAAAGTGCCTCATGAGATCATAGACATACATCAGAAGGAAAACACTAACAGGAACTCACACAGATATGCATTTTTTGTTAAATAATTAAGTAATGGTGCTGAAATAAATATTGAAATCTACAGAAAAAAAAGGCAAATATCAGACCACCGCTGCCTTTTGTGACAGAAGACCGACCTTAGCAATGTGTCTTGTGGATCAGGCTCGTCAGAAACCCGCATATCCAAAGCCAGCTGTGGGAAAGAGATATCTGTAGATGCTAATCCATCCGACGATGTTATTCCATCAGCATAGAGGATATCCATATCACAGAGCTCATATTCTGTTCGAGAAATATCAACCACCTGATCATTTCAAATGTCACAAGGTTAAAGAATGATTAATCACAATAGCACGACTCAATGACGACTAAAGAAGTCCCGATCAAGATGAAACAGGAGTGGTTACAGAAACATCAACCAAGTAAACGAACAAAAAAAATCAATAGAAACACAATAGTACCTTGTCAAGGAAGTAACTGGCAGCAGATGGAAGGAACAGCAGTTCACTTCTCCGTCTATATGTAGCCTGAATAGCAGGATCTTTCCATAGTTCCTCAACCAGTGGCGCATATTCACGACTAGCTGCAGGGAAAATGTCTTCAAGATTACCTATAGCCATGGCTTTTAGAATCCACTCAGAGAATGCTTTCAAACGTGGGACAATGGAGTACTCAGTAACTTCATCACAGAACTTTGATTCAGAATGCCCTGCGAAAACACAAGGTTGTCAGTCCTAGCCAAACATTTCACACATGAATCTTTCGCTTGGTTCAGTTGCTTACGACGGGTACATAGTGAAAAGTCCCCTGAACTCTAAGACTCTGCTTAATATGCAGCAGAACCAAATGGTGCAAAGCCATGATCATTTTTTCCAGACTATACTGGGGGACTGCATGTTTACATATTAGAAAGAAAGAATCTTACCAGAGCTGGAAGGATCGTTTTGGCAGATTTTTCTTCTATCAGCTAAAGCTTCCTCTTCAAACCGTTCACGGCCTTCAAGAAGTATACCAAGGTAGCGATATATGTTACTTTGTATGATAAGCTTGAGATCTTCACACTCATCCATCGAAAAAGGTTTGCTCTTGTATGCAAATTTAGCCTGAGATTTGATAGATTCAGAATTAATTCCTAGCCTACATCAATAATGAAAATGGAGCTTGGCATTGCGGATACTTTAGTCACTGCATATGTGGAATGCAAATCTTAATACTAATGTTCCAATGTGAACACTGGTAGTTGCCAATTGGATGGTGAACTTAATGCAGCTGGTCGACTTAACTGTTCGTGAACAATCAACATAATAGAAATATCTACCTGTTTGAGTATGGTGCTTGTCCCTGATCCAACCAACAAAAGCTTCTGGATCGTCCTTTCCTCCAAGTAGTCAGGTCGATTTCCCACATTAACAGCCTCTTCACCACATTGATTAGTCGCTTTGTTAGGAGTTGGCAATGACAGGACAGGACTAAGTAGCTTCACTATAGGCTGGTTAAAAGTGCAGATACAAGCATTGGTTAGATTCCACACAATGAAATATATGTCACCTAAGAAAAGATGAATTTCAGAACTACCTTATCCCAAATCGTCCCCTTAACAGTTTTTTGGCCTTCCTCTTGGTAAGTTCCATCGGCATTCAACCAAAAGTGAGGTTTCCCAGCACACTGAACTCCTGCCAACTGAAACCAAGGAGATAGGTAAGGAAAATGCGACTCCAGAATCTCAAAATTTGGTGGGAGTAAATCAATTCCAGACCTTAAGTATTTGCAGCTCAGATTTTGTAATCTCACGGCCATTTATCATGATTCCAGTGTTCCCATTGCTTGCCTTTTCATCTAAAGTACCTCCAACATTTAGATTTGGGCTTATTATGCAATGGGGCTTGTGTCCCTCCTGGAAAAATATCCAAAAAATAGTTCAAAAATTGAGTTGCGGGTGATATATATCATTAATATTCATGCAAAGACGCAAGCAAAATTAATCATGAACAATTGAAATTCTCAAATGGAATGTGCAGGATAAAAGCATGATACTTTCTAACTTAAAATTACATCTTCCCCAACAACTCAGCACAAGCTATGGCACCCAGGCACCACACTATTCTCATTTACATTGTTGTAGTATTTTATAAACCTACCATCATGTTTATGTGTAATGTCATGCACCTATCATGTGCCAGCCTTGCTGTGCAACTGTGTACTATTCTCAACTAGAATAACAGAAGTAGTAACTTCTCGTGATTTAGGCACAATACCAAATTACCAACCACCATGCATTCCTAAGACTCTGATAGTTCATTTAATCAATGGTAATACATCACGATCTACTAACCCATCAAACAAAGCCGTCAATATTGAAAATAGTCAACTAAACATTCGACACTATAAAAGTTCAACAGCACTATCCCTCCAGATTTTTCTTTTATGACTCAAAGAACAATTTAATATACAATCTTATGATTTTCATCCAATACAGAACATATAAGGCTATATATCAGATAATTACCGTCAAGAAGTAATACTTCACTTTCAGTTTACACATTGACAAGGTCAACGAGCCAACGACATGTGTTCCACCTTTAATAACCATAAATGGTATATCTAAGCATGCAACAGAATATTTCAAATTAAACCGCGAACGGCATACTTTAATAATTTATGATGATCTCTCCAAACAGGCACAAGCTTATCGCCAAATGTCCCTTCTATTAAGAAGACCTCCCGGCCGTGAAGCTTATACAGGGGATGTTTTTTATTTGCATTCACGCCTTTTAGAAAGAGCCGCTAAATTAAAGTCTCTTTTAGGCGAAGGAAGTATGACCGCTTTACCAATAGTTGAGACTCAATCTGGAGACGTTTCTGCCTATATTCCTACTAATGTAATCTCCATTACAGATGGAGAAATATTCTTATCTGCAGATCTATTCAATGCCGGAATTCGACCTGCTATTAATGTGGGTATTTCTGTTTCCAGAGTAGGATCCGCGGCTCAAATTAAAGCCATGAAACAAGTAGCTGGCAAATCAAAATTGGAACAGATCTCCTATAAAAAGTTAGTGGGGCCCCTACCATGAGCATACAAGTGTCTAACTTCTTAGGTGAAACCAGTGTCACCAATGAACTGCACCGCTGCATTTACGGATATGAAAGGCGGGACATAGGTTTGGCACTTGGCATGTTGCCCTTGTCAATCAAAGCTTCATCCTCTCCCTGCACTTCACATTCTTGTCTCTCTTCCTGTTTCTTTCTTCCAGTTCATTAGTGACACTGGTTTCTCGTGTATTGAACTTTGTTGCTTCCATTCACATCTACAATAAATCTACCCTGGCATGGATCTCTCCACAACTAACTTAGGAGGTCTCTAAGGATGTAGGAGAGACAAAAAAAAAGGCAAGTATCTAGGGTTTTCTTCTATATTTATTTCTCGATTATTTTGGAACAAAGTTCTCCAAGATGAGTTGGAAGTTGGTTTGTGGGAGGTTAAAAGCTCCGACCACGGGACCTGCGGCCGAGTCTGAGCTTCAATATTATTTATATTTTTGTCTCTGAGCTTCAATATTATTTATATTTTTTGTTATAAGTTATAAATGGTGAATTCAGAAGTCGGTGTATTTGTGAGTTGAAAGCTCAGATTTGAGGCCAAATTAGATATCTGGTCTGATTTTTTTTCTATTTGAAAGCTCTAGTTGGAGGGTGTTGCTCCTTAATTAGAAGGAAGGGTTGACAGTTACGGAATGGAGGTCCAACAGATTCGTGGTTGAAATCATGATGAATGAAATAGAAAATTTATGTGTTTGGGTACAAATCCCTTGAGTTTTGGCTGAAAGCTGGTATTCTTTGCATTTTTTGACGAAGCATAGAAGAGGTGTAGGTGGATGGTGGCCACTGGTCGTTACGACTTACGACCAGCTGTCGGAAATCCGTTTGCCCATGTTGGAAATTGATAGCACGCCAGTCATTTAATTTCGCATTTGAAAATCTAATCGCTTCTCTCCAGAAAACTACTAATGGAAATATAACCAAAAAAAGTCATAACTAACAACACTGTCGTGACATGAAACTACTGGCTATAGAGATCAAGCAATATATATAGGTAAATACTACATATCATAGGCCGATGGGAAGCAAATCTCCGGACCTCTTCGACGCCGTCAATATCATCTTCATCCAACGGCCTCGCCAAGTTCCTTTTTTTCCCATTGCTATCCCCGCGAATAAAATCCCGTTGGAGACGGACGTTACCAAAATCCCCAATTCTCTCCCCGTAACCGCGCTCTCCATCGCTGCGCCGCCCCCCTCCCCCACCCCGCGACCCCGCTCGCCGTCACTCAGGTTTCCCTGCCACGGACGCGACCGCCTCCACCTGGTTCGACAAGATTCACCGGCACGTGCACATGAACCTCCGCCGCAAAGGAGTCGCCGTCGTTGCTGCAGCGATCGGCCACCGGAGTTATTTGTATCATTGGCGGCGGGATCGGGCGCTCAAGGATCTACTCCGGCCTAGGAATCGGAAGTTGCCACTGCCCATGGTCACCGTCTTCATCGCCTTCCCGACTACACAATTCGAGGTACCTAATCTGACCTAAGCGGCTAAGCCGATTTGTATAACCGATATGTGGTCATATTTGCATCCGCTTGGGTTTAGATCTATGTATGGTAACATTAGTAATGACCATGCTGCGGCAAGTTTTGTTTCTCACGATTTGCCAGCCGATTCATGCTTCTCAAGAATTTTGCTTCCATGTACTGTATTGTTGTGATGAGTGAGAGTCAAATTGTTGCTTCGCCTCTTGCGCGCATGCTGTTCCGCTGGTGCGGGAATCATCTTCGGGCATCCCTGGCCATCGGCCGCCGGCTCACTTGTTTTGGTGGAGGCTTGGCTGACCAGGCGCTGTTCATGTCAGAGGCCGCTCGATCAGGTCATCAAGATCCTCTCCGTCATGCTGGGAATCTAGCAATCCTCAGCGCCTAAAAGATTCAAGGTGACGGTAATGCCTAGTTACCTACTAACCTAGGTACCAATGTCAGCTTATTTCTTACTTTTTTTAACATTCAATCCACTGTAGTTCTAAACCATTTGGACCTGTCAAATCAAATTTAATAGCTGATATATGGTCATATCTTGCATCTGCTGGGTTTTTCTGCTTCCATCAAGTATTGATGATGTTATCACAAACTAATTTTGTGCTTCCATTACTGTTTGTCATGCTGTGTGCGAATGATATTCATGCTTCGTATTGACGAATTATACAGTGGTTACATAGACAGATAAATTGGTGGCAACCATTGTTATTCTATACTAAATTGACTGCTTCTACACATATTTTTTAATGTTGTGAATCAATAAAATTGATGCTTCTCTGTGTCCATGCTTCCCAATTAATGTTCATATGCTTCCGTAGTACTGTATGTTCACTTGTACATAATTTTCAACAATCACAGATTGTATCATGCTTCGGATCGTTTGTTCCTCTTGATCATCAGGATTGACCATAACGTCTTTTTCTCTCTATATTTAAATTGCAGCACACATCTTCAAAATTATGAAAGGGGTCGAGCCAGATTGTATGTTGAATAGTTATTTTGTGGAAGAAGATGTGAGGCCGCTTGCGACGGAGCGGAGCGGGAGTCGACAGGATACAAGACCATGATGCCCGTTCTCGTCGTGGCCTGTCGTCTGCCGGTTTCCCATGATGAGCACGTCGAGGTTGAGTTCACAAAAGACTTATTGGCGCTGACGGGAGCTGATTGGCGTGTTGAGGTCGTGCCGCAAGATGACACGAGCTGATTGGCGTGGCTTCTATGCTTTCGCCGGCTTGCCCCGTGCCCACATCAAACACATGCTTCAGAGCCTCCCCGTTGTGTCAACACTGTCCACGCCATCGCCTCTAAGTAGATTAAGTTGGCATTGTGCCTAGTGACATAACCATTGTTGTTATATGGAAGCAAATTTTGATGTAAGCTACCGTTCTTTATATGGAAGCCAATATGTCGTGGGAAGCAAATTATATTTTATTCATAAGCAAATTATATTATGTTTTGGAAGCATGTTGATGGAAATAAATCTTTGTTTGGTCAGAAGCAATTTAGAGTTATGCTGGAAACGATTTTTCCGGTCATGTGAAGCATATAATTTTCTAAGATGCATACAAATCAAACACACAACTACCATGGAGAAAATTAGTAATTCGAATCTATCTTTATTTTTACTAGCTTAAAACAATTTCGAGTTGCTATGGAAGCAATCACTATGATCAATGGAAGCAAACAAACTCTGGATAGGGAGCTAAATTAGGTTGCACTCAAAACATGTTTCCATCACACGATCAATGTTTCTCCATCGCTGGAATTTTTTTTTGCTTCTGTCGATAAAAAGAATAGGAGTATATGCTTCCATGTACAAAATTCATGTATCCATAAAAATGGAATTGGTTCAGTATATTTATATTTGTTAGAAACAAATTTTAATTTTCCTTAATTTTCTCAGGAAAATTGAAGATCTGACGTGATTCTTGGAAGTAGTTATTACGAATTAAATAGCTCAAACTAAATATCCTATCGATAGTCTCCCGTTCGGTCAATCCTATAGGTCAGTGGATCGGACGCTCTGAAGCTGTACCATCGTACGGCAGCAAACTGGTCCGATGGAAATCATAGGATCGGCATCCGATTCCTAGTAGCTGCCATATATATAGTCTCCTAAAATCGTGGACCAGACTGGTTGACATTTCAAATGACCACAATAATTCTCCTGCCAAAATCTTACAGCTCACGTACCTTGCCCCAGAAGCCGGAGACCTTATCGTACCAATAGAAGCCCGGCCGGAGCCTGGAAGGCGGGCACGCGCACCCCTGCAGCAGCGCCAGCTCCTCCGGCGCCAGCCTCGCCCCGTTGACGTAGACGTCCTCCGGCCGCAGCTGGTTCGCCGCGCACTCGCGCTCGCTCCTCATGACGAGGTCCACCTCCGCGGCGCTGAGCAGCCGCCGCAGCACGCGCGAGCCTCGGCCCAGCGCGCTCCGCCTCGACTCGGCCACGGGCCGGCCGATGCAGGGCAGGCACTTGCGGCCCTCCGGCATGGACCCCATGGCCCGGAGCACGCAGGCGGCGCAGTAGCGCGCGCCGCAGGCGAGGCACGCCTCCTTGCCCCCGCGGCCCCAGAAGCCGCCCCCCTTCCCGCACCTGTAGCAGCCCCGGGACTTGGCGTGGTTCCCAGGGGAGAGGGAGCCGCTAGATCGAGCGGAGGCAGCGGCGGCGGCTGCGGCAGCACGGGGCAGGGCCTCGTCGTCCTCATAGTCCTCCTCGTCTTCGTCGTCGTCGTCAGAGGACTGGAGGAGGGAGCCGCTGGTCTCGGCGAAGGAGACGGTGGGCTGGTGGGGAACGGACCGCATCCCCGCGTCGTCGTCGTCGTCCTCGGCGTCGGAGGGGCAGGAGGGGAGCTCGGCGGAGTGGTGCGCGGCGGCGTGGTGGTTCTCGATGACGGAGGTCGGGGAGTCGGCGAGCGCGCCCCCCGCGGGGCCGCCCGCGGAGGAGCGAGGAGGCCCTCCCGCTCCCGCCCCCGCGGCCGCCGACTGGTGGGCGTGGATGGCGGAGCAGAGAGAGGAGGGGGTGAGGGGCCGCACGACGGGGAGCGGCGAGGCGGCGGGGTCGGATTCGGAGGAGGAGAGCGCGGCGAGCGGGATGCGGGAGAGGTCGAGCGGGATGGCGCGCGGGAGGGAGTAGGGGAGCGGCGGGCCGTCGTACTCCGCGGCGAAGGTGTAGTCGTCCCCGTGCCCGTCCCCGGCGACGGCGGAGGCCATGTCGGCGGCGGCGGCGGGGGAGCGAGCGCGAGGTCAGGCGGGCTAGGGTTTGGGGCGGGGAGGCATGGGGGAGTGAGGGGAGGAGGTGGGGAACCCTAGGCGTGGGGGGAGGGGAAAGGTGGGGGAGGAGGAGGGGGAGTAGCTTTTTGGAGCATGCGCGAGGGAAGGAGACGAGACGAAAGGGAGGAGGGAGGCGTCGCGGAGAAGGAAGGAAGACCGGTTTCGTCATGCGCCGCGTCCACCGTGGACCACTCACTCCGCCGTAGCTGCTGCTTCGAGTGTGATTGATGGGCTCTCGTCTTTGTTTTCCTTCATTCCCGGTCTTCCGGATGAGCGTCCACGTACGGCAGAACCGGAATGAGACGACACGTTGGAGATACGAGTGGATAAGATGGCGCCCTGATCGCCCTTCCGGCCTCTCTCACTCTCAGCTTTGTCCTTTGAGTGAGTAAAAGTGTAACATTGAATATATATTGTTGAACTTCGAAATATTGTATATGATTCGATCTAGCGTCCATTTGTGTTTCAATATTTGTACGTCTCCATGTCATAACTGTAGCGCCAGAGTTGTCCCTAGCCCCACGTTACAAATAAGTAATTTTGTTAATATCTATTGGTATTACACGTACGAGTTAGATGCATTTAGTCAAATCTAATAGTGTAATGTCCTTTTGCCATTGCATAACATGCACTCAAGCTTTGTCGATGCTCACACATGAGCATGCACTTTTCAATACTTACCCTTGACCCCTCCATTATTATATAGTAGAACCAAAGAGAGTTGGTAAACTACCTCTCACTGTTTTCAAAAGATAGAGCCATAGTGCGTGAAGACGACTTTTAAGATTGCAGATTGTGCCGCCGCTGTTAACACAAGTTATAAGCTGTAAGTAGAACTTAAAGAAAAACCATGTACACATTGTTTGTTAGAGAGCCTATATTTCCTTCCCTTGTGTGAACTTCCCATAATTTTTTTAGATTTGTATTTGTTAGTCCGTTATTTGTGCATTTGTGCCTTGCTTTCCTGCAATTGTCTTTTCATTTTGTAGTATTTTGTTTTGTTTTCCTGCAAACATGCAATTGTATATATTTTTTGTTTGTGAAAATGCACTTTTTATTTTTCGAGTGTAGCAGCACCTTCTATTTTATGCTGTACTTTAATTTTGGGACATGGATTTTCTTTTCCTGCAAACATGCGCGCTCGTATTCAAACAGAACATACGCAATACAAAAACGACAGCCACGCTAGGGTAGAACTGTTCCACAAGCAAAGCACGTGCATCTTTTTCTTTTTCTTTTCGCTTTCCAATCCAATCTCCAACCAGATTTTCCAAAGCCAGAAACCCCGGCCTGCCGTATCTGCAACGGTCCCAACGCTAGCACCCCACCCCATGGACCGCGCCCACGCATTGTGTGACCGGCCGGCCTCTTCCGGACCTGTAGAGAGGGAATTGACTGCGGGCCCCGCACGCGGTAGCGAATCTTCTCCGTGGGCCCACGTGGGAAGACTGGCCTGACCAGTCCTGTCCCTGTCCCTGACCCGACCAGGCCGCGTGCTCCTCCTGCTGCTGCAAACCCGCGGCGGGTCGGTGGCTGACAGGTGGGCCACGTGGTTTCGGACGGTGGATATTTTGTGGGGATTGGTTCTCTCGTGGGAGCTGGTTGGCTAGTATGACGTGTGGGGCCGCGCCGGCAGGGGAATGATTTGCGGTGGGACCGGCCGTACGTCGTCACGGGGCCGGGTTTGGTGGGTGGGGTGGGTGGAGCGAGATTTGGGAGAAGGACCACGGATGCGATTCTGCCGTATTTATCTGTTTATTTTTGTTTCCGATAAATGGTACGGAGTAGCATTTCGCAGATTTCATGCTCCGGTGGTTTTTAAAGGCCATCATGGGTGGCTAGCTTTATTAATTTAAAACAAAGTTACATCATCTACTACAAGTTTGTCTAGGAGCCAACTAGATGGCTCATCAATAAACCGAATGAAACTCCTATTAAAAAAAAATCTATATTTAGCTATCTCATGAGCCACTATATTAGCAGATCGCAGACAATTTGAACCTCCGTGTCGGTACATGCTGGAAAGATTGCCACCTCTGCATACCGCCATTGAGACAAAAATTCACGACCTCCAGTTGTTCTGCCGGTTCAGTTAAGAGGAAAAGAACAGACCAGAGAGAATCTCACCAACAAAGACAACAGGAAAAGGAGAGACCTAAAATCCCAGCCGGGACTACTCGCTACTAACAAGCCGGAATCAGATTCTACTTCAACTTGGTGAAATTCAAACGGGTTTTCCATTTCAACACCATCTCTCATGGCCATAGCTTCCACACCAACTCGTTTTCGGTAGACACTATGTAGGAGATTGTCCCCAGGAACTAGGGGTGTCTCCAAGGTATCGTGTAAGGGGCTGAACACGGAGTCAAACAATCCACAACGTGCTCCGGCGACGGTGCTCGTCAGGCTCGCTGCGGACGTGACGAGGTTAGGGCTCGGCAAATCCCTGGGTCGAGTACCCCGGGTTGATTGAGGGGGAGAGAGATGGCGCGCTGGTAGTTCCGTCGGCTGACAAGCAAGGATTTACCCAGGTTCGGCCCCTCATGGTGAGGTAAAGACCTACATCCTGCTTGTCTGATCTGTATAGATGGCGATGTGGAGTTACATGGTGGCCGCAAGGGCGATGGTATGAGACGTGGTCTCGCTAGGGCTATGCCTATCTGTCTCCCGTGAGGGAGAGGCTGTCCTCTATGGGGCGCCCCTGCCTAGCTTTATAAAGGGAGCCAGGTAGGGTTTACATGTTTTCTTGCATTGTACTCCAAGTTGTGCTTCATGGGCTTCTTTGGGCCTGCCAGGTGGGCCGTAGACTGGATCGCACCAGGTATACCAATGATAGGGGACCCGAAGGTCATATCCCCGACAGTAGCCCCCGAGTGTCTGGTCGATTCGAAGAATCGGGCAGAGACTAAGAGCAGCATGTCGAGCAGGCATAGTCGAAGAAGGTGCGATCGTCTTAGTCGATGGAGACGCAGATGCGGGTATGTCGGGTATCACTGTTCCAACGGGTGCGCCGTCTTTGTTCCTGAAAAGGATAGTTATAGAAATTCGACTCCAGCCGTTGAGGGCTCACAGAGGATGCTTTAGTCGGCAATGTTTCGACTGAGTCTATCGGGTGCGCGAACAGCGCTCCCGATGGGAGTAGCCCCCGAGATTAAGCTGAATTGCTTGCAATTGAGGTTAAACTCAAATTTCCCTCAGTCGAAAAGCCCTCTCCCGATGGGAGTAAAGAAGAGACTCGACTTGTTGGAGTCGCGACTGGCTTTGTTTGACTTACTCTGTACTCAGCCCTGTTGGCTTACTTGTGGAACTCGAATGAGTTTGGAGTGTTCACTCAGCCTGACGGCCTACTTGATGGAGTCGACAAACATATCGAGTATTTGCTCAACCGAACGGCCTACTGTGTTGTTGGACCTGTATGGCGCAGCACCCGAGTGTTCGAGTGCGGCTTAGGATTTTCGAGTGGAACCTGTATGGCGCAGCCCCGGAGTGTGTCGGGTGGCGGCCGAGGTTTTTTCGGGTGATGCCTGTATGGCGCAGCCCCCGAGTGGTTCGAGTGGCGGCCTAGGCTGACTGAGACCTGTGCGGCGCGAGCCCCCGAGTGCGTCGGGTGGCGGCCGAGGATTTTCGGGTGATGCCTGTATGGCGCAGCCCCCGAGTGGTTCGAGTGGCGGCCTAGGCTGACTGAGACCTGTGCGGCGCGAGCCCCCGAGTGCGTCGGGCGGCGGCCGAGGATTTTCGGGTGATGCCTGTATGGCGCAGCCCCCGAGTGGTTCGAGTGGCGGCCTAGGCTGACTGAGACCTGTGCGGCGCGAGCCCCCGAGTGCGTCGGGTGGCGGCCGAGGATTTTCGGGTGATGCCTGTATGGCGCAGCCCCCGAGTGGTTCGAGTGGCGGCCTAGGCTGACTGAGACCTGTGCGGCGCGAGCCCCCGAGTGCGTCGGGTGGCGGCCGAGGATTTTCGGGTTATGCCTGTGTGGCGCAGCCCCCGAGTGATTCGAGTGGCGGCCAAGGCTATACTTTGACCTGTATGGCGCGAGCCCCCGAGTGGTTCGAGTGGCGGCCTAGGCGAATTTGTTTGTGGCCTGTGCGGCGCAACACCCGGGATAGCATCGGATGCGGCCAAGGCGAGTATGCTGCGGCCTGTGTGGCGCAGCACCCGGGAGAGCATCGGGTGCGGCCAAGGCGATTTTGTTGTCGCGGCGGACCGGAGTCAACGCGTGGAGGTAGTCAACGCAGCGGACCGGAGTCGACGCGGCGGAGGTAGTCAACGCGGCGGACCGGAGTCGACGCGGCGGAAGTAGTCGACGCAGCGGACCGGAGTCGACGCGGCGGAAGTAGTCGACGCAGCGGACCGGAGTCGACGCGGCGGAGGTAGTCAACGCGGGGGACCGGAGACGGGCCGATGAAGGCGAGGCCGCCAGCCCCCGAGTGTCGGAGACGGAGCCGATGGAGGCGAAGTCGACGAAGGCGAGGCCGCCAGCCCCCGAGTGTCGGAGACGGAGCCGATGGAGGCGAAGTTGACGAAGGCGAGGCCGCCAGCCCCCGAGTGTCGGAGGCGGAGCCGATGGAGGCGAAGTCGACGAAGGCGAGGCCGCCAGCCTCCGTTGATCGCTTGCTATCCATATTGTAGTTGGGGCCGAACTCTTTGTTTTGGCAGGAAGTCGAATTGCTCGGAAGTCGAATTCGCGACCTGCACTCGCGGATTTGTCTAGATCCGAAATCCGTTGCAGTACTCGGGGCGCCGACGGAGATCTAACCGTTGGAATAGTCTCCAATTTTTTGCAGTGGTGCGGGATTGTATTCCGCATGTTTTCACCGGAGGGATCTTCAAAGTGATATCCGAGTCAACCTAGATAATTATTTTCCCGAAGCCGCACGAAGTTTCGTCAGGGTTCTGACACAGGTTCAGTGTGAGGGTCGGCCAGGAAGATCCAGCCGTTGGAACGCGCTGAAATTTTAACAGCTTGTAGAAAACTCAATTTCGAATCTTTCCACCGAAGGGATCGTCGATATGATTTCCGAGTCGCCGTCGGTGATGTCCGCAACACAGGTGTTGCTGCTGCCCTGTAGTCTGTGCGCGAGGGGTGTTGTTGTTGATGAAGATTAGAGCCGCCGAAACGTTGAATCCAGCGCGCGTTCTTCCCACAGACGGCGCCAATTGACGAGGTTAGGGCTCGGCAAATCCCTGGGTCGAGTACCCCGGGTTGATTGAGGGGGAGAGAGATGGCGCGCTGGTAGTTCCGTCGGCTGACAAGCAAGGATTTACCCAGGTTCGGCCCCTCATGGTGAGGTAAAGACCTACATCCTGCTTGTCTGATCTGTATAGATGGCGATGTGGAGTTACATGGTGGCCGCAAGGGCGATGGTATGAGACGTGGTCTCGCTAGGGCTATGCCTATCTGTCTCCCGTGAGGGAGAGGCTGTCCTCTATGGGGCGCCCCTGCCTAGCTTTATAAAGGGAGCCAGGTAGGGTTTACATGTTTTCTTGCATTGTACTCCAAGTTGTGCTTCATGGGCTTCTTTGGGCCTGCCAGGTGGGCCGTAGACTGGATCGCACCAGGTATACCAATGATAGGGGACCCGAAGGGCATATCCCCGACAGGACGACACTGCAGAGATTGACACAAGGTCTTACCCAGGTTCAGGGCCCTCTTGTGAAGGTAAAACCCCTACGTCCTGCTTTGGTGTATTGCACTGCTTGGAGAGTTTACAGTACAAGGAGAGCTTGTCGAGCTCGAGGTGGCTAACAATGGCTACTTGCTGGTCTTCACATCTAGGGTTTTTGGGTAGGCTCCTAGACTCCAAAAGCCGAACCCTTTGCTTGGGCGTGCTCCTCCTCCTTTATAGGCGTCCTGGACCTCTTCTGCCCAAACATTTGGGCGGGAAGGGTTACCACATGGCGACGAAGGAGGAGGCGCGGTGCACCGTAAAGGTGAAGTCCACCATAAAGATAAGCTCGTGGACGCGGTCCACGGCAGGGGAACGGCGTCACCAAAGCTGAAAAGGGGCACCGACCAGCTGGACAGTGGGCTGGCGCTTGCCGAGGTGGGAGGTGACCCACGGTGACGTCGTTCTTGGAGCGTAGCTGCAGACTGTTCCCTTGTCACCAAAGAGGCAATACTCGTTGTCCGCTTTGCTTGGCTCCGCTTTGTTGACTGCTTTATACATGGAAACGGCAACTGCGGCGTCATCGTCATCGCGCGTAGGCACGCGCGTCACTCTGCACATGGCGCAGAGCCCATGTGCGCTCTGCCGCGGGGGCAGAGATGGCTTCACGAGGAAGGCGCTTCGCGAGGCGAAAAGCCTCGCCAAGCCCTTCAGCTTGGTCCTTAGCAGAATCGCGGGCGGCGTCGGAGACGCCTTGTCGAGGAGCGATCCCTCGCCAAGGGAGAAATGCCTTGGCGAGGAGAAAAACCCTTCGCGAGGGAGAAAATCCTCGCGAAGCTCGCCAGGCTTGGAGAGCCTGGTCCTTAGTGAAAATCGTCCAGAGAATCTTATGGGCCCTGGCAGGCCGGCCCGTGGTACCCTGGCTTCCACTGTGCCGACAGTAGCCCCCGGGCCCGCGACGGGCGCGCCGAGGCCCACGACGAAGGCGAAGCATCGAGCGGCCAAAGATGCCTGACAGGGCCGCGACACGTGTCACGCAGCAGTTGCGCCCGCGGCCACGACCTCCTCGGCTCCAACGGGCGACGTGGTGGGGCCCGCCACGACTCGGGTGCTGGTCAATAAAGCCTGGGCGCGCGGACGACGCCCATTACTTCTCCCATAACTCCTCCGCACACTTCTCCCCACGCCTCCAATCTCTCCAGAGCGCTCCCACTCCAGAGCACTTCTTCTTCTCCGGCGACCGATGGCGCCCAAGAAAGCAGCCACCGACCCGAAGGGCAAGGCCACGGCGCAGGCGGGCACGTCCGCGGCGATGGCGCGCGCCGCTGCCCTCGAGGGAGCACTGCCGCGGACGCGTGTCACCGCGGCGACGATAGCGACGGTGCGCCATCTGGCGGCGGCGCGAACCAACGAGCACGACGCCACCGAAATGAGGCCGGCCGGTAGCCGACTCACCGAGACGTTCTACCCCATCTTCCTCCACACTCTCTATGGCGGTCTGGTGCCACCATTCTCCGACTTCCTCCTGGCGATCTTGGAGGTGTACCAGATCCAACTGCTCCATCTTCATCCCAATTCCATCCTCATGCTCGCCATCTTCGCCCACTTCTGCGAGGCCTACCTCGGCATCCGTCCCTCGGTGGCGCTCTTCCGCAGTTTCTATTCTCTTCGGAACTCCGCCAAGGGCGAGCGGCTTGGGTGCATCTCCTTCCGCATCGCCGACGTCAGGAGCGAGAACTACATCCCCATCGCCTGGTGCGGTGAGGACGCCGTCACCAAGGTGACGAAGAAGGTGGACAAGTTCCGCGAGAAGTGGCTCTTCGTCGACGCCAAGGCCACACACCCTCTCCTGGAGGTGCCCGAGGGGCCGCCGAGGAAGTGGGCGCGCTGGGCGAGCGCGGACTTCAGAGGCTCGAGGCTTGACGCAGTGTACGGGTACATCCATCACGTCCGCGAGGCAGGGGTCACCGGCCAGATGGTGGCAAAGGACTTCACCAGGCGCCGCATCGCTCCCCTCCAACAGCACGCCGAGCCGGTGTGGCGGTACGACGGCAAGACGGACGCAATGCGGCTAAGTAGGGACGGCTTCGCGCCCGAGGTGCTACGCCAGATCATGGGCGTTCTCTTCACGTCGCCAGAGATCCCGTCCGCCAAGAAGGAGGCGGCCAAGCCGCTCATTGTCTTCGCCGAGGAGAGCATCGAGGAGCAGCGCGCGCGCATGCCCACGTTCGACGAGTGGGGGATTGTGCCCGCGGGGCATCGTGGGCCTCGCCCTAACCCGTGGGCGGCGGAGCCGGAGTACATGGATGAGGCTCCGGAGGCTGAGGAGGCTGAGTCCGCCGAGGAGGAGGCCTCGAGAAGCGAGGACCCCCTTGGCGAGGACGAGGCTTCGAGGGGCGCTGACCCCGTCGGCGAGGGCGCCGTCTTCTCGAGGAGCGCCCACGCCGAGGTGGACCTCCAGGTGCTCTCCTCCGGCGACGAGGAGGACGCCTTCCGCATCATCTGCTCCCAGCGCGCCGAAGAGGAGGAGACGAGCGGCGGCGAGAGAGGGCGCTGCGAACCCCTCTCCAAGGCCGTCCACGACAGGAGGGCCGCAACCGCGAGAGACATCCCTCGCGCGGAGACAGGAGCGGCCCGGGAGGAGGCCGGAGCGAGCCAGACCCAGCCACCCAAGGCGAAGAAAAGGGTGTGGGTGATGGCCGGCGAGTAAGTCTTTTATCTTTCTTTTTCCCTCGACACTTTGCTTCTGAGGAAATCTCCTTGATGGATTTTCAACTTGGCTCCCTTTCAGGCAGCCTGCGGAGCCAAAGAGGCGGCGGCTCGGCGAGGCTGGAGAGACCACCAGCGTCGTCGCGGAGACGCCTGCGGCTGGCGAGCCGCAGCAGGCAGGTGTTCCTCCCGCGGTCGAGCACCGCGCGGAGGCGGTGGTGGCCGAGGAGGCCGTGCTGTCGCTGATCCGGGCAGCGGCTCCTCCCGTGGCGGAGCACCGCGCGGAAGAGGAGACCGCAGAGGCGGCGCCGTCGCCAATCAGGGCGGCGACTCCTCCAGTCCAGCAGGAGACGGAGGAGGAAACCGTGGATGAGGACATCGTCGTGGAGCCGCCTCCAGAGGAGGAGGCCTCCTCGAGAAGGGCTGACGCGCCCGAGGCCGCGGCAGACGCGGTTGTTGCAAAGGGGGCCGGAGGCGTCCCCGAGGAGCAGGAGGTGGTGGCGACGTCGGAGCCCACTGGCGCTGAAACTGAGCGCGAGAGGGCGCCCAGCCCCCAGAGGGCAACCGAGGCGAGTGCCGACGAAGGCGCCCCCACAAGCCCCCGGATCGCACCAGAGGCAGTCGTGGGTCCGAGGCAGGACCCGGGTGCCTCGACGAGGATCGAGGGGACCGCACCCAGCAGTAGCGCGGGAGTCTCCTTGGCGCTGCAAGCGCCGCAGCGTCAAGCAGCCCATCGCCGGGTCGTCCTCAACCGGGCGCGGCGAGCGCTCGACGGGCTGGAGGAGCAGCTCGCCAAGGAAGAAGACGCCCTGGCGGAGGAAAGGGCAAGGCTTGGCGAAGCCTGGATTCTTCTCCACGAGAGGGTGGAGATGTGCCGCCGGCAGGACGCGGCGGCAAAGGCGGCGCGCGAGGAAGCGATCCGCTTCGCCAAAGAGACCCGCGACAGCGTCAAGCGGGAGGCGCAGGAGGTGATGGACGAGCTCGGCGCCGCCAGGGAGGCGCTCGAGGCGGAGACCGCCTCCAAGCACGACGAGTTAGCGGCCGCGAAACAGAAGTTTGCTGCTGACTCCGAGGCCGCCAAGGCCAGCCTGAAAGAGCTCCGCGAGCTGCAAGATGCCCGCGAGGGGCAGCTAGCGCTCCGCGAGGCGGAGCTGGAGCGGCGCGAGGAGGAGCTCTCCCTCCGGGAGAAAGAGCTGCTCAGGCGCGAGGAGCAGGTCCAGCTGCTCGAGAAGGACCAGGCCACCCGCGAGGGGCAGCTGGAGGAGCGCGAGGGTCGGGTGGCCACCGACGAGGCCAACCTCGCGGCAGAGCAGAAAAAGCTCCAAGAAGAGGCTGACCTCAAGGTCAAACTCGTCCGCGAAAGCCTCTCCAAAGAGTACGACGAGAAGGTCGCGAAGCACGAGGACGGCCTCAAGACCAAGCGCAAGGAGCTCGAGAAGCGCATCAAAGAGCTTGAGCAGGAGGAGAAGCGGTTGACCTCTTGCCTCGAGGTCTCTCGGGAGGCCCAGGCGCGCGCTGAGGGAAACGCCTTCGCCTTGGAGAGGGACCTGGACAAGTTCCGGCAGCAGGTGGGGCCGGCCGCGGCCCGGCGGAGCAGGCACGGAGACCAGCGCCAGGTTGACCGGTTCATGACGCGCCAGCGCCAAAGCATTCTCCAGAGCTTGGTGAGCCGCGTGCGCACGGTCGGGAGAGATCTGAGGATCGACGTCCCCTCCTTCTCCGCGGCGACCGACGACGAAACTTCATATTCGCATTTCTTCGAGCAATTCCTCGGAAAGCTTGAAGGGGTCGTGAAGAGCTTTGACAAGCGTGTCGTGGAGGAGAGTCGCGACCTCCTTGTCGTCGCCGTCACCAACGTCTTCAGCAACCTCGTGAGGCTCCAGCCCTCGCTTGATCTTGAGGACGTAATGGCGCCGCCGCGCGCCATCAGCGACAAGGCGCGGGAGGACGCCACGCAGGCCGCCATCGCGTTCGCCAAGAAATTCGACCAAGTGGTGATCGAAGGCGACGACGAGGGTGCCCTGGAAGAGGCGGAAACCGCCGTGGACCAGGCAGGCACCTCAGGAGGCGCGACGGCTTGAGCTCCTTGCCTGCATCTGGGCGTGCAGAGGGCACACTTATCTTAGTTATTTTGATTGTAAACTTTGTAAAGATTTGTCAAGTTATATTGGAGTGTGCTTGTGAATGTCTCTCGGGGAGCTTTTGTCTTTCCCCTTCATGTCTTTTTCGCTCTACGTCTTAGGACCCTCTCTTAGCGCTACACCACCGCCGCTTCGGTATGTGCGAGTCAGTGCTCCACAAGTCCGGGGGGTGCGTGAGGCCTCAAGAAGTAAGAGCTCCGCGAAGCGCGATGCTTGGGGCTCCCCTTTGACGTGCAAGCAGCCCATGAGGCGTGGGAGAGAGAAAAGAGACTCGAGGGGCAAAAACCAGCAAGAGGAAATTCGACCAAGTCTTTGTACTTAGCTTAGCGAGGCATTCTGCCTTGGAGAGGGTGTTGGTCCCCTGGCGAGATGTTTTTGCCTTGACGTTGCCTGAGGCTTGGAGAGCCTGTTTTCCTGCATTTGGAGAGATAGGCATACCCACAAGCAATAGATAGCTAAAACATCTTATGGTGCTCGTAGGTTCCTTCATGTGTGTCTCGCGAGGAGAAACAGGCACCAAGGTTTTGGTGATCCTTGGTGAGTTGATGTGCGCGGGAGCTGGCCCATGAGTTCAGAGCTCCTTGGGAGTTGACATACATGAGAGCTGACCCGCAAGTTCAGAGCTCGGATCCCTTGGGTTTGAGGCGCTGCCGGGATGCTCCCGTGGCATGACACCCTGCTAGCCTCCGCTCGCGAGATACACAGGAGGGATCATACGAGCGAGAATGAATAGCAATAACAGCTTTGCCGAATTCACAAAATATGCTTGGCGCGATGCGCAAAGGTTCAGAATGACCAGAAACAGAGGTTCGTTACACTGGCGTGGCCAGAGGTTTTCCCCTTTTGATGATGAAGTCTCGCTTCTCTGGACACATCTGACGGTGTCGTGGCGAACATGTCAGAGTTCGCCCTGAGGAAGGCGACGAGCGCGCTTTCCTATTTGGGAGGCAGGTTGGCGCCGATGGTGACACAAGCCCCCGAGCCGCTTGCCTCCAGAGACACTTGCTTTGTCACGGCCTTCTCCTGGGAGAACAGCTGCTTTTTCTTTGCGGGGGGCCTCGGGAGGGGTTCCTCGTCCTCGTCAGCGGGTGACGCCACCGCGGCAGCCTTGTAGGCCGCTTGCGCAGCATACAGGGCGTCCGAGACCACGCCGCGGATGACAATGGTGCCACCCGAGCCAGGGAGCTTGACGAGGTTGTAGGCGTGGTGGGTCACCGCCATGAATTTGGCGAGGGCGGGGTAGCCGAGTATGGCGTTGTAGGGCAGGCCGATGTGCACGACGTCGAAGTCGATCAGCTCAGTGCGGTAGTTGGCCTGGGTGCCGAAAGTGACGGCGAGCCTCACCTGCCTAAAGGGGTGGTAAGACCCTCTGTCACTCCCGAGAAGGGCCTGGTAGGCATGAGCCGCTCGTAGGGCACCTGCAGCTTCTCGAATGTCTCGACGGAGATGACGTTGAGGCCAGCACCCCCATCAATGAGCGTCTTAGAGACGGCGATGTTGTTGATGGTGGGGGTGTAGACCAGCGGGATGGTGCCAACGGTTGAAGTAGACTTGAGGTGGTCGCCGGAGTCGAATGTAATGGGGCACTGGGACCACTTGAGGGGCCTGGAGGCCTCGACTCCAGGGAGGGCTGCTGCGACCTCGCGAGCGAGTTGCTTGAAGTGGCGGTTGGAGCGAGGGGCCTGAGCCCCGCCGAGGATGCAAGCGGCTCCACGAGGCACCTGGTAGCCCTCGTCAGCCTCGGCAGGCAGGTTGTCGTTCGCGGGCTGGGCAGCGTTGGCCTGAGGGTTCTGCTGGTAGTTGTCGTTGTAGTTGTTGTTCCAGCGTCGCCCCCCGCGGCCGCTGCGGCCTCCGCCGCGGCCTCCGCGGCCTCCGTTTGCCTCGCGAGCCTCGCGAGCTTCGCGAAGCCTCTTGATGTCGAAGCAGTCCTCGGTGGCGTGAGAGTGCCTGTTGTGGTAGATGCAGAAGGGACGATCATCCTTCTTCTCAGGTCCTGCGGCTGGAGTGGCAGCTTGGCGAGACTGCTTGGCGTCAGGCTCTGCCGCGAGGACCGCAGTAGTCTTGCGCTTCTCGGAGGATTTCTTCTTCTTGGACCCCTCGGTGGGGTCCCCTGGCTCGTTTTTGACGAACAAGCGGCCCTCTTCAGCCTTGGCGCACTTGTCCGCCAAGTCGAAAAGCTTGACGACGGTGGTGATGTTGTCGTGGATGCCAAGCTTCTCGAGCATCCGCACATCTGTGACCCCAGCCTGGAAGGCCGAAATGACCTGTGCGTCGGTGGCGTTGGGGATCTTGTTGCGCACTTGGCTGAAGCGCTGGATGTACTTGCGGAGGGTCTCGCCGGACTTCTGACGCACGGCGCGGAGGTCGTTGTAGGTGAGGCCGCGCTCGTACGTGCCCTTAAAGTTGGCGATGAAGCACCGGCAGAGCTCCTCCCAAGTGTTGATGGACTCGGCGGGGAGGTTGGTGAGCCATGAGGACGCGGAGTCCTTGAGAGCCATGGGGAACCAGTTCGCCATGACCTTGTCGTCGCCCCCGGCGGCCTGGATGGCCAGAGAGTAGAGCTGCAGGAACTCCAGGGGGTTGTTCTTCTGCCGTCGTAGCATGGAGGGAGGTCGGGCCTGAACTTGACCGGCCAGACGACGCGACAGAGGCTGCGAGTGAACGCGGCCGTCATGCCGTAGGTGACCGTTGCCGTTGGCGAGGGTGGCACGGAGGTGGCGCCCGGCGGTGGCGACGTCCTGGACGGCGCGGTTGCGGCGTTCTTGCCCGCGCTCGATGCTCACGCGTGCGTCCTCAGGGCTCGCTGCACGATCTGGCAGTCATGCGGCACGACGCGTGCGATGCAGCGCGGCCGTCGCGAGGAGGAGCCCCCGCTGGAGCAGGTTGCGGTGCGACCGGTGGAGCTGGAGCGGGTGCGGGCTGATGAGGAGGCGCGGGAGGTGCGCCGTGCGCACGTCCCCCACGAGCGCAAAAGGGACCAGGGAGCGAGACGGTGCGGGTGCCGCGGCGCGAGCAGCGCGATGAGCTCGGCAACGCGGTTGAGCCAGGCCTCCTGAGCCGCCGGCGTGGGGCGGTACTGCAGCAGCTCCTGCGCCATGAGAAGCGCAGTCGTCGGGCTGGACGCAGGGCGGCCAGCGAGGAGGCAGCACGGTCCCGCGACGGGGCAGGGAGGAGGCCTCCTCTTCGTCGAGGTCGTCCTCAGCGTGGTCGATGTCGTCGTCGTCCGGGCTCGGGTCGACGCGGCGCTCCGGAACAGAGCTCCCACGGGGGCGGCCGGCGGGCGGCCGCGCGGGCGGCCTGCGGGAGCGGTGGCGGCGCTGGCCGTCCGGCGAGCGAGGACGTTCGGCACGAGAACCGGCCATGCTGGTCGAGGATGAAGACGCGCCTCAGCCCCCTACCTGGCGCGCCAAATGTCGGAGACTGTCCCCAGGAACTAGGGGTGTCTCCAAGGATCGTGTAAGGGGCTGAACATGGAGTCAAACAATCCACAACGTGCTCCGGCGACGGTGCTCGTCAGGCTCGCTGCGGACGACACTGCAGAGATTGACACAAGGTCTTACCCAGGTTCAGGGCCCTCTTGTGGAGGTAAAACCCCTACGTCCTGCTTTGGTGTATTGCACTGCTTGGAGAGTTACAGTACAAGGAGAGCTTGTCGAGCTCGAGGTGGCTAACAATGGCTACTTGCTGGTCTTCAGATCTAGGGTTTTTGGGTAGGCTCCTAGACTCCAAAAACCGAACCCTTTGCTTGGGCGTGCTCCTCCTCCTTTTATAGGCGTCCTGGACCTCTTCTGCCCAAACATTTGGGCGGGAAGGGTTACCACATGGCGACGAAGGAGGAGGCGCGGTGCACCGTAAAGGTGAAGTCCACCATAAAGGTANTTGGGCGCACCCCTTCTCCTTTTATAGGCGTCTCGGACCTCTTCTGCCCAAACATTTGGGCGGGAAGGGCTACCACATGGCGACGAAGGAGGAGGCGCGGTGCACCGTAAAGGTGAAGTCCACCATAAAGGTAAAGCTCGTGGACGCGGTCCACGGCAGGGGAACGGCGTCACCAAAGCTGAAAAGGGGCACCGACCAGCTGGACGGTGGGCTGGCGCTTGCCGAGGTGGGAGGTGACCCACGGTGACGTCGTCCTTGGAGCGTAGCTGCAGACTGTTCCCTTATCACCAAAGAGGCAATACTCGTTGTCCGCTTTGCTTGGCTTCGCTTTGTTGACTGCTTTATACATGGAAACAGCAACTGCGGCGTCGTCGTCATCGGCGTAGGCACGCGCGTCACTCTGCACATGGCGCAGAGCCCATGTGCGCTCTGCCGCGGGGGCAGAGATTGCTTCACGAGGAAGGAGCTTCGTGAGGCGAAAAGCCTCGCCGAGCCTTCAGCTTGGTCCTTAGCAGAATTGCGGGCGGCGTCGGAGACGCCTTGTCGAGGAGCGATCCCTCGCCAAGGGAGAGAATCCTTGGCGAGGAGAAAAAACCCTTCGCGAGGGGAAAATCCTCGCGAAGCTCGCCAGGCTTGGAGAGCCTGGTCCTTAGCGAAAATCATCCAAGAAATCTTGTGGGCCCTGGCAGGCCGGCCGTGGTACCCTGGTTTCCACTGTGCCGACAGTAGCCCCCGGGCCCGCGACGGGCACGCCGAGGCCCATGGACGAAGGCGAGGCGTCGAGGGGCCAAAGATGCCTGACAGGGCCGCGACACGTGGCAGCGATGCGGTTGCACCCGCGGCCACGACCTCCTCGGCTCCAACGGGCGACGTGGCGGGGCCCGCCACGACTCGGAGCCGGTCAATAAAGCCTGGGGCGCAGCGGACGGCGCCCATTACTTCTCCCATAACTCCTCCGCACACTTCTCCCCACGCCTCCAAATCTCTCCAGAGCGCTCCAACTCTAGAGTCCTCGTCTTCTTCTCCGGCGACCAATGCGCCCAAGAAAGCAGCCACCGACCGAAGGGCAAGGCCACGGTGCAGGCGGGCACGTCTGCGGCGATGGCGCGCGCCGCTGCCTCGAGGGAGCACTGCCGCGGACGCGAGTCACCGCGGCAACGATAGCGACGGTGCGCCACCTGGCGGCGGCGAGAACCAACGAGCACGGCGCCACCGAAATGAGGCCGGCTGGCAGCAGGCTCACCGAGGCGTTCTACCCCATCTTCCTCCATACTCTCTACGCCGGCCTGGTGCCACCATTCTCCGACTTCCTCCTGGCGATCTTGGAGGTGTACCAGATCCAACTGCTCCATCTTCATCCCAATTCCATCCTCATCCTCGCCATCTTCGCCCTACTTCTGCGAGGCCTACATCGGCATCCGCCCTCGGTGGCGCTCTTCGCAGCTTCTACTCTCTTCGGAACACCGCCCAGGGCGAGCGGCTTGGGTGCGTCTCCTTCCGCATCGCCGACGCCAGGAGCGAGAACTACATCCCCATCGCCTGGTGCGGTGAGGACGCCATCACCAAGGTGACGAAGAAGGTGGATAAGTTCCGCGAGAAGTGGCTCTTCGTCGACGCCAAGGCCACACACCCTCTCCTGGAGGTGCCCGAGGGGCCCCCGAGGAAGTGGGCGCACTGGGCGAGCGCGGACTTCAGGGGCTCGAGGCTTGACGTGGTGTACAAGTATATCCGCCGCATCCGCGAGGCAGGGGTCACCGGCCAGATGGTGGCGAAAGATTTCACCAGGCGCCGCATCGCCCCCTCCAACAGCACGCCGAGCCGGTGTGGCGGTACGACGGCAGGGGGGACGCAATGCGCCTGAGCAAGGATGGCTTCGAGCCTGAGGTACTTCACCAGATCATGGGCGTTCTTTTCATGACGTCGGAGATCCCGTCCGCCAAGAAGGAGGCGGCCAAGCCACTCATCTGCTTCGCCGAGGAAAGCATCGCGGAGCAGCGCGCGCACATGCCCACGTTCGACGAGTGGGGAATTGTGCCCGCGGGGCACCGCGGGCCTCGCCCTAACCCGTGGGCGGCGGAGCCGGAGTACATGGATGAGCCTCCGGAGCCTGAGGAGGCTGAAGAGTCCGCCGAGGAGGAGGCCTCGAGAAGCGAGGACCCCCTCGGCGAGGACGAGGCTTCGAGGGGCGCTGACCCCGTTGGTGAGGGCATCGGCTCCTCAAGGAGCGCCCACGCTGAGGTGGACCTTCAGGTGCTCTCCTCCGGCGACGAGGAGGATGCCTTCCGCGTCGTCCGCTCCCAGCGCGCCGAAGAGGAGGAGGAGACGAGCGGCGGCGGGAGAGGGCGCTGCGAACCCCGCTCCAAGGCCGTCCACGACAAGAGGGCCGCAACCGCGAGAGACACCCCTCGCGCGGAGACAGGAGCGGCTCGGGAGGAGGCCGGAGCAAGCAACACCCAGCCACCCAAGGCGAAGAAGAGGGTGTGGGTGATGGCCAGCGAGTAAGCCTTTGATTTTTCTTTCTTTCCTCAACATTTTGTTTCTGAGAAAAACCCCCTTGATGGATCTCCAACTTGGCTCCCTTTCAGGCAGCCTGCGGAGCCAAAGAGGCGGCGGCTCTGCAAGGCTGGAGAGACCACCAGCGTCGTCGCGGAGACGCCTGCGGCTGGCGAGCCGCAGCAGGCAGTTGTTCCTCCCGCGGTCGAGCACCGTGCGGAGGCGGTGGTGGCCGAGGAGGCCACGCTGTTGCCGATTCGGGCAGCGACTCCTCCCGTGGCGGAGCAGCGCGCGGAGGAGACCGTAGAGGCGGCGCTGTCGCCAACCAGGGCGGCGTCTCCTCCAGTGGTGGAGCACCGCGCAGGGGAGGCGAGGGCGGAGGCGACGCCGCCATCGCCAACCAGGGCGGCGACCCCTCCCGTCCAGCAGGAGACGGAGGAGGAGAGGGTGGATGAGGACATTGTCGTGGAGCCGCCTCCAGAGGAGGAGACTTCCTCGAGAAGGGCTGACGCGCCCGAGGCCGCGGTAGGCGCGGTCGTTGCAGAGGGGGCCGGAGGCGCCCCTGAGGAGCAGGAGGCGGTGGTGCCGCCGGAGCCCACTGGCGCTGAAGTTGAGCGCGAGAGGGCGCCCAGCCCCCAGAGGGCAACCGAAGCGAGCGCCGAAGAAGGCGCCCCCACAAGCCCCCAGATCGCACCATAGGCGGTCGTGGGTCCGAGGTAGGACCCGGGCGCGTCGATGAGGATCGAGGACTCTGCACCCAGCAGCAGTGCGGGGGCCTTGGCGCTGCCGGGGTCGCAGCGCCAAGCAATTCGTCGTCGGGTCGTCCTCAACCAGGCGCGGCGGGCACTCGACGGGCTGGAGGAGCAGCTCGCCAAGGAAGAAGACGCCCTGGCAGAGGAAAAGGCAAGGCTCAGCGAGGCCTGGGCCCTTCTCCACGAGAGAGTGGAGGTGTGCCGCCGGTGGGACGCGGCGGCCCAGGCGGAGCGCCAAGAGGCCCTCCGCTTCGCCAAAGAGACCCGCGACAGCGTCAAGCGGGAGGCGCAGGAGGTGATGGAGGAGCTCAACGCCGCCAGGGAAGCGCTCGAGGCGGAGACCGCCTCCAAGCATGACGAGCTGACGGCTACGGAGCAGAAGTTTGCTGCCGACTCCGAGATCACCCGGGCCAGCCTGAAGGAGCTCCGCGAGCTGCTTGATGCCCGCGAGGGGCAGCTGGCGCCCCGCGAGGCGGAGCTGGTGCGGCATGAGGAGGAGCTCTCCCTCCGAGAGAAAGAGCTGCTCAGGCGCGAGGAGCAGGTCCAGCTGCTCGAGAAGGACCAGGCCACCCGCGAGGGGCAGCTGCAGGAGCGTGAGGGTAGGGTGGCCACCGATGAAGCCAACCTCGCGGCGGAGCGGAAGAGGCTCCAGGAAGGGGCTGACCTCAAGGTCAAGCTCGTCCGCGAGGGCCTCGCCAAAGAGTATGACGAGAAGGTCGCGAAGCATGAGGACCGCCTCAAGACCAAGCGCAAGGAGTTCGAAAAGCGCATCAAGGAGCTCGAGCAGGAGGAGAAGCGGTTGACCTCTTGCCTCGAGGTCTCTTGGGAGGACCAGGCTCGCGCTGAGGGGAACGCCTTCGCCCTGGAGAGGGACCTGAATGAGCTCCGGCAGCAGGTGGGGCCGGCCGCGGCTCTGGCGGAGCAAGCACGGGACCAGCGCCAGGTTGACCGGTTCATGACGCGCCAGCGCCAGAGCATTCTCCAGAGCTTGGTGAGCCGCGTGCGCGCGGTCGGGAGAGATCTGAGGATCGACGTCCCCTCCTTCTCCGCAGCGACCGACGACGAAACCTCGTATTCGCACTTCTTCGAGCAATTCCTCGGGAAGCTTGAAGGGGTCGCGAAGAGCTTTGACAAGCGCGTCGTGGAGGAGAGTCGCGACCTCCTTGTCGTCGCCGTCACCAACGTCTTCAGCAACCTCGTGAGGCTCCAGCCCTCACTTGATCTTGAGGACGTGATGGCGCCGCCGCGCGCCATCAGCGACAAGGCGCGGGAGACCGCCACGCAGGCCGCCATCGCGTTCGCCAAGAAATTCGACCAAGTGGTGATCGAAGGCGACGACGGGGATGCCCTGGAAGAGGCGGAAACCGCCGTGGACCAGGCAGGCACCTCAGGAGGCGCGACGGCTTGAGCTCCTTGCCTGTAGCTGGACGTGCAGAGGGCACATTTATCTTAGCCATTTTGATTGTAAACTTTGTAAGAACTTGTTAAGTTATATTGGAGTGTGCTTGTGAATGTCCCTCGGGGAGCCTTTGTCTTTCCCCCTCATGTCTTTTTCGCTCTACGTCTTAGGACCCTCTCTTAGCGCTACACCACCGCCGCTTCGGTATGCGAGAGTCATGGCTCCACAAGGCCGGGGGGTGTGTGAGGCCTCAAGAAGTAAGAGCTCCTCGAAGCGCGATGCTTGGGGCTCCCCTTTGACGTGCAAGCAGCCCATGAGGCGTGGGAGAGAGAAAAGAGACTCGAGGGGCAAAAACCAGCAAGAGGAAATTCAACCAAGTCTTTGTACTTAGCTTAGCGAGGCATTCTGCCTTGGAGAGGGTGTTGGTTCCCTGGCGAGATGTTTTTGCCTTGACGTTGCCTGAGGCTTGGAGAGCCTGTTTTCCTGCATTTGGAGAGATAGGCATACCCACAAGCAACATATAGCTAGATAACTTGTGCTCGTAGGTTCCTTCATGTGTGTCTCACGAGGAGAACCAGCACCAAGGTTTTGGTGATCCTTGGTGATTTGACGTGCGCGGGAGATGACCCATGAGTTCAGAGCTCCTTGGGAGTTGACATGCATGAGAGCTGACCCGCAAGTTCAGAGCTCGGATCCCTTGGGTTTTAGGTGCTGCCGGGATGCTCCCGTGGCATGGCACCATGCTAGCCCCCGCTCGCGAGATACGCATGAGGGATCATACGAGCGAGAGAAGAAAGCAAACAACGGTAGAGCTTGCCGAAGTAACAAAATATTCTGGCGCGATGTGCAAAGGTTCAGAATGACCTGAAATAGAGGTTCATTACACTGGCGTGGCCAGAAGTTTCTCCTTCTTTGATGACGAAGTCTTGCTTCTCTGGGCATATCTGACGGTGTTCAGGCAAACATGTCAGAGTTTGCCCTGAGGAAGGCGATGAGCGCGCCTTCCTATTTGGGAGGCAGGTTGGCGCCGATGGTGACGCAAGCCCCCGAGCCGCTTGCCTCCAGAGACACTTGCTTTGTCGCGGCCTTCTCCTGAGAGAACAGCTGCTTCTTCTTCGCGGGGGGGCCTCGGGAGGGGTTCCTCGTCCTCGTCAGCGGGTGACGCCACCGCGGCAGCCTTGTAGGCCGCTTGCGCAGCGTACAGGGCGTCCGAGACCACGCCGCGGATGACAATGGTGCCACCCGAGCCAGGGAGCTTGACGAGGTTGTAGGCGTGGTGGGTCACCGCCATGAATTTGGCGAGGGCGGGGTAGCCGAGTATGGCGTTGTAGGGCAGGCCGATGTGCGCGACATCGAAGTCGATCAGCTCGGTGCGGTAGTTGGCCTGGGTGCCGAAAGTGACGGCGAGCCTCACCTGCCCCAAAGGGGTGGTAAGACCCTCTGTCACTCCCGAGAAGGGCCTGGTAGGCATGAGCCGCTCGTAGGGCACCTGCAGCTTCTCGAATGTCTCGACGGAGATGACGTTGAGGCCGGCACCCCCATCAATGAGCGTCTTAGAGACGGCGATGTTGTTGATGGTGGGGGTGCAGACCAGCGGGATGGTGCCAACGGTCGAGGTGGACTTGGGGTGGTCGCCGGAGTCGAATGTAATGAGGCACTGGGACCACTTGAGGGGCCTGGAGGCCTCGACTCCAGGGAGGGCTGCTGCGACCTCGCGAGCGAGTTGCTTGAAGTGGCGGTTGGAGCGAGGGGCCTGAGCCCCGCCGAGGATGCAAGCAGCCCCACGAGGCACCTGGTAGCCCTCGTCAGCCTCGACAGGCAGGTTGTCGTTCGCGGGCTGGGCAGCGTTGGCCTGAGGGTTCTGCTGGTAGTTGTCGTTGTAGTTGTTGTTCCAGCGTCGCCCCCCGCGGCCGCCGCGGCCTCCACCGCGGCCTCCGCGGCCTCCGTTTGCCTCGCGAGCCTCGCGAGCCTCGCGAAGCCTCTTGATGTCGAAGCAGTCCTCGGTGGCGTGAGAGTGCCTGTTGTGGTAGATGCAGAAGGGACGATCATCCTTCTTCTCAGGTCCTGCGGCTGGAGTGGCAGCTTGGCGAGGCTGCTTGGCGTCGGGCTCTGCCGCGAGGACCGCAGTAGTCTTGCGCTTCTCGGAGGATTTCTTCTTCTTGGACCCCTCGGTGGGGTCCCCTGGCTCGTTCTTGACGAACAAGCGGCCCTCTTCAGCCTTGGCGCACTTGTCCGCCAAGTCGAAAAGCTTGACGACGGTGGTGATGTTGTCGTGGATGCCAAGCTTCTCGAGCATCCGCACATCTGTGACCCCAGCCTGGAAGGCCGAAATGACCTGTGCGTCGGTGGCGTTGGGGATCTTGTTGCGCACTTGGCTGAAGCGCTGGATGTACTTGCGGAGGGTCTCGCCGGGCTTCTGACGCACGGCGCGGAGGTCGTTGTAGGTGAGGCCGCGCTCGTACGTGCCCTTGAAGTTGGCGACGAAGCACCGGCAGAGCTCCTCCCAAGTGTTGATGGACTCAGCGGGGAGGTTGGTGAGCCATGAGGACGCGGAGTCCTTGAGGGCCATGGGGAACCAGTTCGCCATGACCTTGTCGTCGCCCCCGGCGGCCTGGATGGCCAGAGAGTAGAGCTGCAGGAACTCCAGGGGGTTGTTCTTGCCGTCGTAGCGTGGAGGGAGGTCCGGCCTGAACTTGACCGGCCAGACGACGCGACGGAGGCTGCGAGTGAACGCGGCCGTCGTGCCGTAGGTGACCGTGCCGTTGGCGAGGGTGGCGCGGAGGTGGCGCCCGGCGGTGGCGACGTCCTGGACGGCGCGGTTGCGGCGTTCCTGCCCGCGCTCGATGCTCACGCGTGCGTCCTCAGGGGCTCGCTGCACGATTTGGCAGTCGTGCGGCGACGATGCGTGCGATGAAGCACGGCCGTCGCGAGGAGGAGCCCCCACTGGAGCAGGTTGCGGTGCAACCGGTGGAGCTGGAGCGGGCGCGGGCTGACGAGGAGGCGCGGGAGGTACGCCGTGCGCCACGTCCCCCACGAGCGCAGAAGGAACCAGGGAACGAGACGGCGCGGGTGTCGCGGCGCGAGCGGCGCCGATGAGCTCGGCAACGCGGTTGAGCCAGGCCTCCTGAGCCGCCGGCGTGGGGCGGTACTGCAGCAGCTCCTGCGCCATAAGGAGCGCAGTCGCCGGGCTGGGCGCAGGGCGGCCCAGCGAGGAAGCAGCACGGTCCCGCGATGGGTGCAGGGAGGAGGCCTCCTCTTCGCCGAGGTCGTCCTCAGCGTGGTCGATGTCATCGTCGTCCGAGTGCTCGACGCGGGGCTCGGGGTCGACACGGCGCTCCGGAGCAGAGCTCCCACGCGGGCGGCCTGCGGGAGCGGTGGCGGCGCTAGCCGTCCGGCGAGCGAGATGTTCGACACGAGAGCCGGCCATGGCTGTGTCGAGGATGAAGACGCGCCTCAGCCCCCTACCTGGCGCGCCAAATGTCGGAGAACTGTCCCAGGAACTGGGGGTGTCTCGAGAAGGATCGAGTAAGGGGCTGAACACGGAATCAAACAACCCTCAACCTGCTCCGGCGACGGTGCTCGTCGGACTCGCTGCGGGACAGCACTGCAGAGATGGAACACTCGGTCTTACCCAGGTTCAGGGCCCTCTTGTGGAGATAAAACCCCTACGTCCTGCTTTGGTGTATTGCACTGCTTGGAGAGTTTACAGTACAAGGAGAGCTTGTCGAGCTCGAGGTGGCTAACAATGGCTACTTGCTAGTCTTCAGATCTAGGGTTTGGTCTAATAGGGCTGCACCAACCGAAGATCGAACCCTTTGCTTGGGCGCACCCCTCCTCCTTTTATAGGCGTCTCGGACCTCTTCCGCCCAAACATTTGGGCGGGAAGGGCTACCACATGGCGACGAAGGAGGAGGCGCGGTGCACCGTAAAGGTGAAGTCTACCATAAAGGTAAAGCTCGTGGACGCGGTCCACGGCAGGGGAACGGCGTCACCAAAGCTGAAAAGGGGCACCGACCAGCTGGACGGTGGGCTGGCGCTTGCCGAGGTGGGAGGTGACCCGCGGTGACGTCGTCCTTGGAGCGTAGCTGCAGACGGTTCCCTTATCACCAAAGAGGCAATACTCGTTGTCCGCTTTGCTTGGCTTCGCTTTGTTGACTTCTTTATACATGGAAACAGCAACTGCGGCGTCGTCGTCATCGCGCGTAGGCACGCGCGTCACTCTGCACATGGCGCAGAGCCCATGTGCGCTCTGCCGCGGGGGCAGAGATTGCTTCACGAGGAAGGAGCTTCGCGAGGCGAAAAGCCTCGCCGAGCCCTTCAGCTTGGTCCTTAGCAGAATTGCGGGCGGCGTCGGAGATGCCTTGTCGAGGAGCGATCCCTCGCCAAGGGAGAGAATCCTTGGCGAGGAGAAAAACCCTTCGCGAGGGGAAAATCCTCGCGAAGCTCGCCAGGCTTGGAGAGCCTGGTCCTTAGCGAAAATCATCCAAAGAAATCTTGTGGGCCCTGGCAGGCCGGCCCGTGGTACCCTGGTTTCCACTGTGCCGACACACTATTTGTAAGTGTTTCTGCTTGCAAATGGGATACATAAGAATCACATATAAGAGGAAAAAACTGGTGTGAGCTTATTGGCATCAAACGGGCATGATTAGAAAATTAGAAAAGATAGCAGAACAGTCCACTAGTAAACTACAGTAGTAAAACATACATATATATGGTGGACATGTTAAAATCATTATTTTTTGGTTCCAAGCATAATTACATCCCTCTCCACAAACAAAAGGTATTCCAAGAACACAAAAATCAGATGACCGCCCCCGTTTTGATACATCTTGTTTTGCTGAACCAAAAGTACAGCATGTAACTCCAGAAAAAATCTAAAACTTGCATTTCTTCATCGTGTCGAAACTGTGAACATCGACCTCATTTAATGTAGAGTAAAACATCTTGAAAGCCTTCAGTATCCTCCATTTTGGGATGACTTCTTGCATCACAGAAATGACAGAAAATGAAAAAGAAAGTTAAAATTAATGAGCACAAACAGAAAACAATGAAAAAATGTAGACGCTGAAAAAGCTACAATACCTTGCTGAAGTTACCCATGACCTTCCCATTGAAATTTTCAGCATATAACATGACATAGAAGCCACAATCATGCCCAGCAAGTGGGAGGGTGTGGGGGGAGGAGGGGAATGCAAACATATTACTACTGGAGAAAAAAGTTAAGTGAATATAACAAATGGAGAGGGATAAAAAAGAAAACTAACAACAGTGCATGATTTGGGTAACTTGGAGTGCTGCATTTGTTAAATTTCTCGAAATCCTTGCATCGTATGTTCAACTCTTTGCAAACACAGTTGAGGTTGCAGATCTGGCGAAGAAAAATACCAAAAAATCAGTCATATAACACATGAATGGACACTCATATAGATAATAAAAAATAGCAAGAAAAAAAGAAAAATCAGATATAAAAACCATACCAAGTTGTAGATGAGGTCCTCTTGCATCTTCTCAGATATCATCCCAGAAGGATCAAAGAAATTAATTGTGCAATACAATGGGTTCACACAAATTAGAATCCAGTGATTGGACAGAACAGAAGCGAAATACATCTGAAAAAAAGGAAAAGATCACAAAACATTCAGACTGATACTATAAACAAAAAAGAAAAAAGATAGATATATTGAAAACAAGAGGGTTATGTAGAAATGTACAAGATCAATCATGCCAATATCAATAAGTTCACAAATCCTTCCAAACTCCGCGACAACAAACACTTTGTCAAACAAGCTTGGATCCTCTAGAAGCTTTGCCTGGTGATTTTCATTAAAATACATATAAAACGAACAGAAAATTATAGACATGTATCCACTGCACACAACACATTTCCATAGAAAAAAAGGAAAAAGATAGACACATGAGGAAAAAAAGGTTTGGGTTGAACATGTACTTCACAATGTGTGGTTTCAGTACAACATCTTTTTTTGCATCTTCATTAAACATTAAAGCGTACAGGAGCATCGTATCATCTACCAGATCGCCATGGGCTTTGAAAGATTTGTAAAAGCTATCATACGTAACATTGTACCTTGCGGTGAGAACAATGGTAGGACTGCCGAAAAAAGGAAACAGGTATAATAGATGGATTAGGGGGGATGACCTGAATCATCACTAAAGTAGAAAACATTATGATACGTGTCAAACGTATCTATAATTTTTGAGTGATCCATGCTAATTTTGTGATGTTGTCACATGTCTCTATTATCATATCACATCATTTTTATGCATTTTGTTGGACTAACCTATTGACAAGATGCCCAGTGCCATTTCCCTGTTTTGCTGTTTATGTATTTCAGAAAATCACTTCTAAAAATATTCTCGAAATTGGACGAAAATTTACGGAGATTTTTTATGCGAAATAAGACACCCGAAGACCAAAGGGGAGCCTGAGGGGCCACCCACAGGGCACAGGCGCCCCCCTGCCGCGGCCCCCCATGGACCCACGGGTGGGGCCTACCCCTTCCCTCTGGGCACCGCCTCGGCCCCCTCCGATGCCTATAAAATCCCAATTAACCTAAAAATGCCGGGGCGGCCATTATTTTCGAGAAAAGTCATCTCGAGGTGCTGTCACCTCGAACTCTAATTCGGGGGTGATTCTGAAGCAAATCTCGGCACCCTACCGGAGGAGAGATCGATCTCGGAGGGATCTTCATCGCCATGCCTTCCTCCGGGATGATTTGTGAGTAGTCCCACCTTGGACCTTGGGTCCATGGCAGTAGCTAGATGGTAGTCTCTCTCTCTCTTGTGCTTCATGTCTTATGATCTTGTGAGCTACCTAACATGATCAAGATCGATTATTGTAATGCTATGTGATGTGTTTGCTGGGATCCGATGGATTATAAAGTTATGATCAGATTGTGCATGATTCTTTTATGTTGATTTATGTTCTTGCATGCTCTCCGATGTGCGTAGTTACTTTGGCCAAGTGATTGTGTGTATCTCCAAGAGAGTATTTATGCTAGATAGTGGGTTCATGCCCCCTTTTGTTCCTGGGCACGAGTGACAGAAACGTCTAAGGGAAAGGGTGTGCTGTTGCTACTAAGGGTAAAACAGCGGTGTTAAAGTCTATTTTTATATTTAATATTGCTTAATTCATGCGCTTTACTTAATGAAAATGTCTGTTGCTTGCAACTTAATACCGATGGGTGACAGGCTGGATAGCGATCCCACGGTGGACTTTTTAGACAAAGATGCACTTGGACTCAACGGTCTTTGTTCATTGCCGTGATGCCTACTTAAATATTAATAATATTATCATGTTCTCTTTGTCATAGCTAGATTAAGTTTGTGTTATAATCTTGTCAATTGCTCAGCTGTAATTTCTTTACCCATCATATGAATGTTCTATTTACATGAAAGACTCCACTAGTAAACCCATGGCCCCCGGTCCATCTTTTTACATTGATTGCAACCTTGATTCATCACTTTTCATCATCATTACTCCACTGGTCAATTTTCATATTTCATTTATTTCACTATACAATTAACCGCTTTGTTTTCTGCGAGACCGGAAAGATTGACAACCTTTCCGCCGTTGGGGGCAAAGTATTTTGGTTGACTGTGTGCAGGTCTACGTCTGTTGAAGATTAAGCACCAGAGATCTTCAACATTCACTTTGTTGTTGATTTCAAGGTCCTACTGGTTCGATAAACCTCGGTTCGTTATCGAGGGAAAACTGTTGCTTGCTACATCTCCGCCTTCGCTTGGGGCACCATCCAACTCTTCATCAGTACCAATCAAACTCTTTTCTGGCGCCATTGCCGGGGATCTTGGATCTATAGCAAGGGGAGTCTCATACTCTCAATCACTTTACTTTGTTTTTGTCTTGCTTGTTTTATTTCTCGTTAGCTTATTTTTCTTATTGCAAAATTTTAAAACCCAAAAAAATTAGTGTAGTCTTTATTCCTGCCTTGTTATTTTATCTTATCATTATGTCTTCCACTGAAAACACCAAGTTGTGTGACTTTACTAGCACTAATAACAATGATTTCATATGCTCTCCAATTGCTCCACCCGCTACTAAAGCGGAATCTTATGAAATTAAGCCTGCCTTGCTAAATCTTGTTATTAAAGAGCAATTTTCTGGTGCTAGTACTGATGATGCCGCCTCTCATTTAAATAACTTTGTTGAGTTATGTGATATGCAAAAGTATAAAGAGGTAGAAAGTGACATCATAAAACTGAAGCTTTTCCCTTTCTCTTTGAGAGGGAGAGCAAAAGAATGGTTATTGTCTTTGCCTAGAAATAGCATTGATTCTTGGATTAAATGCAAAGATGCTTTCATTGGGAAATATTATCCACCTGCTAAAATCATACAATTGAGGAGTAAAATTATGAACTTTACACAATTTGATAATGAACATGTTGCTCAAGCTTGGGAGAGAATGAAATTTATGGTTAACCCATGATTTTCTTATCATGACTTGCCTCACCCAACTAAGACCTTCTCGAATGAGGGTAAGATCAAGCATCTTTGATGGTCTCATTGATCCAAGAAATAGATATGGTAAAGAGAAAGGGCATTTATGAATCACGCATGGATTAACTATGTGGATGGTTATCCAAACTTTTTATGCAGGTTTGAATTTTTCTTCAAGGAAACTCTTGGACTCGGCCGCGGGAGGCACCTTTATGTCCACAACATTAGGTGCGGCAACTAAACTCTTGGATGAGAAGATGACAAATTATTCACAGTGGCATACCGAAAGAGCTCCAAGTGGTAAGAAGGTAAATTCTGTCGAGGAAATTTCCTCTTTGAGTGATAAGGTTGATATGATTATGTCAATGCTTGCTACCAATCAGTCCCCTATTGATCCCAATAATGTCCCACTTGCTTCATTAATTGCCCAAGAAAAGGATCAAGTTGATGTTAATTTTCTTAATAGAAGTAACTTCAACAATAATGCTTATCGAAATAATTTTGGTAGTAACAACTATAAGCCTTATCCTCCCAATAATGGCAACTCTTATGGCAATTCCTATGGTAATTCCTATAATCAAGAAATTAGTAATAATAGACTAAATGAAATAGAGAAGTCTACCAAAAAGTTCATGCATGAACAATATGAGCAAAACAAAATCTTCTCTAGGCAAATGAATGAGAATTCTTTTATATTGAAAAGTATAAATGATCAACTGGGAGAGTTAAATAAAGAAATTTCTAAACTTCAATCAAGGCTTGTTAATACTGAAGCTTGCATCTCAAATATGTCCCAAACTCAAGCTACTTTGATTAACAGAATGGCTGCTAAACCAGAATTGGTTGCTCCTGCTGAAACTGATGCTTTTGCTGTCTTTAAAACTATCAATACTCATGTTGCTTCGATCAGTATTAATGGAGATAATAAAACTTTGAATAGATATGAGTGCTCCACTGATCCTAAAATTGTTAATGATAAAACTCCTATCTTGCTTAAAAAGGATCAAGAGAAACTTGAAAAACTGGATAGACTTGTCTCTAAAATAGAAGATCTTGCTCATGATGTTGAAATTTTAAAAATTAGAACCACTCCTCTTCAAGACAAGCCTACTGAATCTTTAAATGCTATTTCTATTCAAATTAATGAGAATGAAAGGATGATGGCTCGCTTGAAAGCTAGATGGGCTAGAGAGAAAGACGCCTATAAATTCCCTTTAACCCTAAAAACGACGGGGCGACCATTATTTTCCAGAGAAGTCATCCCGACACGCCGTCACTCTGCCGGAGGGGAGATTGATCCCGGAGGGCTCTTCATCGCCATGCCTTCCTCCGGGATGATTTGTGAGTAGTCCCACCATGGACCATGGGTCCATGGCAGTAGCTTGATGGTAGTCTCTCCCTCTTGTGCTTCATGTCTTATGATCTTGTGAGCTACCTAACATGATCAAGATCGATTATTGTAATACTATGTGATGTGTTTGCTGGGATCCGATGGATTATAAAGTTATGATCAGATTGTGCATGATTCTTATATGTTTATTTATGTTCTTGCATGCTCTCTGATGTGCGTAGTTACTTTGGCCAAGTGATTGTGTGTATCTCCAAGAGAGGGTATTTATGCTAGATAGTGGGTTCATGCCCCCTTTTGTTCCTGGGCACGAGTGACAGAAATGTCTAAGGGCGAGGGTGTGCTGTTGCTACTAAGGGTAAAACAGCGGTGTTAATATCTCTTTTGATATTAGTATTTCTTACTTCATGCGCTTTACTTAATGCAAATGTCTGTTGCTTGCAACTTAATACCGATGGATGACAGGCTGGATAGCGATCCCACGGTGGACTTTTTAGACAAAGATGCAGTTGGACTCAACGGTCTTTGTTCATTGTCGTAATGCCTACTTAAATATTATCATGTTCTCTTTGTCATAGCTAGATTAAGTTTGTGTTATAATCTTGTCAATTGCGCAGCTGTAATTCCTATGGAGTTTCCAAGATAGGACTACCTCCATGGATCATGTACGGATCACCATAGGGAGTAAGAGCTAATGTCCTGAACTGGTGAACCTAAAGAACAAATAAAAAATAAATAGGTTGTGTACAATAATGGAAGAACAAAAAAGTAAAACTAAAAAATAAAAAAGGACTGTATTAAATAAATCATAGCATCCATATACATACAGGTAGCACACCATATTGTCTGCGTGACTGCCTATTTCGATCTGCATTTTCCAGGAACACGAAGTCTGCATTTTTTATATAGGACATTCTAGGGATACGATAATCAATTCCGCCAGCGTTACCATTGAAATCAATGAAGTCCATGTAGACAACCTATGGAATATAAAATTTGCAAAACTAGTCAAAACATACTAACCATAAAAACATACAGACAGTAAAAAGGAGATACAAGAAAGGACAACATACAAAATTAAGGAAACATACCGCCAACACTGGAAGGCAACCCCCAATCCAAGTTTCTCTATTATAATCACTGTCACCATTGAAAACTCTATCCTTCCATGTGTCAATCTCCTCAAACAGATGACCAATACAAAGGTTCCCTAAATCAAGCTCTTGAACCTGGTGCATATCCCTGTCTGTAAGTGCATAGAGGAACTTCGGTTTGACGAAGTTGTAAGTCGAAGGGCATAATACAGTGGTTATGAAGTAGAGCACGAAAGACCTCATGAACACTACTTCATTATTGGTGCCAAGCAAGATGGACTCAAGGTGTTTGATTGGAATGTGTTTCCCTTTGGCATAGAACATACGAAGAGCTTCTACCTCACTGACAATAACAGGGTCTTCACTCGCAAGTGCATAAGGAATGGTGCCAGACTCAAACCCAAAAACCTTGTCAACTATGTGCTTCGTGAAGTGAATAGTCTTGTTCTTCTTCTTGAAGACACCTCCACTACCATAAACAATGTGATCAACTAGCCATTGAAGCAAAGAAAGTGGAACCATCAAGTGATCGGGATTATGTAACAAGTTGCCCATGTTGCGTCTGGAGATATAGCCCCACTGAATGGGGTTGAATTGCTTTACAACCCTCATATAACGGAGAGATGAGAACCTATGATTGATACTGGGTTTTGATCGCTGCACTTCCATTACAACATCTACTGCGCATAAAACAAAAAGAAAAATTAACCATGATCATGCAACCATATGTGAACAACAAAAAAGAAAAAGTCTGTCCAGTTTTCATCAGATGCCATTCCAAAACAAAACACAATGTCTATCCCTCTCAAAACTGGATAAACCCAAAAAGAAGTTCAACACTACTGTACAAAAAAATGAAAGGAATTACGAAGAATCATCACAGGACATCTATAACAACATGTCATATATACGAACGTTTCATCACAGGGGATAGCAGGTATGGTTGCTAATCACACGCACACACACAGACACCAGTGTTGATTAAAAAAATAAAAAAAATTGCTACGCACACAAATAGGTAAAGAACACATAGCTCGCACTTTCACGTATACCACTACTGACCTCTAACCCAACCCCTACCCCCGTCAATCCACTAACCCTGTCCAAATCTCTTTCTCTCCATGGATCGAAGAAAATAGATACGCTGAACTTATGGAGATCATGAGAATCTCTACCCCAACCCCTACCACCGTCAATCCCCTAACCCTACCCCATCGATAGCCATGGATACAAGTAACCCTACCCAGTCAATAGCCATGGATAGAAGGGGGAACCTTCTGTCGATCTAAACAACCAAAGCAAGATACGGAAAAGTAAGGATGGAGCGAAGAGATTGGTACCTTCCGTCGTCGCCATCGCCGGCGACGATTCCGAGAACGAAAATTAGTTACCCGCCGCCGCACGAACACCGGACATCGAGACACACAGGACGCGAACAGGGGAGGAAGAAGGAAAAGAAAGAAGGAAGCAGGACGGTGTGACGCAGGACCTAACTGGGTCGGCCCAAAACTGTACCGCTTCAGGCGACGTGAGCAACATGCGTCGCTAATGAGCGATATATAGGATTCACCAACCCTATGCTCCGAGTACCGCGGAGCTTGCCAAGCTCCGCGTACAACCAGGTAACATATGGGCCGGCCCAGTAGTAGGGATGTTGGTATTTTTTTTCTGTCTGTGTTTCTTTTTCTTTTTTGTTTTTTTGTTTCTTTCTTCTTTTTCGGTTTTCTGTTTCTTTTTATATTTTAGTTTTTATGTTTACTTTTATTTTTTCATTTTTCTGTTTATCTTTTTCGTTTTTCTTCTTTGCATTTTTTTCTTTTTTTAATGTTTATTTTATATTTTCTTTTTTGTCTTGTGTCTTTTTTAGTTTTATATTAAATAAATGTTTATGTTATGGGAAAATTGAGTAGGTTTCTTTGTTTTAAATAACATAAATGTTCTAAAAATTCAATAACATAAAAACGTCTATATTTGAAAATTCGTTCAAATAAGATAAATGTTTTGTTGAAAATTCGTTCAAATAACACAATTGTTCATGTTTTGAAAATTCGTTCAAATAACATAATTGTTTATGTTTTAAAAATCGTTCAAATAAGATAAATGTTTTATTGAAAATCCGTTCAAATAACATAATTGTTTATGTTTGGTAAATCGTTCAAATAAGATAAATGTTTTATTGAAAATTCGTTCAAATAACATAATTGCTCATGTTTGGTAAATTCGTTCAAATAAGATAAATGTTTTATTGAAAATCCGTTCGAATAACATAATTGTTCATGTTTGGAAAATCGTTCAAATAAGATAAATGTTTTATTGAAATTTCATTCAAATAACATAATTGTTCATGTTTTGAAAATCGTTCAAATAAGATAAATATTTTATTCAAATTCTTTCGAATATTAGAAAGGTTTATATTTAAAATTCGTTCAAATACATATTTTTTTCATGTTTGAAAGTCGTTCAAATAAAATAATTATATTTATTAGTTTTTAATATATATAAATACATTTTTATTATAATGATTTTTGTTTTTTTCCAAAAATATAGACACATTTTCTTGTTAGTATAAAAACAGAAAGAAAAATCAAAACAGAAAATAAAAAGGAAAATAATAATTACCTGCGAAGTTGGGCCGGCCCATTTCGCCGCGGAGGGGTGCTCGGAGCTGCGCTCCGTCCACGTTGCGCGTGATATAGGAGCTCCCATGTTATACTCCATCCAATCCAATTTAAATGTCGCTGGAAAATAACCAAGCAGGTACAACTTAGTCGTACAACTCATGACATTTATTTGGGATCAGAGAGAGTACTAAGTTTGAATCGGTGATAATTCACACACATAGGCCAACGGTCCAATTCCAATCGCCCAGTCCGAATTGGATCAAATTAATTGTAGCCCGGTAAATACCTACGAGATGTTGCACGATCATATAGACATCCGTCTTCTCAAAAGACAAAAAAAACATGGATACCATTGTGTGTCGGCAAGAATCCGTGGAATACGAAGTGTCGACGCATCCGATAGACAAGAGGAGAGCGAAGAAGGAAGGGGAAAGATAATGCCTTTCTCTTCCAATCGCCTAGGATTTTCAATGGAGCGAAGAAGGAAGGGGCAAGAATCTGTGGAATACAAAGTATCATTCGCATTAGCTTGGAACATGCGGGATACACTTCAAAGTGATTAGTATGTTATTTTTTCTTGCAAATCACGGATATAGTCTTGCTCCATTGGTAAGCCTAGGCAGCTGACGGGCTTGAGAGACACTACATCCGTCCATATCATCCTTGTATAGATAGACCACATGCACGGGCACAGAAAGTTTCTAGTGCGATTGAATGAATGATCAAAGATGTCATCTAGAGGTGGAGGTGAATAGGCAGTTACAAAATTCACTCAATCATGTTGATTTTATTGATAATTACATATAAGTAAGGTTTCCTAAAATGCAACTAGGTGACAAGTCTATATGATGTGATATACAAAAGCGACAAGTAAGAGATGATTGAAATAACCAAAATAGAAGGAGACGAATATTCGCTGATTTACCCAGAAGTTCAACTCCTTTGAGAGGACTCTAATCTGTGTTGGATATGTCGTTGTGGCAAACCAACCCATATGACCCCCTCACGGCTCTAACATTTTTTTCTCTTGAGCTCTCCAAACACTGCAAGAACCCTTCCACTATGGTAAATATCAGGGTAATCTCCAATCGTCACAAACTTCCTAGAGCAATTCCACACCTTGAACGCTTGGGCAACCCTAACCGCCAAGAGCCAAGAGTAACAAGATCTCAATAATAAAATCAATAGAGATTAAACTTTTGATTGGGTGAAACCATGAAAATTTAGATCTAGTTTCCCTCAAAGATATGTGGATTTGGTTGGGGGAATCAAGATGAATTAGTAATATTGTAAGATGCAATAATGGTGAAGGAGAGAAACGTCGGCAATTGTCCAAATGGGGAAGAAGATGGGATTTTATAGTATCCCAATTTTATAATATAGGATAGGAACGAATAAGTATCAATCCCAATTGATGCCCTCTTTGATATTGCAGATTTTCCTGTGACTCGGGTAAAACATCAAAAAATGTGAAAATTAATCCATAGCCTATTGTCCCAACTATCTGATCACAAAGTTCATTGAGCTGATTAATTCCTTAATGTATTTGTTATGAACACCAAAAACCGCTTAGGGGTAAGGATGTCCTTTCATTGACAAGAATGTGTCTATATCCTCACAAATTTTCAAATATAAGAGACAATACATAAAATATGAGAAATCCAGCTATAAATAGCGGAAAAGACTTGCTACCCCCATGGGTAGCTACACACCCTAAGTTTGACCGAAATGTATATACAACGGTAAAATGAGATTACTCAAGTAGACAAGGAGGATGTCACTAGTAGAGTCGATAGAATTATTAAAAAAGTGTTTTGAATTTTTTTCGAATTTTTTTCCATCCGCTGTGATATTTTTAGTAAAGTTTGACCCAAAAGTCAACAAAAAAGTCAACTATGAAAAAAAACAAAAAAATGACGACCAAAAAATATTTTTTTGAAAATTCCGAAACCAGTTTTGTACACCAAATATTCGTGTTTTACTAGGAAAACAAGTTAAAACGGATACATACGGCTTGCATCTCCGTATAACGCATGGGTGTGTAGCTACCCATGCGGGTAGCAAATTGTCTCTCTATAAATAGTGTCCCAAATTCCGTCTTGTCTCTCTCTATGACATTATTCACATCTAGATTTGTCTCTTTCAGTATCATACTAGAAACATATGCTCGTCTTGCCGCGCCGTCTTTTCCAATTATAATGTTTTTTCAAGTGTGTTGCTTCGTCGTGATGGGTTGGTCTACGCCATCAAATTTTTACTAATTTGCATAACAAAATCTTAACGGAGAGAACAGTTAAAGAACCACCTTATCAAAGAAATGAATAGCAAGCTAGTAATGAAGAATCATAAACGGTCCAGCGGGCTCTGCTAAACACTTTGTTACGGACGAGGCAGTCTGATGGACAGAAATTCAGCTCATTCACCTGCATGCCTATTGTGGAACAACCGCCTCACTTGGTGGAACCGCATTTCTTTTTCACCAATTCACACATACTTGGTGGAACCGCATTTCTTTTTCGCCAATTCAGACACATGTATTTTTTTTTGAGGCGACACAAATGCAAAACAGAGAGCTAAGTCAAAAAAAAAAAAAATTGATAGCCAACACGTAGGTGACACGTGGAGCTATCAATGTGCTCTATTTCTTCCAACAATACGTATTGGAGAAGATGTACTAAAAATAATCTAAGTAGTATTAAGTACACAGAAGAAATTTTAAATTAAATGTTAATAACACAAACTTTTCCCCAGAAATATGTCGAGGACATAGGTCTGAACACAGAAGCAAACTTGTCAACAGTTTGCGCAGCCAAAAGACAACATCGTCTCAGGAACACAATCACAAACAACTGTTCCATGACAATGATAAAGTTCTCTGAATAGTATAGTAGAATAATCTTTATAGAGAATCCAGCCAAATACAACATGGTAGCTATTCGTACAAACCAGTTCGCGCCAATTTTAAACTCAGAAACAGTAGGTGCTCAATTAACAGTACACCACCGTGCGTCGCAGCATTATTAGTAGTATGATTGCCATGCGCTATTTGATCGAAGAAAACACAGATTGCCCAAGATGGTGCACAAAATCATGCAGGCAACCTGTAGAACGAGGAGCTGCAGCTAGCGCTAATCAGTAGTCGTCACCTCTGGATATGACTTCTTTACAGGTTGGCCGGAGCAAGATGGTGTGCTCGAACTGCGACACATAGCTTCCCCTCACGTCACACAGTGGAGGGTACGGCTGCAAGCAGGGCAGGAAAGCTTGAGTAACCATTAACCATGGCTATGATAGGGATCATACATTTGAGTGAAAATGGTGGTATTTTACATACCTGGACAATGCCAACATCACATAGATTTTTCAGTGCCATGAGATACTTGGTCTCACCAATGCGGTCCAAGTACCGACGGCAGAAAGCAAGTGTTCCAAAGTTGTTGTTGATTGTCCCGAGTAGTTGCTTGGCTTTCGCTACCCTCAATGGTACATGCCCAACATCAAAGTTCTTCATGTAATGACTGCATTCCAAGTCCTCCCTTACAAATCCCTTGCCTGCAAATAAAATGACACTTATGACATGTAAAACTGTTCAAGAACTTTAACATGCGCCTAAATAGCGAAGATAGATATCAACCGTTTAGCCATGCTATGCTAGTCAGATACAAGGGAAAATGCCTTTTACAAACTACTGTAATGCTATAAGAAAAAAAAAAGGAATTCTATGTATTAGGAAATATGAGTTCAAGCTATATAGAGGTGACGTACCTGTGGACCCAAAAGTTTCAATTGCATAAAATTCACCCTCTTCCATTTTAGTTTGCTCCCCACCTTTAACAATTGGAACTGATTTCCCAGCATGGATTTGGTATGGTCCAATGCTGTGTCCATTGAGGTTTCGCACACTTTTTACTGCCACAAGACAAACAAGCAATTAAAATCTTCATGCTGTCACATACGTCTAACAGTACAGAATGGAAAAAATGAAGCTGCACACACCTTGGAAAACTTTCCCATTAATTTCAACCTCGTATGACTCCATGACTTCTTGGATTGCAGCACCGACATCACAAAGCCGTGCATCGATTCCAGCTTCCTGAAAAGAAGGACAAACATTGCTGAATAACAAAGAATAGACCTGATTTAAGGGAATATGCTTTCAAATAACTATATAACTGGTCATTAACAACTGAAAGCCGAATCAGACACAAGCAAATCACTATACATAAACAGTTGGGGAGAAGACAGTACGCTGTAACATCCAAACTTATAAACAATACAATGAAATACTAGAGCTGCTGTCAGAAATACTATGCCCAAAGGTGCTTATGGGAAGCAATCAGTATATCCGAGTCCGTTGACTTAAAATATACCACAGACGTCGAAGAGGGAACAACATGTGTAGAATTACCTTGATTCCAGTATTTGTGGCATCTCTTGTAGCTTGAAGCAATGGATCAAACATGGGATTGAACGCGACAGTAAATGCACAATCAACTATGTGCCCTGGGAATAATCACACGATCATGTTAGACATTGCAAATAGCATGAATTCATACTTGCAAAGACAAAACCATAAAAATATAGAGCACGCAATCACTGAAGAAAGTCGAACATAGTATAACAACAGGCAGACCATCTATATGTGTCCCAAAATCCAGCTTCATCACGTCGTCATACTGCAGTACAGTTTTATCACCAGAATTTGGAGTCCAGTGAGCTGCAACCCTAAGCATTGAATTTTTTCGTCAATGTAAGAAGGGATGCAGTAATAGGAATCACTCTAGAGGAACACCATACCAATTCAAGGAGCATCCTGTTGGGAAGGCAATACCAGCTTGCAGTCCATTCTCCTTGATAAGTTTCCGAACCATATTTTCAAGAGTCTCGCATAGTTCAATCATTAGCATTCCAGGCTTCACAATGCTCCTCATATATTTCCGCACCTAGCAAACCACATTGTAGAGTTGTAGCCAACAATAGAAAATTATAAGAAAGCTGCAAAAAGAAAACAAGAGCAATGAAGCTGTATATTTTAAACCTGTCTATGAACTTCTGCTGCTCGGCGAACAGAATTGTATATCGGCTTTTGTAGTCGTTCCTGTTCCCTCTTTTCTTCACTAGTTGTTCTCCATAAATTACTGAAGAGCAATAACATGATTACATTATGCAACAGAAGATAATAGTTATTTTGCGGCGTCCATCATTAGGAACAAATGAAAAAAATACTATTTCTACGTTGTTGTAGAAGTTAAGATCATTCATGCAATTTTAACACAAGTATTAGTGTGGCCTGTTTTGACTTATACTTACTCATCCTTGTATTCCTGGATTTCACCCTCAGGAAAATCTCCCAAAGGGAAAAGCTCATCAACAGGGATTGAAGGAGGATCTGTCTGCTGAAGAGAGCCCTTCTTCTTTCTACAGAAAACAGTCATATGCTTGTAAAACAGAGCAAACCAAACAGGAAAATTAATGGTTGAATTGAATAATAGAACCCACTTGGCCTTGCTTTTCTTCTTTTTCTTCTTTGCAGCGGATGAAGCTATCCATTTCAAAGACAACAATTAGAATAATCAGTATCACATGATTCACATCCCAATTTAAAAATGCCAGGAAAAATAGTCAAAGCTTCACAGGCTCAGCTCTACATGAGAAACACAGCAATGAGAACTTGAAAAGTAGAGTTGTCACCTGCTGCTCCATCTTCAGATGGACCGTCCACTTGCGCATCATCATCATCTTCTTCTGGTGGTGAGGACTGTGCTCCGGTAGCCCCACCATTGCTATCTGCAACTTCTTTTGGCGAGGTTAAATCTTCTACACTAGCCAACTTACCCTGCAGCAAAAACGGGAAGCATATTTATCATAAAAAGACAATATACAGCAGTGCTGCCAGTGCAAGGGTCATTCAAAAGAGGGATTATATGTGGGGTTCAGCAATCCATGATACCACAGTAATAGCCATAAGTTGAAGGAAGTGTTGCAATCACATATCAGTTTCTAACTTTAGTATAGAAAGGCTAGCCATGCCATCTAATCAGATGTTCCATAACAGCTATTAGGAGATTTCAGGGACAAGTTACACAAAAAGATTGAGACAAAGTATGAAGACAATGTGACCAAGTTTTCCAATGAGGCAATGGAAAAATAATCATTGCAAGAAACGAGATGTAATTGTCATGAATATGAGAAGAGACTACAAACCACAATAGTATCGGCTAAAAGGATGAAAGGTTCGTATTCATCCACAACATTTCTCCACGTACCAACACAAGCATAAACTATGCTGAAGCAACCATGAAGATAACGCGAGGAAAAACTTCCAAGGTTCAATTGAGGGCAAAGAGAAAGATTTTTCAGCTTTGATAGTACTTACTTTGGTTTCCTGAGTGTGGCCAACATGCAATGTCTCCATCTCCTTGGTTGCTGCATCTGTGTTACCCCCAGCCATACTGTATACTCCTAAAGCTTACTAATTAAAAACCTGAATGAGCAGAACGAACAAAATCATAAGCACCGAACTACATATCATAACAAATTTGTGTCCTATTGGAAGAAAAATTCTATTCACGGTCTCAGCAGAAGCTCACAACATCCAACAACATAACGGCGACGGTAAGGGCTTACTTAGACACCAGTATTCAGCCCATTCGACTTCGGAGGTAGACGCCAAGATTCATAGTCAGATTATGCATATGCTAATTAACCCCAATCGTGCACTTAATTGCAGAGTGCACCATATTATAGCTCTCTATCCATATAAAATTCCACCTCGAAAGTTTACAGATAGGTCTACAATGATGTCTAAAAATCAGTCGTCAGACTCGGGTCTTCCTGGTCCCTGCCACCGATTGATGCGCCCCCGCAATTCCATTCCCCAAATTTCAACGCGATCGAAGAATATCTGGAAACAGCTGTCGTGCAGGCGTACCTTTCTTTGCCCACGGCAGAGGTCGCTGGAACGTCGGGTCGCGGGCTGCCGCCCGATGTAGCAGGAGAGGAGAGACGACGGCGACGCCGGGAGGGGTTCGCCGGTTCTCGTCGGAGGAATAAGGGGGGGTGAGGCCGGGTGACGGCTAGGTTTAGACTTGGACCACGAGCAAGAAGGTTTGTACGACTACCAGCACCAGACAAACGCAAACGGAACTGGAACGGCGCCGCAAGACGGAACGGGAACCGGCAAACCTATGCTCCGCGTAACGCGGAGGAAGTTACCCTCCGCGTACCCCCTCTGGCGCCAGTGGGCCGGCCCATTAAGGGCCACTCCAGTTTTTTTTCTGTTTTCCTTTTGCTTCCCAGTTTCTTTCATTTTTCTTTTTCAGTTTCGGTTTTCTGTCTTTTTTTCTATTTTCTGTTTACTTATTTTATTTTATGTTTAATATTTTGGTTTCTTTTTTCCTTCTCTTTTTTTTTAATTTTTCTTTTTTATTTTGTCTTTTAGTTTTTCCATATTTTTAAATAAATATTTATGTTTAAATGAGATAAATGTTTTTATTAAAAAATAATTCAAATGAGATAAATATTTTATTAAAAACTCATCAGAATAACATAAAAGTCATATTTTGAAAAAAAAATCAAATCACATAATTGTTCATGTTTAAAAATCGTTTAAATAAGATTAATATTTTACTACAAATTGTTCAAATAATATAATTATTCATGTTTTGAAAATCATTCAAATAAGATAAATGTTTTATTAAAAATTTGTTCAAATAACAAAATTGTTCATGTTTTGAAAATCGTTCAAATATGATAAATGTTTTATTGAAAATTCGTTCAAATAACATAATTGTTCATGTTTTAAAAATTGTTTAAATAAGATAAATATTTTATTGAAAAATCATCCAAATAAGATAAAAGTTTTATTAAAAATTTGTTCAAATAACATAAAATTTTATATTTAGAAATTTGTTCAAATAACATAAATTTCATATTTAAAATTTGTTCAAATGACATATTTTTTATGTTTAAAAACCGTTCAAATAAAATAAATAGTTTTTAAAATATATGAATATTTTTTAAATATATGATTTTTTCCGAAGCGTGAACACATTCTTTTTACCAAAAAATAAAACATAATGGTAGAAAGTAAAACCAAAAATAAATAAAAGCTAAAAGAGAAGTGGTACTGTTACTGGGCCGTGCTCGGAGCGACCCACAAAAACACACCGCGGGAGCTTGTTCGCTCCGCGTAGGTCGGAGTATAGGAGCTCCCACGGGAACCTGCTAAGCAAATCTGTTTTTTCAGCCGAGGTGCGCCTTAATCTAAGGGAAACGCTTCCCTCCCCCCGGACGATCGCGTCTTTCGATCGTCCTGGTCTCGCGCGTGCCACGTGCCCCCTGCCTGGCCACAAAAAAAGTAATGCAGCGTCATATGTGGGTTCCCACCAATACGTGCCCATCCTCCTTATCCCCTTCCTCCCCAAATCTCGTCTTCCCTGTAACCTTTCTTTTTTTTGAGAAAAGGATACGTATATTAACATAAGAAAGGAGTACAAGACCATTTATCACATACGCACCCACAGCCTAGAAGCAACCCGAAGGCCACCTGTCCTGGAAAAAGAGCACAAAGGACCCCAGAAAATAACAAAATTACAAAGAGATCCCAACAGGTCCTTCTGCCCAAGCACCACCACGGCCGCCACTTCCAGCCTCCAACGCCGCCGAAACATCGCCGGAGAGGAAGGAGAACAAGCTTCCACACACCCACAGGCAAGCAGGGCTCGATAGCAGACACGCTGCGTTGACGTACCGCATGATCCATCCGACCAGAGAGCCGGAATCTAAACCGCTGAACGACCATCGGCGGGGAGACCTCCCCGAGCCACCACCACCTCGTCGCCGCCATCACCATCAAGAGAGGAAGGCGAAGACATAGACCATCCTCCACAAAGCCCCACCAAGACAGGCCGATGCAAGCAACACCTTCCCCATCCCCTTCCTCGCCACCACGGCCGGCCAAGGGAACAGAGGCAGCGCCACCACCATCAAGACCGCCGGAGATCGCTTTGTCGTGCCAGCTAGGTCCGAGCTCAGAAACCACGCCATGGAGGTCGCCACCAAGACGACCGGCATGGACAGGACCCGATCTAGCCGCCAGCAACCCCAACACCTGCATCAAAACAACAAACCACCGCCGGAGCAGACGAACACCGGCCCGCAACGCTCCAGATCCGGTTGAAACCGCCTCCGATTCGCCACCATAGCAACCGGGAGAGACAGATCGACGCAGATCTGAACCGCCGCCGCGCTTATTGAGCTTGCCATCACCGGATCTCAAAATCCCAACCAGCCACCACCACGATGGCCTAGCAGGGACCAGCTCCAGCGCCTCACGCCGCCGCGCGCCGACGACCACGAGAGCGGCAACACCAGCATCAAGCCAAACCGCCACAAGGGCAACACACCAAGATCTAACACTAGCCCTACTATATACAGAGAGGAACCTACCACCTACTCCATCCACACACCGGCCAGCGTACCCGCCGGAGAGGGGAAGGAAAAGGGGAGGCGAAGAGGACCTGGAGTCGACTCTCAAGAGGATAGGCGGAGAGAGCTCTTTCCGGAATCGAATTGATCAGTCAGGTCTGCGGCCCCTGTAACCTTTCCTCGTTGCCTGCAAGATACGAACTAAATTCGTGGAGAGAGAGCTCGCACCGTACCGCGCCTCGTTGACCATGCTACCACACGCGCCGCCATCACAGCTTGTTCCGGCACCACCTCCCTTAACCCTGCATCTCTCTTCCTGTTTTCTCCTGCCCCAATGAACTCACGAGTATGGAGGCTCAACGCGATGGTCGCCGCTGCAAGGACTGGCGGCGCTCCTGTGGGGCGGAGGGGGGGTGCTCCTGTGGCAGAGGCAGACGACGTTGCTCCCCGTGGGCGGATGGCGATGCTCCGGTGGCGGACGGGCGGTGCTCCCGTGGCGGACGAGCGATGCTCCAGTGGGTGCTGGGCGTCTCCGGTGAGGTTTCTACATGCTACATGCGGCCACCGCGGTTGCTACAGCAGGCCGCCGCCGTTGCTACAATAGTATATTTTTTTGCTACAAATTCTCCGGCGAGGTCTCCGGCGAGTCTCCGACGAGGTTGGTTTTGCTACAATAGCAAAAAAAAGTTGCTACAATCTTTGTGTGTTTTTGCTACTCTAGGATATATTTTTTGCTACTAAGTCTCCGGTGAGGTTTCCGGTGGGTCTTCGGCGAGGTCTGTGTTTTTAGGTGAAAATAGAGTTTGCTACAATTGAACCGTTTTTTTGCTACTTTGTTACATTATGGTAGCAAAAGTGAGGTCTTCGGAACCGTTTTTTGCTACTGGAGCAAAAGCGGGGTTATTATTTGCTACCGGTAGCAAAAGCGGGATTTTGGAAAAAATGGGGACACGTGTCAACCTTGGGACCCGGGGGATGGGAACCTCCCGATCCCCCGGGGGACGCTCAGCACTGTCCTTAATCTAAAGCCCAACTTAGCCCATGAGGCCGACGTCTTCTCGGGCCAGTGGGCCGTCAGCCCAGCCCTTCCCACGGAGGGATGCGAGACCTTAAGACCCCAGCAGGGAAATATCGTCCGATCCTTCTTTCCCAAACCCTCCTCTCCCCGACCGCCGCCTCTCCTCACCCCCGCAGCCGCCGCCCCCTCCCACGCCAAGAGAACTCCGCGCCGCCGGCCATGGCGGAGGAGGGCACGCAGCAGCTGGACTTCGTCCGGGAGACGGTGCTGAAGAAGCGGAAGGTGAACGAGGACTGGGCCATCAAGAACCGGGAGCGCAAGGCGGCCAAGAAGCAGCGCCGCCGCAACGACGCCAAGGGCACCATCAAGCGGCCCGAGGAGTTCGTCAGGGAGTTCCGCAACAAGGAGCTCGACTTCATGCGGATGCGGACGCGCCTCAAGGTCCGCAAGCTGCGCCCCGCCGACAAAATCGACTCCAAGCTGCTCTTCGCTATCCGCATCCCCGGGTCAGTGGCTGCTACCTGAGAATAGATTGCTGCTTTCTTTGGCTGGTGATGGTGCATCGCGGTTAACATAGACTTCTCTTTGCGTGTGATGATTCTGCAGCACGACGGACGTGCACCCGGACATCAGGAAGATCTTGGCGAGGCTGCGGCTCACGCAGGTCCTCACCGGCGTCTTCCTCAGGGCCACCGAGGCGAATCTGAAGAAGCTTGCTGCTGTTGATCTGTTTGTCACATATGGGTAACTCCACTGTGCTGCTTGAAATGCAACCTGGTCCATTGTTTTATTAGTTATTTTTTATGGTGGTTGAATCATGTTAATTGGTGTGCAACAATAGGTTCCCGAATTTGAAGAATGTGAAGGAGCTTATTTACAAGAAGGGTCGCGGGTATTTCGACAAGGAGCCTTTCCCACTTACCAGCAATGATCTCATCGAGAAGGTATTATTTTGTAACAACTTCTGAAGATTGAGATGTCCGGCGCCCGTGTAATGCTTTGGGGGCATTAGTTAGTTTGTCTATGGAACAATAAGCATAGGAAGTATAATCAATAAGGCATAGGCACTTCCACCGTTGCTATGGAACTTAAATCCAAACTAGCCAGTAGCCACTTCCTTGAAACTTGAATCCAAGCTAGTTTTATCTAGCCACTTCCACCACTACTTGTCCAAGTCTGAACAAATAATATTTGCTAGGTGCAGATGCTCCAAACTTAACACACTACAACACTTCAGTTTGGATAGTTATCTTCATTTCTATGTGCATTCCTGTGGCAGAACTATTTTCTGAGTTGTTTCTCATTATTTAGTAATGGTCTCTAAACATATGGCGCTTTGCTAAAAACAGGCTCTGGGAGAACATGGCGTCATATGTTTGGAAGACGTCGTGCACGAGATCTCCACTGTCGGGCCACACTTCAGAGAAACGTCGAACTTCCTCATGCCCTTCAAGCTCAAGTGTCCCGAGAGGAGGCTGCAGATGAAGAAGAAACCCTTCAAGGCTGGTGGCGACACAGGCAACCGTGGGGAGAAGATCAATGAACTAATCGAGAAGCTAAACTGAGACAGTCTCCACTTATCCTCCGCAAACAAGCAATGGATCCGTTACGTCGTCTGTTTTGTAATAGCATAGCTGAATCTGAATGTACCTTTGTTTTCGAAACCGTGCCTGATAGTTTCAGATCATATGGTGAAATAGCAGAAACTGTTCTCACCCCTGGTCATGTGCTGTGTTCCCAGCTTCGTGTTCTGAGCTTTACAGAAACTATCTGGTTACAATGCTTGCGCTGGCTGATTTAGCTTTAGGTTGAGAAGTTTTTGCAACCAAAATGTTTTCATATGTGTATCTGGGTGCTCCTTACTGTGTTTCTTGTGCCAGATTTGACAACGCAATTGTTTGACAGATATTATTCATGCTGCATTACATTATTGGTGATAGATTGTTGTAAGTAAAATCTGGCAAACAGCAAAGGTGCATACGTGCGCACGGTTACGAACTTACGATTGCCGTCGGTGGCCGCGCGGCCGGCGATATGCCGCAGTTACGCGGCGTACCCAGCTTCTGCCTGGTATCTTGGCGTCTTCGTGGCCTCAACCGTTCCAAAACGAAACCCTCAGTCGCCTCTGCCCTCCACCTACCGCAGGCGGAAGGTGCCCTCGTTGCGCGGCTGGGGGGAGAATGACATCGGCTCCGGCGCCGGTGTTCGAGAGGCTGGCCGGGATCCGACCCCTCGCTGAGTCCGGCCGCTTCAAGGCAAGCTCCCCGCGCCCCCTATCCTCTTCACAGAGAATCGCCGTTCGTTTTGCTCTGCCTCCCAGTAGTAGCCGCACTAGGATTCCCCATGGGTTGGGCATCCGCTGCTAATTCGGTTAACGGAGTCACGCATAGGATTCAAGGGAATCCGGAATTTCAGCTAGAAATTGAGGGAAGTGGGAAACCTCGTTCCTGTGCGCATGGTAGCTAGTTGTGCTCATCATGTAGAGCACCCGAGCATGCATCATTACCATTTGTTGCTGCTGCTATATTTTCTCACACCTGAGTTTGTCTTGCAGGCATGGTTCCTGGACCAGTTTGGTGTTCTTCATGACGGGAAGAAACCCTACCCTGGCGCCATTTTGGCATGTATGTTGGTCCAGACACTGTAATCTACTAATGTATGCATATCGCCACTGCATCTGTGTGCTGCAATGTGATTGGGTTATGGATTTTACAGTGGAGAAACTCGCCGGGAATGGCGCGAAGATGGTGATAATCAGCAACTCCTCGAGGCGGTCATCGGTGACCATGGAGAAGCTCAAGAGCCTTGGGTTTGACACGTCTTGTTTCCTTGGAGCGATCACTAGCGGGGAGCTCACACATCAGTACCTTCAGAAGTAGGCTTCATGCTGATGTTTCTTCTGCTTTTATTTCTATGAAACTCACTCAGAAACTTATGATAAACTTCTGAATTGATTTTGTAAAATTAGGAGGGATGACCCATGGTTTGCGGCTCTTGGAAGGAAGTGTATCCATATGACATGGGGCAACCGAGGAGCAATTTCTCTGGAGGTTTGTTGTCCTGTTATTTTTCTGTAACAGTTATCTCTTGTAAGGGTATTAGCATCGAATTTAGATGTTCCCATTAAATGACTGAGGTCATCTAACATATATGGGTAAGTATTAATAATGGCAAGCATAGAATATCAAAATGCATCAGTGCTATTACGAGGTATACAAGATCCCAGAACATGATTTCTCGTTTTTGTGTATCAAATCCATTGGTTGTATTTGCAGTACAAATGTATTTGACCTAACCAGTATTACTTCTATTCTCCTATTAGGGCCTTGGTTTGCAAGTTGTGAGCAACGTTGATGATGCAGAGTTTATACTAGTCCATGGCACTGAAGCCCTGGGTTTACCTTCAGGTGATCCGCTTTCCAAAAGCCTTGAGGAGCTTGAGCAGGTTCTAGTGCTTGGTAGTGAAAAACGACTCCCAATGATGGTAGCTAATCCAGATTATGTCACTGTTGAAGCTCGAGAGCTGCGTGTTATGCCTGGTGGGTTAATTTGTTTGATGACACGCTGATTATTATTTTCCCTTAAAGACAATATGTTAATATCAAGAAGATACACGCTGATTAAATAGTTACTGTATAACACATAACAGAGTTGCTTAACTCGTCAATCGGTCTGGTTGGCTACCCTATACTCCAAATTAGACATCCCTTATTTCTGAGATAGGATGGAAAGATGACTACCTTTTACAGTACCAACTGGCAACTGATGGTTGTGATAGAACATAAATGCTCAATCTGTTTCTCTTTTAGGCACTCTGGCAGCAAAGTATGAGAGTCTTGGTGGTGAAGTAAAGTGGATGGGAAAGCCTGATAAGGTAATATATGACATGTCTACTTTTTTCTAGATTAATCCAATTTTTGGCCTACTTAAACATGGTACAAAGTTGAAATGGCGTTCACGCAATGGTGAACCACAGGGTTGTGAACTTGTGATCGCAACTGTAGTTGATTGATTGATCATAACAGCCTTCTCTCGGCATTTTAGTTTTTGTGTGGCAACTGACCCTTGCAAGGTACTCATATGCTGCTGCTTTCTCAGGTTATCTATACATCAGCAATGTCTGTAGCAGGTGTTGAAGCCCACGAATGTGTCACCGTGGGGGATTCGCTGCATCACGACATCAAAGGTGCAAACGGAGCAGGGATGGCATCTGCGTTCATCACCGGAGGGATACACGCGGCTGAACTTGGACTGAGTGAATCCGGAGAAACTGCTGGAGATGATACCGTCAGTGCATTGTGTTGCAAGCATAGCTCATACCCATCTTATGTTTTGCCTTCATTTACATGGTAGAAACACGGTCTGGGTTCAGGTACACCCTTTACACTGGAAATTGGTTTGGTATAATGATACTTTTTTGAATTGTCAATGTGAGCATCAAGACCGTGGAGGTGTTTCTGTGTTGCGCTTATTATTATGGAGTATGTATTTTTTGGAGGTAAATCTCCATTGATTTGATTTATAGGAACACCATACGATTATGTGTGGAAGAATCCTCTGCGAATTATGTATATGCTTTGCCGAATTATATTTTTTGTATTTTCAATTTTCTTTGTCTTGTCCAAGACTCCAAGTGCTTTCCGGATGGACCTGTATGCCTGTACTTATTCAGATGAAGTATATTCTTGCGAAAGTTCCTTTTCCCATCCTGAACTCCTACGGAGAAAGAAATGTGAATGCCAGTTCAAGCAGTAGTCTACTGTGGCAGACATTTCTTGAGAACCACGTCTATTATCATTGATACTCCCTCCGTCCCCAAAAAGATGTCACAGATTTGTCCAAATTTGAATATATCTATACACTAAATCATGTCTAGATACATTCAAATTTGGACAAATCTATGACATCCTTTTTGGGACGGAGGAAGTATAAGTTACTGTGTGCCTGGTCAATTGGCAATCCTAGCTCCTGGAGCCAGGATATTGCCTGCTACTTTTTGTTGTTGTTGCTTTTGCGATGTTGGCACCTGTTTTATTGTCGCATAGCAAGTTAGCAACTGATCTTTTCGAGACCTTGCTGAAATTGCATCTAGCGGAGGAACTCAATTATTAAGCTGTAAAAATACAATGGAGATCCTTTAGACTTTTGTTGGCCTGCCATTTTTTTCCTCAAGAGTACAACAAACGCGATGATTGGGGAAGTAGTAACTTGTATGCCTAGATATAGCTTGTAAGCTCGGGGTTGTTTGACAATCATGATCAGATGTAAAAAAAAAAGATGGTGGTTTGCCAAGGAAATATTTAAGGACTTGCTTGCAGTAAGCTAGCCAGTAATCTAGAAGGAATTGCACCGCATTTTCGTAAAACTGTAGTGGTATCCTGTTTAACTTTAGTCGTAAAACTGTTGCAGCGGGGGTATCCTGTTTAACTCTTTTCTCGCCCATGGCATTTGACTGAATTCAACTGAACTGTCTAGTTCACATCTCGAAAGAAAAAGAAAAGAAATGATCAGGTATTCGACAAAGACTAATTGACCTGCTAGCCATCGCCTTAGAACACGGTGGTCGAAGACGAAAGGATTTCAGTAGAGAATGACGTGCTATCAGCTAGCACCGTGCTCCTTTTAGGCCGTTTGGTCGCGCGTCCTGGTAGCCTAGGTGCACGTAGGTGAGTGTGCAGTGGGTGCTGCCTCCATTGACCTGCCGTGGAAGTCAGGTCTGGGCGGCGACGGAAAACGGACCTGATATAGTGATATGATATCGTTAATCACAAACTCACGATGGGTGTATCTGCGTAGCTAGGAGGTTTATGACGGAGAGAGTGTGGAATATCCGTCAGTCATCCTGTTAGCACCACTACCACTACCGGGCCACATCCTCCTCCAAGCCCAAGGCCCATCAGGATGCGCAGGCCCAACCCACGTAACACGGGTGGAGTCTGGACTACGTGAGAGGACGCGTGATCCAAGGAGCAGGTATTGTAGATCGATCAGGCAACGGCGGCGGCGGCTTCCTTCTCCCACCTGGCTCTAAACCCTAATCCCCTTCTTGCTGTTTCTCTTTGGCACAATTGTGTCTGTATCAGAGTGAATCCTGGATCTGTAACCATTACTCACGACTCATCGATCCAATCCGATATATGTGAGCGAGTGTAGCTAACATCTGGTATCAGAGCCAGCCCAGATCGGAGTCAGAATTTTTTCCCGCATCAAAGTCAGGCGTCCATCATCGAAACCCGCCACCAGAGAGCGGCAAGGTTGGAGAGGGAGACCATGGAACCGGTCACCAAGGCGGACCTACGGGATCTCTTCAAGGAACTCAAGGACGAGCTCAAGGAGGAGGTCAAGACCTCTGTCGAGGCAGAGCTCCACGCCTGGCAACCATCGATCGAGAAGCAGATCCAAGGTCTACAGGTCGCGGTCGATCTACTTCAGCAACACGTCTTCCGCGACCAATTCCACGATGCAGAGGGGGCGACGGCATCCGAGCTCGCAGATCTATCCGCGACGAAGGAACAAGCGTCTCCGGACGACCTTCCGACGCGAACATCCCCTCGGGCCAATGGCCACGGCGTCGTCACATCTCCACGGACGGCGGTCGGTGGAATCCCTCTGATTCCACTGGCCCCTCCGGCAAATGGTATGGTCACAACCTTTCTCCCTACGAGCACAGTTTTTCCAGAGAGTCCACCCACAAACGCCAATCACATGACCAACCTTCTTCCAGTTGGGGCGCAACAGCCACCCACTATGCCTTTCCCACAATTCGACGGTGAAAACCCTCAATTGTGGAAGGATTTGTGTGAGCAATACTTCACAGTTTACAACATCCAAGAGTCCTATTGGGTGCAAATGGCAACCCTAAATTTTTCACCGACCGTTGCGGTTTGGTTGCAATCAGTGAGGAAAAAACTGCTTGGTTGCAATTGGGATGCCTTGTGTAGTACCCTATGTCTGCGTTTTAGGAGAGACAAGCACCAGTTACTCATCCGTAGGTTCTACGCTATACGTCAAGTGGGAGGGGTGCAGGATTATTGATAAATTTGAGCATCTTATGAACCAATTACTATCATACTCTGATGAAATTCACCCGTACTATTTTTTGATGAGATTCATTGGAGGACTACGACCGGATCTTCGCCAAGCAGTCATGGTGCAGCGGCCACAAGACCTAGATGCTGCGTGCGCCTTGGCACTGGTTCAGGAAGAAGTGCAGGAAGGCATGCACCGTATGGACACTTCGATACCATACCAAGAGCACCGCAACGCAGTTTTGCACCTAACCTACAACGACAACAATCAAGACCTCCAACTCCACAACATTGCTCGAGCGGCGCACCATGGAGCCTCCTCGCAGCAACAGGACAGAGACAGCACGCTCACCTTCGACTGAAAGCAACTCATTGGCAACACTCCGTGCGTACAGACATGCCCGGGGCCTTTGCTTTAAATGTGGGGAACGCTGGGGACACGCCCACACGTGCCCAGCTACAATTCAGATGCATGTCTTGGAGGAACTACTCGATTTTGTCGGGGTTTCAGTGACAGAGGAACAAGATGACTATCTGCCACAGGAGGAAACCGAAGAAACAGCCTTAGCTATCTCATTACAGGCGTTCAACGGTAATTACACTGCAACTCTCATCCAATTGTCAGCGACAGTTCAGAGCACAGAAGTTTCAGTGCTAGTAGACTCAGGCAGTTCAACCTCCTTCATCAATGCTCGTCTGACAGAAGGCATGAAGGGAATCAGTCCATTGTCAATACCAGCTAGGGTGAAGATAGCCAACGGCACAGAGTTACAATGCTCTCAGGAACTGGTACAATGCCACTGGTCGGCTCAGGACCATCAGTTTGCAACCACATTCAAAATTCTGCCATTAGGAGATTTTGATATCATACTTGGTATGGACTGGCTCGAGTAGCACAACCCAGACATTAACTGGGTTACCAAAAGTATGACAATTCAATCACCAACTGGACCCATTGTGCTGCAAGGACAACAAATTTCAATACTGAAATGTGATGCAATGTGGCGTATGTGTATCGATTACCGTCGCCTCAATGCGTTGATAGTGCCAAGTAAATTCCCTGTTCCAATCATTGAGGAGCTGCTAGATGAATTGACAGCCTGACAGGGGCATCGTGGTTCAGTAAACTCGATCTTCGAGCTGGCTACCACTAGATACGCATGACAGCAGGCGAAGAATACAAAACAGCATTTCAGACACACTCAGGGCATTACGAGTACAATGTCATGCCATTTGGGCTATCAGGGGCACTTGCAACCTTTTTAGGCGCCATGAATGATACTTTGCAACCTCATTTATTCCAAAACCCTAGAAGCACACGTCCAGCATCTAACAGAGGTCCTACAGTTGCTGCACCGTGGTCAGTGGAAGGTTAGAAGATCAAAGTGCTCTTTCGCTCAATGCCAACTGTCATACCTGGGGTATATTGTCAGTGGAGCTGGTATTTCCACAGAACCAGACAAAGTTCGACAGGTTCAGCAGTGGCCAGTACTGAAATCAGTCAAGGAATTGCGCCAACTCTTAGGGTTTACAAGCTATTACCGCAGATTCATGAGGTTCTATGGGGTGATCGTCAAGCCACTGACACATCTACTCAAGAAGAATGTGGCCTTTATGTGGACAAGTGAATGTGATACTGCCTTTGCTACTCTTAAACAAAGTCTAATGACAGCTCCTATTCTGGCCTTGCTAGATTTCAAGCGGCAATTCCTTATCGAGACAGACGCCAGTGATATGGGTATCGGCGCAGTACTCCAGCAAGACGGACATATGATAGCCTACTTGAGCAAGGCATTGGGTCCACGCAATAGGGGTCTTTCGACTTACGAGAAGGAGATAATGGACATTCTGTTTGCAGTGGAGCATTGGCGCACTTACCTGCAAGCAAACGAGTTCGTGATCAAGACAGACCAGCGCAGTCTAGTTCACTTGGAAGATCAACGACTCCACACACCGTGGCAATAGCGAGCATTTACCAAACTCTTGGGCTTGCGCTACCGGTTATGCTACAAAAAAGGCATTGAAAATGGCGCTGCTGATGCACTTTTGAAAGTGCATGGTTGCCCCCATGTGTGGTTTTGGTAATTAATGACAATCTCTATGGACTAATGTTTGTATTGAGCAATATTTGTAGGTGTGTCCATAAGCATTGCTTGATCTCCATATGTTGGAGTCAAGGCTAAGGGAAGAAGAGTATGTGTTGATCAAGGCTAAGTGCGAGTTGATCAACACTCAAGTCCAAGTGAAGATATGCCAAAGAGGTGCCTCTCCCATATTGGTGTATGGGAGAGCAACATGTGAATCTTCACCAAGGGAAGCGCAATCGAGAAAGGTGGTGCATCTTGAGCAGATGAAGATCATCTTCATCGACCTCAAGTGGATTATGCGCAAGGCAAAGGTATGATCTTGATAGGGTTTCTATTTTACCGGTCTCATGTTGTTAGTGGAGAGACCGGGTTATAGGATAGATAGCCGTACTATCAAGAGGGGCTCTCGACCGAATATCGTGATCGTATCATCATAGAGAGCACAAACCTTTGCATCCATGCAATCATCTTTATTGGTTCTTATTTGTCTCTTACCGTGGTGTGGTCTTGGTACTTGTCGTGTTTGTCATGACAAGGCTAAGTTCACCGAAAACGGTTTTTATATGCGTCTTCTATTGTGTTTTCGGTTTTGGAGATTTTGTCGGTTCGTCCGTTGATACCCACAAGTATAGGGGATCGTTGAAATCTTCGATGTGTAAGTATTAGTATCGATCCCACGAGGAGTAGAAGGTATAAGTATTTATCCTCTCAAATAAGAGTGTCACTTCTCTTATTATCTATGCACTAGACAAACTAAAATGATTAAATGATGCAAGTGTTTTTGGGTTTTTTGTGTAGAGTTTGCAATAAAGTAAAATGCTGAAAATAAAATATGACAAGTGAAAGCTCTCAAAGAGAGAAAGCCCAATCCTCTATGCAGCAAGAGGACAAGCTTGACTGGTGTGTTTCTTATAGGTGGAAAACGTTCCCAAGGGCTACATGGATTTCATGGCATAAATATTTCTAGAATAACAAGGTAAACATTTTGTCAAGTTTTAATCTTCTTTGGACGGAGCCATAATTAGGTGTAGTTAAATAAATAAACTAAACCCCTTATGATGGATCATGTGGCCAAGTAAATCACTGCACAAGAATTATTAAGAAATAAAGTCCCACCATAGCATTACACTCTAAGGTCCCCGATATAAATCCCCTCCTAATGTAACTTCATGTATTAAACCAAGGTTTACGTGTCCTCCTATGTCCTACCCATTCCATCACACTAGTGTGATAGCACCTTCATGCATTACTCAATATATGGTCCACTTCATACATTGTACATCAAGACAATCATAAAAGATAAAAACTTGACCAAATACTCAGCACAAGTTAAGTGAAAATTATTGCCAATACATCCTATGCCCCCAGGAACATGAGAGAACTACTCACAACGCCAAGACATGATATGATTCAATGTTATAAGTGATACAACACAATATGAAAATATAATCTCCCCACAAAACAATGACAAGTAGCAATTAACAAACATGTAGAATAGTACTTAGACAATATCTAGGGTTCGAACTATCTCAAACTATGAGGGGGATGAAGTAGATCACAAAGATGGTGATGGAGATGGTGCTGGTCTTGACAGTAGTGTTGATGGAGACTCCGGAGGGGGGATGGAGGAGCCTTCCGGCAGCGTTTCCCCCCTCCAATCTTCTCCGGCGGCAGCCTTCTGTCTCCTATTTCTTGGTTTTGTGTTTATCCGCCGCCTCCTCGCGAAAGCCGTCGGGGGACTATTTTTATAGTCGGTTTTAGGTCAAGACGAAGCCACGGAGACGAAAACGGACGGCATCAGAGCCACGAGACCCAAGATGGGGGGTCCCACGTGGCCAAGGAATCTGGCCGCGTGGGCCCACCTCTTTTGGCCCTCGGGTCTCCGTTTGTTCGCTTCCTTCGCTCCTACGCTTCGTTCCTTCCAAAAAATGATCCCCGCAAAATATTAGGTCATTTGGACGTCGTTTGGGTCCCTGAAACATCAAAATATAGAAAATAGGGTTTTCTGCCAGTGCAGGGTTAATTCCAGAAAAATAGAAAAACTGTGAAATCTTCCCAAAATCCTTATAAAACAATGATATAACCCTTATATGATGCAAATATGATTGAAATATGAGTATTATAATGCAAAGTTCATGTATGCATTTTACATGCATCAGCATCCCCAAGCTTAACCTATACTCGTCCTCGAGTATGAAGGTGATAAAACCAACATGGACTTTGCATTTTAATAGTATCANTTGTTGAAAAATTGCTTGAATTGTCAATGCGACAAAATGCTGTTTGTGTGATGATAGAATAAAATGAAAAGCCTGCATAGTTTTGTAGATCATGGTGTGGATACTTGATGCTTCTCAATTGTTTTGAGATGTTAAGTTGAATGCTTAAACTTGCTGGTTATTTGAGTGGAATTGATTATTAAAGAAATATGGTTGAAAGCTTGAAATTGTGTGTTTTTTTCACAGTTGTTAATTCATAGTGCTAATCTTTCGATCAAAAGAATTGTTTGGTCAACAAGGGAGATGGTGTAGAGTTTTTATGGTTATGACCGGTAAATGTCTTATGTTGTTCTGTTACTGGTTATTGTTAGATGTTTGCTTCAAACACCTTTTTTTTTGCTAAGCCTAAAAATTCGTACTGAGTGTATGGTTCACTCGTGCATCCAATCCCCAAAGCCAAACTTTTTGCCAGCTGAGTCCACCATATCTACCTATGCATGGTACTTCCTACCATTCCAAGTAAATTTGTCATGTGCTACCTTTCAAAATTCAAAATAATTCTTCTTTGTGCCTCTGTTTTTAAGCTCATGAGGGAGCAGTAGAGAGCTCGATATAACTTGTGACAAGCGAGGTCATTTCCCCCCCTTTCACACCCTGGTTTTGATGGATTACGTCTTCACTTGATCAACCCGAGAGCAGCTTAAGCAAAAAATATAAATATAACTCACAATTCTCCTCCGCGCAATGCAAATCTGAGAAATCAGCCCAAACATTGGACAGTGGCGAAACCAAGGAGAAAGAAGAGTGTACTCGCTCTCCTAAGAACCAGCTGCTCTCACAAGTCTAAAAACCTTGCTTGTCATGAGGGACTAGATAGCTTCTCTGTTGTGAAGTCGTTGACGAAAGCATGCATACCTCAAAATCATTTTACTTCTGTTTTAAAAACCAAAAAGCTCTAGCACATGACTAATCCCTGCTTCCCTCTGCGAAGGGCCTTTCTTTTACTTTTAATGTTGAGTCAGTTTTTCCTTTTTCCTTCTATCTCCACAAAAAGCAAACATCTAGCATTGACCCTGGGTATCGTTGAGCATATTACATTATCAAGATTAAACATGAATCTTTATATTGACTTTATCTATAAGATAAGCCGTTGGAAGTTGAAGCTCTTTGCTAATGCTTACATCTTTCTTTGTGTTGATTCTCAAACACTTGTGTCATGGAATTATTATCCTTGTGAATTAGTCAAATATGTTGATCACATTGTTTTCATGTCTTTGACATACTATTTATGAAAGGTTTTGCTTAGATGATTCAACTTGTTTATTCATTGCTTTCTTGCTATCAATTATAGACAATTGTTTTGTATCTCTTCATTCACATCCTTTGATATGCATCAATATCTTGATCAAGAATGTGTTGGTCGCATGTCTCATCAAAAATTATTTGTTCTCACTTACCTAATCGAGGACGAGTAGGAGTTAAGCTTGGGGATGCTGATACGTCTCAAACGTATCTATAATTTTTGAGTGATCCATGCTAGTTTTGTGATATTGTCACATGTTTTTACTATCATTTATATCATTTTTATGCATTTTGTCAGACTAACCTATTGACAAGATGCCAAGTGCCAGTTCCCTGTTTTTGCTGTCTTTTTGTTTCAGAAATTTACTTCTGGAAATATTCTCGGAATTGGACGAAAATTTACGGGGAATTTTTATTTGCCACGACGAACTACCAGACCAAAGGAGAGCTGGAGGGGAGACCGACAGGGCAGGTGCGCCCCCCTGCCGCGGGTCAAGGGTCACCCGTGGGTGGGGCCCGCCCCTACCCGTGGGACCACGCCTCGACGCCCTCCGACGCCTATAAATTGCCTTTTACCCTAAAAACGTCGAGGCGGCCATTATTTTCCAGAAACTCGACCCCGACGCGCCGTCACCGAAAACCCTAGTTCGGGGTCCAATCTAAAGCTGATCCCGGCACTCTGCCGGAGGGGAGATCGATCCCGGAGGGCTCTTCATCGTCATGCCTTCCTCCGGGATGATTTGTGAGTAGTCTCACCTTGGACTACGGGTCCATGGCAGTAGCTAGTTGGTAGTCTCTCTCTTGTGCTTCATGTCTTATGATCTTGTGAGCTGCCTAACATCATCAAGATCGATTATTGTAATGCTATGTGATGTGTTTGCTAGGATTTGATGGATTATAAAGTTATGTTCAGATTGTGCATGATTCTTATATGAGTAATTTATGTTTTTGCATGCTCTCCGATGTGCGTAGTTATTTTGGCCAAGTGATTGTGTGTATTTCCAAGAGAGGGTATTTATGCTAGATACTGGGTTCATGCCCCCTTTTGTTCCTGGGTACGAGTGACAGAAACGTCTAAGGGCGAGGGTGTGCTGTTGCTACTAAGGGTAAAACAGCCGTGTTAATGTCTCTTTTGATATTAGTATTGCTTACTTCATGCACTTTACTTAATGCAATTGTCTGTTGCTTGCAACTTAATACCGTTGGGTGACAGGCTGGATAGCGATCCCACGGTGGACTTTTTAGACAAAGACGCAGTTGGACTCAACGGTCTTTGTTCCTTATCGTGATGCCTTCATAAATATTATCATGTCCTTTTTGTCATAGCTAAATTGGGTTTGTGTCATGATCTTGTCAATTGCCTAGCTGTAATTCGTTCACCCATAACATGCATATTTTATTTACTTGAGAGACTCCACTAGTGAACTCATGGCCCCCGGTTCATCTTTTTACATTGTTTACAATCTCATTTACTTGCTTTTAATCATCATTACTCATCTGGTCACTTTTCTTATTTCATCTATTTCATCATACAATTAATCGTTTTGTTTTCTGCGAGACCGGAAAGATTGACAACCTTTCCGCCGTTGGGAGCAAAGTATTTTGGTCGAGTGTGTGCACGTCCACGTCTGTTGAAGGTCAAGCGTCAGAGATCTTCAGCATTCACCTCGTTGTTGATTTTAAAGTACTACTGGTTCGATAAACGTCGGTTCGTTAAACGAGGGAAAACTGCTACTAGCTGCAATTCCGCCTTCGCTTGGGGTACCACCCAACTTATTTTAATACAGCAACAAGCCACAGGACCAGATATCATCTGTTCTTCCCCAAGATGCTAACCAGTTCATGATACCATTGCAAGTTCTGGGGCACCGGCAGAAGACCAAGGCCAACAGGGTGGTGGAGCAAGTGCGCATCAAGTGGTCCAACGATGCAGTGCCAGAGTCTTGGGAGGACAGGGATGAACTCCAAGCACGCTTCCCATACGCGGCGGCTTGGGGACAAGCCGCACCTGAAGAAGAAGGGGGTGTTAGCACCACTACCACTACCGGGCCACATCCTCCTCCAAGCCCAAGGCCCATCAGGATGCGCAGGCCCAACCCATGTAACACGGGTGGAGTCTGGACTACGTGAGGTATAAGAGCACGCGTGATCCAAGGAGCAGGTATCGTAGATCGATCAGGCAACGGCGGCGGCGGCTTCCTTCTCCCACCTGGCTCTAAACCCTAATCCCCTTCTTGCTGTTTCTCTTTGACACAATTATGTCTGTATCAGAGTGAATCCTGGATCTATAACCATAACTCATGACTCATCGATCCAATCCGATATATGTGAGCGAGTGTAGCTCACACATCCATCCTCCTAGCTAGCCTCATCAGCTTGTCGTTAATGGCGAGCGCAGCCGGCCAGTATGTCAATCTTGTATTCTTCCCTAGATCCATCTTCTATGCTAGTATACTTTGTTAATCAGACTAAAAAGCTTTCAGGCATATATATCCCTTGCTTTTCCCCACGAGAGAGCGATCAGTTGCTTAGTTCGGTAGGTAGCTCGCGCTGATGTAGGACGGCTACTGACTCATCTTGCTTAACTTTAGATACTGCTATATACGTCTGCCATCGCCCAAGTTGGATTAATAAACGTTACTACTGCTACTCGGTCGTCAGGACCTTTTGCGTCCATGCCAAAGATTAGCAGACCTACGGTTATTAGGAGCACCTGGTCGACACTGAACTTATTAGGAGCACGTACGTGTGCAATCAATCGATTAGCAGACCTACGGTTATACAGTATATATACATTTAGATGGGGTCGTACTCCTAGCTAAAGTGCAGCTGGGTATTCGCACTTAAAGAATTGCAGGCGGCGTTAGGTGCTAATCTGACGCACCATGCATCTCCATCACCATGGCCGGCCGGCCACCATTACAGACCGAGGCCGCCGGGGGTAGGTGTTCTGCACTGAAGTCTGAGGGGACATCAGCACATGATGCGGGCAGAATATGCATGATTCAGCCATGTTTTTATTTCTATCTACCCATGATTGCATATAAATATATCCCTTTTGAGGGCACTAGGAACAGATATACTCTCTCTTCAACAACAGAAAGAGTATCTGTAACTTTCTCTCTTTATTTATTTGTAAGAAATTCAATCTCTCTCTGCAAGAAGGCATGAGGTGGCTTCAGTAAGCTTTTTGTCGTCCCGATGTTGCTCAGTTTCCACTCACCCCAACTGATTTTCTCTGAACTTGCAAGTGAAGTCAGTAGGAGGGCACCTCAAATTTCACAACTAGTGGAACTAAGTAATTTTGAAAGAAAACATCATCTGATGATATTTATTTTGAGAATCTTTAGGAAATCCAGTTTAGGATATAAAATAAACATTTTGGTATTTAATGGCAGAGGAGGCAGGCCGGCCACATGCATGTATTTGTACTCTTCTACTCCCAAGTGATTATGCTTTGGCGGCTTTCGGCTGCGGGAGCCCACAATGAGCGACACGCGCACGTTGAGCCTCACACACTCGGTGGCACAGTGCATCGTATACCTGTCAGGCTGACAGTTGGGCCCAGTGACAACGATGTCGGCGTCACGTGTAAAGTATGGCGATTCCGATTTTTTAAAGTTAATACAGTAAGTTGTCTTCTCCGTTTAATGATTTTTTATGGCCACCATCACCTCCACTGGACCAAAAATGATGACAGTTCTGTTTGCGACAGATGTTGAAGGGAGGGAAATGACCAACTCCACTATGGCCACCGTATATGGTATACAAAATTTCTTCTCAAGAGAAAAAGACTATATGAAAAAAATATCCCATGGTCTCAAATCCTACATACCAGAAAATCTCTTTACAATTTTTATCTAAGAAATGTAATCCTCCAAAAATCCGTTTGGTTCTAATAGTTGGTGCATGGAACTTTAGTTCTAATAAAATCACACGGGAAATGGGGTGTTACAGTATAATTAGATTGCCCACCTTCTCTCCATTCGTTTGAAATTTTGGTTCTACCGGTTGGGGCATGAAAATTGACAAATTGTAGTGCATGAGTTAACAAATTTGACGTAGAATACTTCTTCTCTATGAGGAAATAGAAAACTCTCATGTTCCAAACTGGTTCTATTTTTTTTCTATAGTTTTTACATGAGTTTCTTGCACCTCATTGTTTATAAATGGTAGACGCATATAAGAATCTCTTTGGTTTAAATAAATTTCGCAGGAACTTTTCCTATGAAATTTGATTTGTAATTGGAAAGCATATAATTTTTTCTATGATCAACTTTGCACGTAATTGTAAAGAAGATAAATCTCAATTGAGTACAACCTTATGGAAATTTTCTTTTGTTACCACTATTTTGCTTATATCAAAATTTGAGATTGCTGATAGAGCTTGCCGCTATGTCATAACCGAGATCTTTAGAGAATTAATTATGTTAACCAAATAACCTGTATTATAGATTACCTTGTTTTCATTTATTTTTCTTGTAGGATTGGATATGCCTTGACATTAGAATTCTGCATTGTTAATAGCCTGCTAACAAAAATGTTCTAATTATTATGATCGTTTTTTAGGGATTATTATGATCGATTTTTTCATAACAACTAACATAAAGTTAATGGGAGTTACATCACAGAAAAGAATAGGAAGGAAATAAAGTTAATCTTTCCTTAGAAATGCATGAAACAAACGGTAGTGCACTTGGGTGGAAGAGGCCAAGCAGAGGTGGCGAAGCCTGAAAGCGAGCTCTAGGGTACGAGAAGATCAGAGCAGCCAACGAAGGAGAGAAGAATAAAAGCTGGGAGAGGTCCAAGATTCGCACTGGAGACCTTGGTTCCAGTCTTTTCTCCTTGGCTCATTGGAAGGTCCTGGCACCTGGGTTCGAGGCGGCTGGTGCAAGAAAGGTGGGGTTCTGGGTCTCTCGCATCAATCATTTTGGTTTTGTTTTCTTGGGTGCTTGGATTTTCTGCCTTGCCACTGGCTTATGGGGCAAAAATGATAAAGGTTCATTGCTCTTCCTTTTTTGTCTCAATTTTTTCGTTCGTGGTTCATAGTTTTTCTTGTTCATCTTCAGTTCTTCGAGATGTTCTTTGTTAGGAACGATAGCCGTGCCAAAAGTGGTACGAATGCTGAATTTTTTCTTCCCTTTTCTTTTTTGCAATATCAGGTGCTGTATTCATGGCTCAAGGCTATTGATTGGCGGCCACAGCCTTCGATTCCGAACTCTGTGCGCTGCAACACTTTGGGATCTCCGCCGCTAAATCCCAGCGCTTGCCACGGTTTTGTCCAAGGCAACCTTCCTGTAAATCAAAGACGAGAAGTCTTGGATTTTTGCCGATAACAATCCCAAGTCTTAGCCCTAAAGCTTGCAAATTTGGGACCTGTTTTCCCTCACCAACAGAAGCAAAACCGAAGTAGGTGGGGTTAAGGGGTTAACTGGATTTTTTCTGCAAGAACGAGGTGTTACAGATTGGGGAAATTTCTCCAGTCCCGCTCCCGTCTAGTCGATTCTTGGGCTTGGACATGGAGAGGCAATCCAGCTTCCGTCTGGGCGCGCTGGAGAAGCTGAAGAGCTTCCGAGGGCTGGACAACTTCCGAGGGAAGAGCAAGGACAGCCCTGGCAAGCGCGGCGACACGGCGCTCCACCTCGCGGCCAGGGCCGGCAGCGTCTCCCATGTCCATAAGATCCTCGCCGAGTTCGACCGGGAGCTGGTCGGGGAGTTGGCCGCCCGGCCGAACCAGGACGGGGAGACGGCGCTGTATGTGGCCGCCGAGAAGGGGCATACCGAGGTGGTGCGCGAGATCCTCAAGGTGTCAGATATGCAGACGGCGGGGATCAAGGCCAGCAACAGCTTCGACGCTTTCCATATCGCGGCGAAGCAGGGCCATCTTGGTGAGCTGTTTTTCCTTCTCACCAGTATATTGTTCTGATAATTCATTTCGATCCAATACTATGAAATGGTTCTTAAGAGTGGAAAAATGGAATTTGGGCATATATTGGTGCAGTGAGTAAATTTTGTCAGGTGGAAAAATATCTGCTCTTATCTGATTGGGTTGGTGGCATACCGTCAAGAACAATGATTTTGCTCATATTCTTCTCATCTAGAACAAGTGCTAGCATCAATTATTCCGTGGCTATGTTTTCTCATTAATGGGCTGAAAATAATGCATACTGAATTTGATTTAGTCTCTAAATTTGACTATTTTTATGTAGGTGGCAACTGACAAAGTGACAAGTTGGGTTTATCATTAACACTAGCACTAGCAGTCTTTAAAAAATAAATACTAGCTTAGCAGTCTTGATTTATGAGGGGCTGGGAATTCTGGGTTATTTTCGAGAAGAAGTTACGTCATGATGTATATAAATTAGTCGTAGGTCTATTGTGCACATTGCCACATTGTATAGAATGCAACCATTAGTTAGGTCGTATCTCACTAGGGTTTATTCTACTGAAGCTTACATCCTTCTGATCTGTTGACTTTATGCCAGTGGAGATCGAATGACAGTCATAAGCCATAGCTGTAATACTTTATACTTGTGTGATATATGGTTTGAGGAAAATTTCCGAAACACCGAGGTTTATTCTCTTCTGCCATTTGCTGATTTTTTGCAGATGTTTTGAAGGAGCTGTTGCAGGCCTTTCCTGCTCTAGCTATGACTACAAATTCTGTAAACGCTACAGCTTTGGAGACTGCTGCTATCCAGGGTCACATTGATATTGTCAACCTCCTACTGGAAACTGATGCTAGCCTTGCCAAAATTGCGAGAAATAATGGAAAAACAGTTTTACACTCCGCAGCAAGGATGGGCCATGTGGAAGTTGTAAGATCACTGCTAAATAAGGATCCAGGGATTGGTTTAAGAACAGACAAGAAGGGGCAAACGGCACTGCATATGGCGTCCAAAGGAACAAATGCCGAAATTGTGGTTGAACTGTTGAAGCCTGATGTCTCAGTTAGCCATCTAGAAGACAACAAGGGGAACAGGCCACTGCATGTCGCAACTCGGAAGGGCAATATCGTTGTAAGTTATCAGATTTTATGAAACATTTCTACAGTACCATTTTTCACTTGTATTTCTTTCGGTCATTTGCTATCCTGTCCTGTTACTTACTGAACCTAGTTTTGCTAAGAATCATTGAGCCTAAAGTTCAGGATTTATTTTGCTGTAAACATCTTCTTTGCTTATCATTACGAATTTACGAATTTACGATCATGTTTTTCTTTCAAATAAAATAAAATTCAGAACAACACTCTATGTCAACCTGTTAAAGACGCATATTTCCCTGAAGATATCAGGCCAAAGAATTGTTTGTAGCTGATTTGTTTTAGAACTTCCCAGTTCCTATGTTATAGTTCTTTGCATCTTGGCTGATATATGTGTAATTTGTTACAGATAGTGCAGACTCTACTATCAGTTGAGGGGATTGACGTTAATGCAGTGAACAGATCTGGAGAGACTGCTTTCGCTATTGCTGAGAAGTTCAACAACGAAGAACTTGTTAACATCCTGAAAGATGCCGGTGGAGTAACTGCAAAAGAGCAAGTGCATCCTGCAAATCCAGCAAAGCAACTTAAGCAAACAGTGAGTGATATTAGACATGATGTGCAGTCCCAGATCAAGCAAACACGTCAGACCAAGATGCAAGTCCAGAAGATCAAGAGCAGGCTCGAGAAGCTCCACATCGGTGGGCTAAACAACGCCATCAACTCCAACACCGTCGTCGCAGTTCTTATCGCCACCGTTGCGTTTGCTGCCATATTTACCGTTCCCGGCAATTTCGTGGAGGATATGAGTGAAGCACCGCCCGACATGTCCCTGGGACAGGCATATGTGGCGAGCAACCCGGCCTTCATAATGTTCCTTGTCTTTGACTCCTTGGCCCTCTTCATCTCGCTCGCCGTCGTGGTCGTCCAGACGTCCCTCATCGTCGTCGAGCAGAAGGCCAAGAGGAGGATGGTGTTCGTGATGAACAAGCTCATGTGGCTCGCGTGCCTCTTCATTTCAGCGGCCTTCATAGCTTTAACCTACGTCGTGGTCGACCATGGCGACTGGTGGCTGGCCTGGTGCACAATGGCGATCGGCGCCGTGATCATGCTGACCACCCTCGGATCCATGTGCTACTGCATCGTTGCGCACAGGATGGAGGAGAAGAGCATGAGGAAGATCAGGAAGGCCTCGGCGAGCCAGTCCCGCTCGTGGTCCATGCCGGTCGAGTCGGACCCAGAGCTGTTGAACACCGAATACAAGAAGATGTATGCGTTGTAGATCAGTGTCACAACCGCATCATGATGATTTGTATATAATTAAGCTCTGTTTTGCTCAGTTGAATGATCGATAACCTTCAGTGGGGACTGCCATGAATTGGAGCATATATGGTGCCTATATTTAGTGGAAGGTACTTTTTCTGCCAAAACAAAATCACCTCAGCTGTGCTTATTAGTGGGGATTGGCATGAACTGTAGGCTTGATTTCCAGCTGAAGATAGGCACGTGGATCTGTCATGTTGCATGCTGTATGGATTCATGGTAGTTTTTGCTAGTGGCCTTCTGTAGGCGTAATTTTGGATGAGTACCTGCAGGTGGAAGTCTACTCAAAAAAATGTTTGGCTCTTGAACCTGAAACAGACAGTCAGGCTACAGGTGAAAGTCTCCCAAAATGATTTCACTGTCATGTCTTTATCAAAAAAAAAAACTGTCATGTTGATCATCCTGCCTGGATCATCTAAGGTGGCGTTTTAACTTAGCAAGTTGTCGGCACAGTGGAAACCAGGGTACCACGAGCCGGCCTGCCAGGGTCCACAAGATTCTTTGGACGATTTTCGCTAAGGACCAGGCTCTCCAGCCTGGCGAGCCTCGCGAGGGTTTTTTCCTCGCGAAGGATCTTCCCCTCCTCGCCGAAGGTTTCTTCCCTTGGCGAGGGATCGCTCCTCGACAAGGTGTCTCCGACGCCACCCGCAATTCCGCTAAGGACCCAGCCGGAGGGCTCGGCGAGGCTGTTCGCCTCGCGAAGCCCTCTCTGCCCCCGCGGCAGAGCGCACATGGGCTCTGCGCCATGTGCAGAGTGACGCGCGTGCCTACGCGCGATGACGACGGCGCCGCAGTTGCTGTTTCCATGTATAAAGCAGTCAACAAAGCGGAGCCAAGCAAAGCGGACAACGAGTATTGCCTCTTTGGTGATAAGGGAACCGTCTGCAGCTACGCTCCAAGGACGACGTCACCGTGGGTCACCTCCCACCTCGGCAAGCGCTAGCCCACCGTCCGGCTGGTCGGTGACCTTTTTCAGCTTTGGTGACGCCGTTCCCCTGCCGTGGACCGCGTCCACGAGCTTTACCTTTATGGTGGACTTCACCTTTATCGTGCACCGCGCCTCCTCCATCGTCGCGGTGTGGTAACCCTTCCCGCCCAAACGTTTGGGCAGAGGAGGTCCAGGACGCCTATAAAAGGAGGGGGAGCACGCCCAAGCAAAGGGTTCCAAGATTCCTGAGCCTAAACCCTAGATCTGAAGACTAGCAAGTAGCCATTGTTAGCCACCTCGAGCTCGACAAGCTCTCCTTGTACTGTAAACTCTCCAAGCAGTGCAATACACCGAAGCAGGACGTAGGGGTTTTACCTCCTCAAGAGGGCCCTGAACCTGGGTAAGACCGAGTGTTCTCTTTCTGCAGTGCTGTCCCGCAGCGAGTCCGACGAGCACCGTCGCTGGAGCACGTTGAGGGTTGTTTGATTCCGTGTTTAGCCCCTTACTCGATCCTTCTCGAGACACCCCCAGTTCCTGGGACAGTTCTCCGACATTTGGTGCGCCAGGTAGGGGGCTGAGGCGCATCTTCAACCTCGACGCAGCCATGGCCGGCCCTTCTCGCGCCGAACGGCTCGCTCGCCGGGCAGCCAGCGCCGCCACCGCTCCTCCTGCTGGCAACCCGCGCGGCCGCCCGCGCGGGAGCGCCGCTCCGGCGCGCCGCGCCGACCCCGAGCCCCGCGTCGAGCACCCGGATGACGACGACATCGACCACGCTCAGGACGACCTCGGCGAAGAAGAGGCCTCCTCCCTGCACCCGTCGCGGGACCGTGCTGCCTCCTCGCTGGGCCGCCCTGCGCCCAGCCCGGCGACTGCACTCCTCATGGCGCAGGAGCTGCTGCAGTACCGCCCCACGCCGGCGGCTCAGGAGGCATGGCTCAACCACGTCTCCGAACTCATCGGCGCCGCTCGGGCCGCCGCACCTGCACCGTCTCGTTCCCTGGTTCCTTCTTCTGCACTCGTGGGGGATGTGGCGCACGGCGCACCTCCCGCGCCTCCTCGCCAGCCCGCGCCCGCTCCAGCTCCACCGGTTCCACCGCAGCCTGCTCCGACGGGGGCTCCTCCTCGCGACGGCCGCGCTGCATCGCACGCGTCGTCGCCGCACGACTGCCAAATCGTGCAGCGAGCCCCTGAGGATGCACGCGTGAGCATCGAGCGCGGGCAGGAACGCCGCAACCGCGCTGTCCAGGACGTCGCCACCGCCGGGCGCCACCTCCGCGCCACCCTCGCCAACGGCACGGTCACCTACGGCACGACGGCCGCGTTCACTCGCAGCCTCCGTCGCGTCGTCTGGCCAGTCAAGTTCAGGCCGGACCTCCCTCCGCGCTACGACGGCAAGAACAACCCCCTGGAGTTCCTGCAGCTCTACTCTCTGGCCATCCAGGCCGCTAGGGGCGACGACAAGGTCATGGCGAACTGGTTCCCCATGGCCCTCAAGGACTCCGCGTCCTCATGGCTCACCAATCTCCCCGCCGAGTCCATCAACACCTGGGAGGAACTCTGCCGGTGCTTCGTCGCCAACTTCAAGGGCACGTACGAGCGCGGCCTCACCTACAACGACCTCCGCGCCGTGCGTCAGAAGCCCGGCGAGACCCTCCACAAGTACATCCAGCGCTTCAGCCAAGTGCGCAACAAGATCCCCAACGCCACCGACGCACAGGTCATCTCGGCCTTCCAGGCTGGGGTCACAGACGTGCGGATACTCGAGAAGCTCGGCATCCACGACAACATCACCACCGTCGTCAAGCTTTTCGACTTGGCGGACAAGTGCGCCAAGGCTGAAGAGGGCCGCTTGTTCGTCAAGAACGAGCCAGGGGACCCCACCGAGGGGTCCAAGAAGAAGAAATCCTCCGAGAAGCGCAAGACTACTGCGGTCCTCGCGGCAGAGCCCGACAGCCAAGCAGCCTCGCCAAGCTGCCACTCCAGCCGCATGACCTGAGAAGAAGGATGATCGTCCCTTCTTCATCTACCACAACAGGCATTCTCACGCCACCGAGGACTGCTACGACCTCAAGAGGCTTCGCGAGGCTCGCGAGGCAAACGGAGGCCGCGGAGGCCGCGGCGGCCGCGGGGGGCGATGCTGGAACAACAACTACAACGACAACTACCAGCAGAACCCCCAGGCCAACGCCGCCCAGCCCACGAACGACAACCTGCCTGCCGAGGCTGACGAGGGCTACCAGGTGCCTCGTGGGGCCGCTTGCATCCTCGGCGGGGCTCAGGCCCCTCGCTCCAACCGCCACTTCAAGCAACTCGCTCGCGAGGTCGCAGCAGCCCTTCCTGGAGTCGAGGCCTCCAGGCCCCTCAAGTGGTCCCAGTGCCCCATCACCTTCGACTCCGGTGACCACCCCAAGTCCACTTCGACCGTTGGCACCATCCCGCTGGTCTGCACCCCCACCATCAACAACATCGCCGTCTCTAAGACGCTGATTGATGGGGGTGCCGGCCTCAACGTCATCTCCGTCGAGACATTCGAGAAGCTGCAGGTGCCCTACGAGCGGCTCATGCCCACCAGGCCCTTCTCGGGAGTGACAGAGGGTCTTACCACCCCTTTGGGGCAGGTGAGGCTCGCCGTCACTTTCGGCACCCAGGCCAACTACCGCACCGAGCTGATCGACTTCGACGTCGCGCACATCGGCCTGCCCTACAACGCCATACTCGGCTACCCCGCCCTCGCCAAGTTCATGGCGGTGACCCACCACGCCTACAACCTCGTCAAGCTCCCTGACTCGGGTGGCACCATTGTCATCCGCGGCGTAGTCTCGGACGCCCTGTACGCTGCGCAAGCGGCCTACAAGGCTGCCGCGGTGGCGTCACCCACTGATGAGGACGAGGAGCCCCTCCCGAGGCCCCCCGCGAAGAAGAAGCAGCTGTTCTCTCAGGAGAAGGCTGCGACAAAGCAAGTGTCTCTGGAGGCAAGCGGCTCGGGGGCTAGCGTCACCATCGACGCCAACCTGCCTCCCAAATAGGAAAGCGCGCTCGTCGCCTTCCTCAGGGCAAACTCTGACATGTTCGCCTGGACACCGTCAGATATGTCCGGAGTACCGAGGGAGGTGATCGAGCACCACTTAGCCGTGTGTCCAAACGCACGCCCCGTCAAGCAAAAAGCGCGGCGCCAAGCGCCAGAGAAGCAAGACTTCATCGTCAAGGAAGTAGACAAGCTGAAGAAGGCCAGCATCATCAAGGAAGTGGTCCACCCCACTTGGCTCGCCAATGGTGTGGTCGTCCCCAAGCACACCGGAGGAAGCCGCCTCTGCATCGACTTCACCGATCTCAACAAGGCCTGCCCCAAGGACCCCTATCCCCTCCCGAGAATCGACCAGATCGTGGACTCGACCGCCGGCTGTTCACCAGATCAAGATGGCAAAGGAGGACGAGGAGAAGACAGCATTTCTCACCCCTTGTGGTGTGTTCTGCTACGTCTGCATGCCCTTCGGTCTGAAGAACGCCAGCGCCACTTTCCAGCGCCTCATGAGGATCGCCTTGGGAGCTCAAATGGGGAGGAATGCAGAGGCCTACGTCGATGACATCGTCGTCAAGACCCGCGAGAAGGACACGTTCATCCAGGACCCCGAGGAGACCTTTGCCAACCTGCGCAAGGTCAACATCAAGCTGAACCCCGCCAAGTGCGTCTTCGGGGTCCCTTCAGGCAAGCTCCTCGGGTTCCTGGTATCTCACCGCGGCATTGAGGCCAACCCCGACAAAATCAAGGCCATAGAGCAGATGCAGCCTCCTCGTCGCCTCAAGGACATGCAGCGCTTAGCGGGATGTATGGCCAGCCTCGGCCGTTTCATCTCCAAGTTCGGCAAGAGGGCGCTGCCATTTTTCAAGATCATGAAGAGGTCCGGTCCTTTCAAGTGGACCCCTGAAGCGGCAAAGGCCTTTGAGGACCTGAAGAAATATCTGGCGAGCCCACCCATCATGGTTGCCCCACGCCCTCGCGAGCCTCTGAAGCTGTACCTTGCAGCCACTCCTCAGACGGCAAGCGCGGTCTTGGTGGCTGAAAGAGAAGAGCCAGTCCTCGACAAGCAGAACTCCGCCTCGCCAAGCCCAGAACCCCCCGACAAGGAAGCAGCCTCGTCAAGCCTCAGCCCCAAGAAAACCTCGCCAAGGACTCCACCGAGCCTGGAGAGGAGCCAGCCGCTGCCTCACCAACGACTACCCTCGTCAAGCATCCCGTGTACTTCGTCAGCACAGTGCTGCAGGACGCTCGCGAGCGCTACCCCATGCAGCAAAAGCTCTTTTTCTCGCTCCTCATCGCCTCCAGGAAGCTGCGCCACTACTTCCAGGGCCACCCCATCAAGGTGGTCACCTCATATCCCCTGGAGCAGGTCCTGCGCAACCCAAACGTGACAGATCGCGTCGCAAGCTGGGGCATAGAGCTACAACCTTTCGAGCTGGAGTTTGACACCACCAGGGTCATCAAGGGCAGAGTGCTGGCTGATTTCATGGCCGAATGGATGGACACGCGCAAAGAAGAAGAGCTTCCAGAGGAGGAAGCTACAACCTCAGGAGGGACGACACCAAGCCACTGGTGTTGGGAATATGCCCTAGAGGCAATAATAAAATGGTTTATTAGCATATTCATGTTTATGATAATAGTTTATTATCCATGCTATAATTGTATTAAATGGAAACATAATACATGTGTGGAATATAAACACCAGGTGTCCCTAGTAAGTCTCTACCGGACTAGTTCGTTAGTCAAGAGATGGTTAGAGTTTCCTAACCATGGACTTGTTATAGTCACTTGATAACGGAGTCATATCATTAGGAGTAATGATGTGATGGACAAGACCCGATAATAAAGAGTTGCAATTGATCGTGTCACACTAGTTTCATTGCCAACGCTTTTAGTATGCCAAGTATAGTTTCCTTAGACCATGAGGTTATGTCACTCCCGTTTACCGGAGGAATGCTTTGTGGACATCAAACGTCACTTCGTAACTGGGTGATTATAAAGGTGGCTTTCAGGTATCTCCGATGGTATTTGTTGGGTGACATGAATCAAGACTGGGATTTGTCCTTCCTTGTGACGGAAAAGATATCTCTGGGCCCTCTCGGTAATATAGCATCAGAAAGGTTGCAACCATGTGATTAAGTGTTAATCACGGAGATCCTATATTATGGACGAGTAAAGAGAATTTGCCAGGTAACGAGATAGAACTAGATATGGAGATATCGACGATCAAATCTCGGGCAAATTAAATATCGGTGAGACAAAGGGAATCGTATATGAGATTAAGAATCTCCGGCATCGTGGTTCAATCGATAAAGAACTTCGTTGAATATGTAGGAGTCAATATGGGCATCCCGGTCCCGCTATTGATTATTGATATGATCATGTCTGCATGTTCTCGAACCCGTAGGGTCACACACTTAACGCTCCGATATAGCTAGGGTTAGCGATGAGATATTTTGATGGAATGAACGAATGGTGATTCGGAGTCTCGGATAGGATCCCGGACATCACGAGGAGTTCCGGAGTGGTCCGGAGAATAAGATTCATATAAGGAAAGTGGTTTCCGGAGGTATCGGAAAAGTTCCGGGATTTTCTGGAAGGGTTCCGGAATATTCTAGAAGGTTCTAGAGGAGTCTAGAAGTGGGGCTCATAGGAGTATGGGGCCCACATGGGATAAAAGGGTGATGGGCTGGCCTAGGGCCAGCCGCACCACCCAGCCCCAAGGGGCCCATGCGTGAGGCCCAAGAGGGAAGGGGCCGGCCACCAAAACCCTAACCCTAGGGCGGCTGGCTTGGGGGCCAAGCCACCCCAGCCGCCGGCCCTAGGAAGGGATGGGGCGCACCCCCCTGGCCTCCTATATAAGGAGGGGCAAGGGGAGGGGTGCGGCACACTTGTGCCTCTCCCTTGCTGCCCTAGCCGCCCCCCCTCTTCTCCCTCCACCTCCACCACTTGCGCCACCCCTCCCGGAGGGCTGCCGCGAGTTGCACCTCCTCCTTGCTGCACCACCCCTAGCCGTAGGGCTGCTGCACCATCTCTCCCTCTCCCTCTTGCTTGGCTTGGCGAAGCCCCGCTCGTGGGAAGACTACACCATCAACGCCACCACAACCGTCGTGGTGCCGAGATCCATCTAGCCATCTCCACCTTGCTTGCGGGATCAAGAAGGAGGAGATCTACATCGAGCCGTCCGTGTGGATACCGCGGAGGTGCTGCCCCTTGTGGCACTTCGTCGGATTGGACTTCGAGGAAATACATCTCCTCGCGACTAGATGAGTCTAGTTGCGGGGATCGACTAGCCAACCCCTGCACCGACAAAACGCGTTTGTTGATCTTCAAGGGTAAGAGATTGGATCTCATCTTCGCTACCTCCATCTAGTAGGTCTAGATCCTTGGGGTTTATTCCGCTTGCTGCGTAGGAAAATTTTTGTTTTCTATGCTGCGACCCCTTCAGTGGTATCAGAGCCTAGATCTATTCGTAGATGTTGGTGCGATTAGAACACAAGTGTTGTGGGCGTTGATATTTTATGTTGCTACCTTCTCGTGTGCACTTTGCGTCTTTGCGGTATTGTGAGATGAAGCGGCCCGGACCAACCTTACTCGTCCACGCACGAGAGACCGGTTCCACGATTGACATGCAACTTGTTTTGCATAAGTGGCTGGCGGGTGTCTGTTTCTCTTGCTTTAGTGAAGATGCAATTTTCAATGGAAGGCCTTTCAAAAGGATGAGTAAATAAGCAACTACTATATCACCGTTGTGGTTTTGCGTAGATTAGAACGGTTCTATCTCGTTGACCCAAGCCACGTAAAAATTGCATAAACAAAGTAGAGGACGTCTAACTTGTTTTTGCAGAGGGGGTCATGTGATGTGGTATGGCCAATGTGTGATTTGTGATAATGTATGCAATGATCATGTTTGTAATCTTTCGCGACTTGCATGTCGACGAGTACGGCAACCGGCAGGAGCCATATGGTTGTCTTTTATTTTATGTGACCTACGTGTCATTGAATCACCATGTAATTGCTTTACTTTATTGCTAAGAGTAGCATTAGTTGTAGTTGCAATAGTTGGTGGACAACCATGGTGATGGTGCCACGATGATGGAGATCATGCCGATGATGATGGAGATCATGCCGGTGCTTTAGAGATGGAGATCAAAGGCACAAGAAGAAAGGCCATATCATATCACAATTATGAATTGCATGTGATGTTAATCCTTTTGTGCACCTTATTGTTATGCTTAGATGTGATCGCGACGGTAGCATGATAAGGTGATCTCTCATGTTAATATCAAGATGTGTTCTCCCCTAGTATGCACCGTTGCCAAAGATCTTCGTTTCGAAGCACCACGTGATGATCGGGTGTGATAGATTCAACATTCACATACAACGGGTGTAAGCCAGATTTACACACGCGGAAATACTACGGTTTCCTTGACGAGCCTAGCATGTACAGACATGGCCTCGGAACACAAGAGCCGAAAGGCTAAACACGAGTCATATGGATGATATGATCAACATGGCGATGTTCACCTTTGAAGCTACATCATCTCACGTGATGATCGGTTGTGGTGTAGTGGATTTGGATCGTGTGTCACTAAACAACCAGAGAGATGTTGAGTTTAGTGGGAGTTCATTAAGATGAACTGAAATTATCATAAACAAAAGTCCAGATGCCTTTGCAAAAATCCTTGTAGATCATGGTCGACTACGGTAGTCAGTTCGTTGCTGAAAAACTGCGTCTCGATGGGTCAAATTTTGTTGAGTAGTACCTGCGTCCTGAAAGAAGTCCTACACACCAATGATGAGCTCTACGTGCTAGAAGAACCAATAGGAGATAAACCTAAATATTTCTGCAAGCGATGAAGAGTACATGGAGTGGTTTTGAACCACCTACTTGAAAGTCAAGTGGATGATGTGCACCTTCATGAATTCTTACCTAAGTAGACAATTCAAGAACTTGACTACAATGGAGATTGTTGGTGAACTGAAAAATTGTTTTTCAGCACAAGTTAGAATTGTAAGGTTTGAATGTCTGAACGGTTTTCTTTCACTCAAGATGGAAGAGAACACTTGCTTGGAACAACACCTGAGGATAATGCATGAGATACATCATCATCTAGTGCTTGTTTGGAACCACGAGATGAATGACGGTTTCGCGATAGATGGGGTGATACGCTAGCTTCTCCCCAGCTTCAAGAATTGTGTCGGAGACTAGGTCATGGGAAGGGATTTGATCACTTTCTATGAGTTTGTGTCTCGGCTGCGTCATGTCAAAGTGGAACCCATAGCAAGAGAAGTTGGCAATGCAGAAAATATATATTGATATACAAGTTATAAGTGTTTAAGTCCAAATTGCAATTGTGGCGGTTTCGATAAGTATTTGATACTCATTCTGTTTTATGAAACAGAACCTGCTGCTTGAGATTTGCATAAAGGATATGGGAAGACGTTGCAGAACAGTGGCAATCAAGGAGTTGATGCTGGCAACAATCTGTCTCTACATTTATTATTTGGATTAGAGGATTTGAATAAGTTTTGTAATCGAATTAAGTGTGATTTTAATTAGTGTGTCTTGCTTATGTGAGACGGTTATTCATGTTAAAGACAATGGTTGTTCTATTTTCATGAGTAATCCTTTTTGGAAATCACAAGTTTCGATTATAAGTGTATTATTCTGTAACGCCCCAAGATCGGTACTATGCAGACTTAGCGATTTCCGCCAAATCCGCATAATAACGATCCTAGAGGACGCCCACCAGGCATAACGTGCAGGTCGCAACTCACACGTTATGCGGGTGGAATTGTGATAACATTACAACAGTTCTCGACGGATACCACAAAAGAACATATATATATACAAGAACGACTCACCGAGTCAAGAACAACAAGATACAATACAAAGATCCAAATAACAACGGAAGCGGGTAGCGTCCGGCTACGGACAAGATACAAATTGGACTAAGAGTCCTGAAGATAAGCAAAGGCACCATATCCCTGCCCAGGCCAAGCCGGAGGGATTCCCAAGCTAACGTCGTCACACTTCAAACCTGTTGGCTGCATTGGAATAGCAGCCCCGAAGGGGTCAGTACTATAAAACAGTACTGGCAAGTAATACTCACAAGATATCAAAGCTGGAATTCTGGGGAAAGAGGGTTAGCGATTGAGGTGGCAAGCAGCACTAACAACTTATAGAGACACGCTACAACTTCCGTCTATCAGAGACAAGGTAAGAGAGCGCATAAGGAACCAACTATTCTATCACCAAACAATACCCAGCCGATTGTTACTCCACGATCAACCCACGAGGAGCAACCCAAAGGCACGCACACGGTTGATCAAGTTTTAATCAGATGATTATTCATGTAATCTATCTTACTAGTCAAGTAATAGTCATCATAAGGTGCAAGTTGTCTATGATCTTTTTAGCCAGCGCATTTCACCAAGTCGTCCATAACCGCGGACACGGCTTTTCGAAAAGATTTAACCCTGCAGGGATGCACCAATGAACCCACACGCATCGAAACACTCGCTTAGAGGTGTACCGGTGGAGCGTTCGACGCAATACTTCCCTTCAATACAAACAAGTCCAGGGAGCCACCTAGCTAGGTCTGATCCACCTTGAGAGTCCGGCCGAAGCTTCGAGGTGGGCCTAACCGTTGCGCGCACGGCTTCGGGAGGAACACTCATACGATTGCCCCTCCTTCCACATGCGGTAAACGCCCATGCCGCAAGCCCTACCGTAAGTAACCACGTAACCATCATCTTCTTACCTTCACATCATCATCGTAATACGCGCGCAAATGGAAACACCCGAACTAAGTTGTGGCTCCTGGACAAGTTTGAGGATCCGGTAATAGATTGCGGGGAGGCCCATAGAACTCCCACATGTGGTTAGTGCGCTCAGTCTTGGATCAGCGGAAAAGAACTCGGGTCCTAGGCGACACTAGCAGAACAAATCACCACGATTGGCCTTCCGCCGGTGCCTTATCTTTATTAAGTTATTCCCATCGCAACAGAAAGTAAAGATTACCATTTTAGTTGAGCCTAGCTATCATATTATCAAGACTAGATAAAGAGAACAAGACTCAAGCAAGGCACCTAAGCATGCACTACGACTCGCAAGGCTAACAAGGTAAACAAGCAACAGGGTAATAGGATGTGGGGGTGGTGGCATATCATGGCTGCAAGGGAAACATGCATATAGGATCGAGACACAAGCATCGATATATATATAGCTAGCAAGGAACAAAAGATAGGACGAGTAAGAGACAGAAAACAAGCAAAGATAGCAAGGGAGTATCACTTGCCTGCAATCCGGTAGAGGTAGCAGGACCTGTCGTTGCTCACATCAACTCAACGGCCTATTCCCGAAGAAGCAACGAACACTGGAAGGCAAAAGATGCATTTTACTTCTATGGCAAAAGAAGCGGCATGTTGATGACATGATGCATGACAAATTAAAGGTTGTCAAATTTTATTCCCTAACGCATGGCAAATCATTTTAAATGGGATCGGTGCAAATATAGATGCACCGGACAAATCCCATAATTAGTTGATTTAATTCGACTAAATGGATAAAGGTTCGATGTTTAATTAATGATGCATGATTTTATAAGATACGGATATATATGGCATATAGAGGTTTAGGGTTGGGGTCACACATCGGAAACGAGGAACTTCGGATTTGGAAGCCACCGTCTTCGGATCGGAGAGGAAGTAGTCGAAGTAGTCGTTGTAGTCGAAGTAGTCGTTCGTCCGGAGTCGAAGTAGTCGAGGTAGTCGTTCATCCGGAGTCGGAGTAGTCGAGGTAGTCGACGTCGGGGAAGTAGTCGTACTCGGGTCGTCGTCGTGGCGGACCTTGGCGTTCCGGTCTTCGGTGTCGTGGTGGTTCACGGCATCGGAGAACTTGGCGTCGGGGATTTGGCTTCACGGTGCTTCACGACGGGAATCGGAGATCACGTCGGGAACGGGAATCGGGAACTGGATCGGGAAACCATCGGGGAATGGCTTCACAGAGGCATCGGGGAACCATTTCACGACGGGGAAAACATCGGGGAAAAATCCACGACGGGGACGAGAAGCGGCCATCGGGAACGGCATCGGGGAACCGGAGATGGACACGAGACGGAAACGGAGATAGCACCGGGGACGGGAAACACAGCACGCGTCGGGGACAGCCACACGGACGTCGGGGACGGGAAAACACGGGCACGGCCAGCACGGAGACAAGATCGGGAAACGTCAGGGATCGTAACGGGAGCAGCAGAAGCACACACAGGTATAGCAGCGGGACGCGGAGAGCTGTCGGGGACGGGCAAACCTGCCCACGGCGACGAGCAGCAGCAGGTCAACGATGGGATGGGGAGGCAGGGAAAGGGCCGGCGCAGGAGGGGCACAGCCAGCGGCGGCGCGGGAGGATGAGGAGCAGGTCGGCGGCGGGCCTGGTCGAGGACGGCTTCGGGAGGAGCTCCACCGGCGAGGCTCGGAGGGAGCAAGATGAGGAGCGGCGGCCGACATGGTCCAGAGCGGCGGGAGCGAGGCGCACGGGCGCGGGGAACCGGTCACGGGCGCGAGCAGGAGCTCGTGCAGGAGCAGACCAGGGTGGCCGGGCCGGAGCAGGAGGGCGGTTGGTCGCGGCCGGGCCAGAGGAGGAAGCACAGGGGCTGGCCGGCCGGAGCAGGAGGGGCGACGGCGGGGAGCTGGGCGGCGAGCTCGATGCGGCGCTGCAGAGGGGAAGAAGGAGACGGGGAGTCAGGGGATCGAGCGGGGAGAGGAGAGCCAGGGGAGCAGGCCGTCGGGAGAGGAGCTTGGGGAAGCTCGGGTGAGAAGCTGCGGGAGAGATGGGGAAAAGAAAAGGAGAAGAAAGAAAAGAAGAAAAGGAAGGGGAGAGAGAAAAGAGAGGGGAAAAAGAAAAGAGAGGGAGGGTGGAAGGACGTCTTCGCGAATCCGGAAAAACGGGAGAGGGCGGCTGCAAAACACAGGGGGGTAGGAACAGAAAAAGACCAGGGGCTGGCTAGGGTTTGGTCTAGGGTTTGCTTGCTGGGTTTTTGGGCCTGGCTAGCTGGGCTGCTCTCTCTCGCTCAAAATTATTTTATTTTGCAAATTTAATTTTGACAAATAATTTTAGAAAACGGAGACGACTGTCTCGATAAAAAATATTTTTCTGACAATTTTAGAAAAATAAAAATAGGTTTAATAAAAATATTTTTGTTGCCAAAAATATGCGATGCGATGATGCTGATGTCATGCTGATGCAAAAAGAAAAACAAGCAAAATCTAATTTGGGGAAAAACCCCGGGCATTACAACCGACACCACTAACAAGGGATCTCGCCCCGAGATGCACGCTACCGTCGGGGAGAAGAAGAGCAAGGTAACTATCGAATCTTCAGGCGTCATGTTGATCTTCTCGACACCACTAACAAGAGGTTCTGGCTCACGCCGATGGCGATGTTCGTCCGTAGATATCCTTCCGAAGATCGAACCTATTAGGAAAAGGCAAGGGATCGTCCACCCACGAAGATGCTATAACCGAAAGATAGATAAGGAAGAAGATTTAAATCATACAAAGGTAAGAGAGGAAATAGAATAGAGGTAAGGAGCAAACAAGAGTCCTATTGAGATCTTTTCAAATAATTTTTTAGTAAAATAGTTTGGACACTCTACAAACAACGACCGTTAGCTAGGTTATCCTACAGGCAGACTGGACCAGCGGGGTATCGAAAAACCAGAGCTCTGATACCACTTTGTAACGCCCCAAGATCGGTACTATGCAGACTTAGCGATTTCCGCCAAATCCGCATAATAACGATCCTAGAGGACGCCCACCAGGCATAACGTGCAGGTCGCAACTCACACGTTATGCGGGTGGAATTGTGATAACATTACAACAGTTCTCGACGGATACCACAAAAGAACATATATATATACAAGAACGACTCACCGAGTCAAGAACAACAAGATACAATACAAAGATCCAAAAGAACAGCGGAAACGAGATAGCGTCCAGCTACGGACAAGATACAAATTGGACTAAGAGTCCTGAAGATAAGCAAAGGCACCATATCCCTGCCCAGGCCAAGCCGGAGGGATTCCCAAGCTAACGTCGTCACACTTCAAACCTGTTGGCTGCATTGGAATAGCAGCCCCGAAGGGGTCAGTACTATAAAACAGTACTGGCAAGTAATACTCACAAGATATCAAAGCTGGAATTCTGGGGAAAGAGGGTTAGCGATTGAGGTGGCAAGCAGCACTAACAACTTATAGAGACACGCTACAACTTCCGTCTATCAGAGACAAGGTAAGAGAGCGCATAAGGAACCAACTATTCTATCACCAAACAATACCCAGCCGATTGTTACTCCACGATCAACCCACGAGGAGCAACCCAAAGGCACGCACACGGTTGATCAAGTTTTAATCAGATGATTATTCATGTAATCTATCTTACTAGTCAAGTAATAGTCATCATAAGGTGCAAGTTGTCTATGATCTTTTTAGCCAGCGCATTTCACCAAGTCGTCCATAACCGCGGACACGGCTTTTCGAAAAGATTTAACCCTGCAGGGATGCACCAATGAACCCACACGCATCGAAACACTCGCTTAGAGGTGTACCGGTGGAGCGTTCGACGCAATACTTCCCTTCAATACAAACAAGTCCAGGGAGCCACCTAGCTAGGTCTGATCCACCTTGAGAGTCCGGCCGAAGCTTCGAGGTGGGCCTAACCGTTGCGCGCACGGCTTCGGGAGGAACACTCATACGATTGCCCCTCCTTCCACATGCGGTAAACGCCCATGCCGCAAGCCCTACCGTAAGTAACCACGTAACCATCATCTTCTTACCTTCACATCATCATCGTAATACGCGCGCAAATGGAAACACCCGAACTAAGTTGTGGCTCCTGGACAAGTTTGAGGATCCGGTAATAGATTGCGGGGAGGCCCATAGAACTCCCACATGTGGTTAGTGCGCTCAGTCTTGGATCAGCGGAAAAGAACTCGGGTCCTAGGCGACACTAGCAGAACAAATCACCACGATTGGCCTTCCGCCGGTGCCTTATCTTTATTAAGTTATTCCCATCGCAACAGAAAGTAAAGATTACCATTTTAGTTGAGCCTAGCTATCATATTATCAAGACTAGATAAAGAGAACAAGACTCAAGCAAGGCACCTAAGCATGCACTACGACTCGCAAGGCTAACAAGGTAAACAAGCAACGGGGTAATAGGATGTGGGGGTGGTGGCATATCATGGCTGCAAGGGAAACATGCATATAGGATCGAGACACAAGCATCGATATATATATAGCTAGCAAGGAACAAAAGATAGGACGAGTAAGAGACAGAAAACAAGCAAAGATAGCAAGGGAGTATCACTTGCCTGCAATCCGGTAGAGGTAGCAGGACCTGTCGTTGCTCACATCAACTCAACGGCCTATTCCCGAAGAAGCAACGAACACTGGAAGGCAAAAGATGCATTTTACTTCTATGGCAAAAGAAGCGGCATGTTGATGACATGATGCATGACAAATTAAAGGTTGTCAAATTTTATTCCCTAACGCATGGCAAATCATTTTAAATGGGATCGGTGCAAATATAGATGCACCGGACAAATCCCATAATTAGTTGATTTAATTCGACTAAATGGATAAAGGTTCGATGTTTAATTAATGATGCATGATTTTATAAGATACGGATATATATGGCATATAGAGGTTTAGGGTTGGGGTCACACATCGGAAACGAGGAACTTCGGATTCGGAAGCCACCGTCTTCGAATCGGAGAGGAAGTAGTCGAAGTAGTCGTCGTAGTCGAAGTAGTCGTTCGTCCGGAGTCGAAGTAGTCGAGGTAGTCGTTCATCCGGAGTCGGAGTAGTCGAGGTAGTCGACGTCGGGGAAGTAGTCGTACTCGGGTCGTCGTCGTGGCGGACCTTGGCGTTCCGGTCTTCGGTGTCGTGGTGGTTCACGGCATCGGAGAACTTGGCGTCGGGGATTTGGCTTCACGGTGCTTCACGACGGGAATCGGAGATCACGTCGGGAACGGGAATCGGGAACTGGATCGGGAAACCATCGGGGAATGGCTTCACAGAGGCATCGGGGAACCATTTCACGACGGGGAAAACGTCGGGGAAAAATCCACGACGGGGACGAGAAGCGGCCATCGGGAACGGCATCGGGGAACCGGAGATGGACACGAGACGGAAACGGAGATAGCACCGGGGACGGGAAACACAGCACGCGTCGGGGACAGCCACACGGACGTCGGGGACGGGAAAACACGGGCACGGCCAGCACGGAGACAAGATCGGGAAACGTCAGGGATCGTAACGGGAGCAGCAGAAGCACACACAGGTATAGCAGCGGGACGCGGAGAGCTGTCGGGGACGGGCAAACCTGCCCACGGCGACGAGCAGCAGCAGGTCAACGATGGGATGGGGAGGCAGGGAAAGGGCCGGCGCAGGAGGGGCACAGCCAGCGGCGGCGCGGGAGGATGAGGAGCAGGTCGGCGGCGGGCCTGGTCGAGGACGGCTTCGGGAGGAGCTCCACCGGCGAGGCTCGGAGGGAGCAAGATGAGGAGCGGCGGCCGACATGGTCCAGAGCGGCGGGAGCGAGGCGCACGGGCGCGGGGAACCGGTCACGGGCGCGAGCAGGAGCTCGTGCAGGAGCAGACCAGGGTGGCCGGGCCGGAGCAGGAGGGCGGTTGGTCGCGGCCGGGCCAGAGGAGGAAGCACAGGGGCTGGCCGGCCGGAGCAGGAGGGGCGACGGCGGGGAGCTGGGCGGCGAGCTCGATGCGGCGCTGCAGAGGGGAAGAAGGAGACGGGGAGTCAGGGGATCGAGCGGGGAGAGGAGAGCCAGGGGAGCAGGCCGTCGGGAGAGGAGCTTGGGGAAGCTCGGGTGAGAAGCTGCGGGAGAGATGGGGAAAAGAAAAGGAGAAGAAAGAAAAGAAGAAAAGGAAGGGGAGAGAGAAAAGAGAGGGGAAAAAGAAAAGAGAGGGAGGGTGGAAGGACGTCTTCGCGAATCCGGAAAAACGGGAGAGGGCGGCTGCAAAACACAGGGGGGTAGGAACAGAAAAAGACCAGGGGCTGGCTAGGGTTTGGTCTAGGGTTTGCTTGCTGGGTTTTTGGGCCTGGCTAGCTGGGCTGCTCTCTCTCGCTCAAAATTATTTTATTTTGCAAATTTAATTTTGACAAATAATTTTAGAAAACGGAGACGACTGTCTCGATAAAAAATATTTTTCTGACAATTTTAGAAAAATAAAAATAGGTTAATAAAAATATTTTTGTTGCCAAAAATATGCGATGCGATGATGCTGATGTCATGCTGATGCAAAAAGAAAAACAAGCAAAATCTAATTTGGGGAAAAACCCCGGGCATTACAACCGACACCACTAACAAGGGATCTCGCCCCGAGATCCACGCTACCGTCGGGGGAGAAGAAGAGCAAGGTAACTATCGAATCTTCAGGCGTCATGTTGATCTTCTCGACACCACTAACAAGAGGTTCTTGCTCACGTCGATAGCGATGTTCGTCCGTAGATATCCTTCCGAAGATCGAACCTATTAGGAAAAGGCAAGGGATCGTCCACCCACGAAGATGCTATAACCGAAAGATAGATAAGGAAGAAGATTTAAATCATACAAAGGTAAGAGAGGAAATAGAATAGAGGTAAGGAATAAACAAGAGTCCTATTGAGATCTTTTCAAATATTTTTCTTTTGTAAAATAGTTTGGACACTCTACAACAACGACTGTTAGCTAGGTTATCCTACAGGCAGACTGGACCAGCGAGGTATCGAAAAACCAGAGCTCTGATACCACTTTGTAACGCCCCAAGATCGGTACTATGCAGACTTAGCGATTTCCGCCAAATCCGCATAATAACGATCCTAGAGGACGCCCACCAGGCATAACGTGCAGGTCGCAACTCACACGTTATGCGGGTGGAATTGTGATAACATTACAACAGTTCTCGACGGATACCACAAAAGAACATATATATATACAAGAACGACTCACCGAGTCAAGAACAACAAGATACAATACAAAGATCCAAAAGAACAGCGGAAACGAGATAGCGTCCAGCTACGGACAAGATACAAATTGGACTAAGAGTCCTGAAGATAAGCAAAGGCACCATATCCCTGCCCAGGCCAAGCCGGAGGGATTCCCAAGCTAACGTCGTCACACTTCAAACCTGTTGGCTGCATTGGAATAGCAGCCCCGAAGGGGTCAGTACTATAAAACAGTACTGGCAAGTAATACTCACAAGATATCAAAGCTGGAATTCTGGGGAAAGAGGGTTAGCGATTGAGGTGGCAAGCAGCACTAACAACTTATAGAGACACGCTACAACTTCCGTCTATCAGAGACAAGGTAAGAGAGCGCATAAGGAACCAACTATTCTATCACCAAACAATACCCAGCCGATTGTTACTCCACGATCAACCCACGAGGAGCAACCCAAAGGCACGCACACGGTTGATCAAGTTTTAATCAGATGATTATTCATGTAATCTATCTTACTAGTCAAGTAATAGTCATCATAAGGTGCAAGTTGTCTATGATCTTTTTAGCCAGCGCATTTCACCAAGTCGTCCATAACCGCGGACACGGCTTTTCGAAAAGATTTAACCCTGCAGGGATGCACCAATGAACCCACACGCATCGAAACACTCGCTTAGAGGTGTACCGGTGGAGCGTTCGACGCAATACTTCCCTTCAATACAAACAAGTCCAGGGAGCCACCTAGCTAGGTCTGATCCACCTTGAGAGTCCGGCCGAAGCTTCGAGGTGGGCCTAACCGTTGCGCGCACGGCTTCGGGAGGAACACTCATACGATTGCCCCTCCTTCCACATGCGGTAAACGCCCATGCCGCAAGCCCTACCGTAAGTAACCACGTAACCATCATCTTCTTACCTTCACATCATCATCGTAATACGCGCGCAAATGGAAACACCCGAACTAAGTTGTGGCTCCTGGACAAGTTTGAGGATCCGGTAATAGATTGCGGGGAGGCCCATAGAACTCCCACATGTGGTTAGTGCGCTCAGTCTTGGATCAGCGGAAAAGAACTCGGGTCCTAGGCGACACTAGCAGAACAAATCACCACGATTGGCCTTCCGCCGGTGCCTTATCTTTATTAAGTTATTCCCATCGCAACAGAAAGTAAAGATTACCATTTTAGTTGAGCCTAGCTATCATATTATCAAGACTAGATAAAGAGAACAAGACTCAAGCAAGGCACCTAAGCATGCACTACGACTCGCAAGGCTAACAAGGTAAACAAGCAACGGGGTAATAGGATGTGGGGGTGGTGGCATATCATGGCTGCAAGGGAAACATGCATATAGGATCGAGACACAAGCATCGATATATATATAGCTAGCAAGGAACAAAAGATAGGACGAGTAAGAGACAGAAAACAAGCAAAGATAGCAAGGGAGTATCACTTGCCTGCAATCCGGTAGAGGTAGCAGGACCTGTCGTTGCTCACATCAACTCAACGGCCTATTCCCGAAGAAGCAACGAACACTGGAAGGCAAAAGATGCATTTTACTTCTATGGCAAAAGAAGCGGCATGTTGATGACATGATGCATGACAAATTAAAGGTTGTCAAATTTTATTCCCTAACGCATGGCAAATCATTTTAAATGGGATCGGTGCAAATATAGATGCACCGGACAAATCCCATAATTAGTTGATTTAATTCGACTAAATGGATAAAGGTTCGATGTTTAATTAATGATGCATGATTTTATAAGATACGGATATATATGGCATATAGAGGTTTAGGGTTGGGGTCACACATCGGAAACGAGGAACTTCGGATTCGGAAGCCACCGTCTTCGAATCGGAGAGGAAGTAGTCGAAGTAGTCGTCGTAGTCGAAGTAGTCGTTCGTCCGGAGTCGAAGTAGTCGAGGTAGTCGTTCATCCGGAGTCGGAGTAGTCGAGGTAGTCGACGTCGGGGAAGTAGTCGTACTCGGGTCGTCGTCGTGGCGGACCTTGGCGTTCCGGTCTTCGGTGTCGTCGTGGTTCACGGCATCGGAGAACTTGGCGTCGGGGATTTGGCTTCACGGTGCTTCACGACGGGAATCGGAGATCACGTCGGGAACGGGAATCGGGAACTGGATCGGGAAACCATCGGGGAATGGCTTCACAGAGGCATCGGGGAACCATTTCACGACGGGGAAAACGTCGGGGAAAAATCCACGACGGGGACGAGAAGCGGCCATCGGGAACGGCATCGGGGAACCGGAGATGGACACGAGACGGAAACGGAGATAGCACCGGGGACGGGAAACACAGCACGCGTCGGGGACAGCCACACGGACGTCGGGGACGGGAAAACACGGGCACGGCCAGCACGGAGACAAGATCGGGAAACGTCAGGGATCGTAACGGGAGCAGCAGAAGCACACACAGGTATAGCAGCGGGACGCGGAGAGCTGTCGGGGACGGGCAAACCTGCCCACGGCGACGAGCAGCAGCAGGTCAACGATGGGATGGGGAGGCAGGGAAAGGGCCGGCGCAGGAGGGGCACAGCCAGCGGCGGCGCGGGAGGATGAGGAGCAGGTCGGCGGCCTGGTCGAGGACGGCTTCGGGAGGAGCTCCACCGGCGAGGCTCGGAGGGAGCAAGATGAGGAGCGGCGGCCGACATGGTCCAGAGCGGCGGGAGCGAGGCGCACGGGCGCGGGGAACCGGTCACGGGCGCGAGCAGGAGCTCGTGCAGGAGCAGACCAGGGTGGCCGGGCCGGAGCAGGAGGGCGGTTGGTCGCGGCCGGGCCAGAGGAGGAAGCACAGGGGCTGGCCGGCCGGAGCAGGAGGGGCGACGGCGGGGAGCTGGGCGGCGAGCTCGATGCGGCGCTGCAGAGGGGAAGAAGGAGACGGGGAGTCAGGGGATCGAGCGGGGAGAGGAGAGCCAGGGGAGCAGGCCATCGGGAGAGGAGCTTGGGGAAGCTCGGGTGAGAAGCTGCGGGAGAGATGGGGAAAGAAAAGGAGAAGAAAGAAAAGAAGAAAAGGAAGGGGAGAGAGAAAAGAGAGGGGAAAAAGAAAAGAGAGGGAGGGTGGAAGGACGTCTTCGCGAATCCGGAAAAACGGGAGAGGGCGGCTGCAAAACACAGGGGGGTAGGAACAGAAAAAGACCAGGGGCTGGCTAGGGTTTGGTCTAGGGTTTGCTTGCTGGGTTTTTGGGCCTGGCTAGCTGGGCTGCTCTCTCTCGCTCAAAATTATTTTATTTTGCAAATTTAATTTTGACAAATAATTTTAGAAAACGGAGACGACTGTCTCGATAAAAAATATTTTTCTGACAATTTTAGAAAAATAAAAATAGGTTTAATAAAAATAATTTTTGTTGCCAAAAATATGCGATGCGATGATGCTGATGTCATGCTGATGCAAAAAGAAAAACAAGCAAAATCTAATTGGGGAAAAACCCCGGGCATTACAACCGACACCACTAACAAGGGATCTCGCCCCGAGATGCACGCTACCGTCGGGGAGAAGAAGAGCAAGGTAACTATCGAATCTTCAGGCGTCATGTTGATCTTCTCGACACCACTAACAAGAGGTTCTGGCTCACGCCGATGGCGATGTTCGTCCGTAGATATCCTTCCGAAGATCGAACCTATTAGGAAAAGGCAAGGGATCGTCCACCCACGAAGATGCTATAACCGAAAGATAGATAAGGAAGAAGATTTAAATCATACAAAGGTAAGAGAGGAAATAGAATAGAGGTAAGGAGCAAACAAGAGTCCTATTGAGATCTTTTCAAATAATTTTTTAGTAAAATAGTTTGGACACTCTACAACAACGACTGTTAGCTAGGTTATCCTACAGGCAGACTGGACCAGCGGGGTATCGAAAAACCAGAGCTCTGATACCACTTTGTAACGCCCCAAGATCGGTACTATGCAGACTTAGCGATTTCCGCCAAATCCGCATAATAACGATCCTAGAGGACGCCCACCAGGCATAACGTGCAGGTCGCAACTCACACGTTATGCGGGTGGAATTGTGATAACATTACAACAGTTCTCGACGGATACCACAAAAGAACATATATATATACAAGAACGACTCACCGAGTCAAGAACAACAAGATACAATACAAAGATCCAAAAGAACAGCGGAAACGAGATAGCGTCCAGCTACGGACAAGATACAAATTGGACTAAGAGTCCTGAAGATAAGCAAAGGCACCATATCCCTGCCCAGGCCAAGCCGGAGGGATTCCCAAGCTAACGTCGTCACACTTCAAACCTGTTGGCTGCATTGGAATAGCAGCCCCGAAGGGGTCAGTACTATAAAACAGTACTGGCAAGTAATACTCACAAGATATCAAAGCTGGAATTCTGGGGAAAGAGGGTTAGCGATTGAGGTGGCAAGCAGCACTAACAACTTATAGAGACACGCTACAACTTCCGTCTATCAGAGACAAGGTAAGAGAGCGCATAAGGAACCAACTATTCTATCACCAAACAATACCCAGCCGATTGTTACTCCACGATCAACCCACGAGGAGCAACCCAAAGGCACGCACACGGTTGATCAAGTTTTAATCAGATGATTATTCATGTAATCTATCTTACTAGTCAAGTAATAGTCATCATAAGGTGCAAGTTGTCTATGATCTTTTTAGCCAGCGCATTTCACCAAGTCGTCCATAACCGCGGACACGGCTTTTCGAAAAGATTTAACCCTGCAGGGATGCACCAATGAACCCACACGCATCGAAACACTCGCTTAGAGGTGTACCGGTGGAGCGTTCGACGCAATACTTCCCTTCAATACAAACAAGTCCAGGGAGCCACCTAGCTAGGTCTGATCCACCTTGAGAGTCCGGCCGAAGCTTCGAGGTGGGCCTAACCGTTGCGCGCACGGCTTCGGGAGGAACACTCATACGATTGCCCCTCCTTCCACATGCGGTAAACGCCCATGCCGCAAGCCCTACCGTAAGTAACCACGTAACCATCATCTTCTTACCTTCACATCATCATCGTAATACGCGCGCAAATGGAAACACCCGAACTAAGTTGTGGCTCCTGGACAAGTTTGAGGATCCGGTAATAGATTGCGGGGAGGCCCATAGAACTCCCACATGTGGTTAGTGCGCTCAGTCTTGGATCAGCGGAAAAGAACTCGGGTCCTAGGCGACACTAGCAGAACAAATCACCACGATTGGCCTTCCGCCGGTGCCTTATCTTTATTAAGTTATTCCCATCGCAACAGAAAGTAAAGATTACCATTTAGTTGAGCCTAGCTATCATATTATCAAGACTAGATAAAGAGAACAAGACTCAAGCAAGGCACCTAAGCATGCACTACGACTCGCAAGGCTAACAAGGTAAACAAGCAACGGGGTAATAGGATGTGGGGGTGGTGGCATATCATGGCTGCAAGGGAAACATGCATATAGGATCGAGACACAAGCATCGATATATATATAGCTAGCAAGGAACAAAAGATAGGACGAGTAAGAGACAGAAAACAAGCAAAGATAGCAAGGGAGTATCACTTGCCTGCAGTCCGGTAGAGGTAGCAGGACCTGTCGTTGCTCACATCAACTCAACGGCCTATTCCCGAAGAAGCAACGAACACTGGAAGGCAAAAGATGCATTTTACTTCTATGGCAAAAGAAGCGGCATGTTGATGACATGATGCATGACAAATTAAAGGTTGTCAAATTTTATTCCCTAACGCATGGCAAATCATTTTAAATGGGATCGGTGCAAATATAGATGCACCGGACAAATCCCATAATTAGTTGATTTAATTCGACTAAATGGATAAAGGTTCGATGTTTAATTAATGATGCATGATTTTATAAGATACGGATATATATGGCATATAGAGGTTTAGGGTTGGGGTCACACATCGGAAACGAGGAACTTCGGATTCGGAAGCCACCGTCTTCGAATCGGAGAGGAAGTAGTCGAAGTAGTCGTCGTAGTCGAAGTAGTCGTTCGTCCGGAGTCGAAGTAGTCGAGGTAGTCGTTCATCCGGAGTCGGAGTAGTCGAGGTAGTCGACGTCGGGGAAGTAGTCGTACTCGGGTCGTCGTCGTGGCGGACCTTGGCGTTCCGGTCTTCGGTGTCGTGGTGGTTCACGGCATCGGAGAACTTGGCGTCGGGGATTTGGCTTCACGGTGCTTCACGACGGGAATCGGAGATCACGTCGGGAACGGGAATCGGGAACTGGATCGGGAAACCATCGGGGAATGGCTTCACAGAGGCATCGGGGAACCATTTCACGACGGGGAAAACATCGGGGAAAAATCCACGACGGGGACGAGAAGCGGCCATCGGGAACGGCATCGGGGAACCGGAGATGGACACGAGACGGAAACGGAGATAGCACCGGGGACGGGAAACACAGCACGCGTCGGGGACAGCCACACGGACGTCGGGGACGGGAAAACACGGGCACGGCCAGCACGGAGACAAGATCGGGAAACGTCAGGGATCGTAACGGGAGCAGCAGAAGCACACACAGGTATAGCAGCGGGACGCGGAGAGCTGTCGGGGACGGGCAAACCTGCCCACGGCGACGAGCAGCAGCAGGTCAACGATGGGATGGGGAGGCAGGGAAAGGGCCGGCGCAGGAGGGGCACAGCCAGCGGCGGCGGCGGGAGGATGAGGAGCAGGTCGGCGGCGGGCCTGGTCGAGGACGGCTTCGGGAGGAGCTCCACCGGCGAGGCTCGGAGGGAGCAAGATGAGGAGCGGCGGCCGACATGGTCCAGAGCGGCGGGAGCGAGGCGCACGGGCGCGGGGAACCGGTCACGGGCGCGAGCAGGAGCTCGTGCAGGAGCAGACCAGGGTGGCCGGGCCGGAGCAGGAGGGCGGTTGGTCGCGGCCGGGCCAGAGGAGGAAGCACAGGGGCTGGCCGGCCGGAGCAGGAGGGGCGACGGCGGGGAGCTGGGCGGCGAGCTCGATGCGGCGCTGCAGAGGGGAAGAAGGAGACGGGGAGTCAGGGGATCGAGCGGGGAGAGGAGAGCCAGGGGAGCAGGCCGTCGGGAGAGGAGCTTGGGGAAGCTCGGGTGAGAAGCTGCGGGAGAGATGGGGAAAAGAAAAGGAGAAGAAAGAAAAGAAGAAAAGGAAGGGGAGAGAGAAAAGAGAGGGGAAAAAGAAAAGAGAGGAGGGTGGAAGGACGTCTTCGCGAATCCGGAAAAACGGGAGAGGGCGGCTGCAAAACACAGGGGGGTAGGAACAGAAAAAGACCAGGGGCTGGCTAGGGTTTGGTCTAGGGTTTGCTTGCTGGGCTTTTGGGCCTGGCTAGCTGGGCTGCTCTCTCTCGCTCAAAATTATTTTATTTTGCAAATTTAATTTTGACAAATAATTTTAGAAAACGGAGACGACTGTCTCGATAAAAAATATTTTTCTGACAATTTTAGAAAAATAAAAATAGGTTTAATAAAAATAATTTTTGTTGCCAAAAATATGCGATGCGATGATGCTGATGTCATGATGATGCAAAAAGAAAAACAAGCAAAATCTAATTTGGGGAAAAACCCCGGGCATTACAACCGACACCACTAACAAGGGATCTCGCCCCGAGATCCACGCTACCGTCGGGGAGAAGAAGAGCAAGGTAACTATCGAATCTTCAGGCGTCATGTTGATCTTCTCGACACCACTAACAAGAGGTTCTTGCTCACGTCGATGGCGATGTTCGTCCGTAGATATCCTTCCGAAGATCGAACCTATTAGGAAAAGGCAAGGGATCGTCCACCCACGAAGATGCTATAACCGAAAGATAGATAAGGAAGAAGATTTAAATCATACAAAGGTAAGAGAGGAAATAGAATAGAGGTAAGGAATAAACAAGAGTCCTATTGAGATCTTTTCAAATATTTTTCTTTTGTAAAATAGTTTGGACACTCTACAAACAACGACCGTTAGCTAGGTTATCCTACAGGCAGACTGGACCAGCGGGGTATCGAAAAACCAGAGCTCTACATTTATTATTTGGATTAGAGGATTTGAATAAGTTTTGTAATCGAATTAAGTGTGATTTTAATTAGTGTGTCTTGCTTATGTGAGACGGTTATTCATGTTAAAGACAATGGTTGTTCTATTTTCATGAGTAATCCTTTTTGGAAATCACAAGTTTCGATTATAAGTGTATTATTCTTATTATAATCTAAATGATAAATTGGTTGAACATTTATAAAATAAAAGACATACTAAAATATCCAAAACTTAATAATGACAATTGTTTCAGTCGTGCTAAATATTGAATAAACATTTTGATGTTTTATCAATGCGCCTTATTGAAGGAGTATGACTAAAAATGCCACCCTTTGGAAGTGTGTCATGAGTTGCCGAAAATAAACACAAGTGTTGGTTGTATTTTCAGCAAATGTTGGATGTCATTATTTTGTGTACTCCATCATAAGTGATATGAGTAAATATATGTATTGTTCGAGTTATGATATTTGATGAGATCAAATAAATTTCTGGAGTTTAGGATATTAAGTTAACAAGAAAATTGAGTCTTTATGATTTGATCAAAAGAGACGAGATATTTGAGTTATATGTTAGTATGTGGACTTGTGACAAGTGTTATCACAAATTACAATGTTTAGAATATTTCAAAGGAGTTTGATATGTCCTAAGATATTGTAAATCACACACTATTTGATATTGTGTGGTCTCAAAGAAGGGTTTTATTTCGGGGGGTTTAATAATAGCATTTAGATTTATTTGATAAACACTCTGTTTAGAAATAAGGATCTATTTAATGATTCGCATAAACTTTTTCATATGAGTTATGAGAAAAGGTGGTTTCATTAATTATGAGATAATTAGAGACTATTGCGAATAATGTTGTAGTATATTCATAAGTATGACTATGAATGTGATTCCACAATATGAGACTAAAAGGGGCAAACCAATTTGTTGGTTGTGCTATGTGTTTTAGTGGTTTTATCGTGAAAAGGTTTCATGGATAAAAGAATTGATGGAATAAATGAAAAGCTAAAACCTTGCTTGTTTATGTATCAAGTGGCACATATGTAAAGTGCTATGTTGGTTAAAACTTGACACATAAAGGAATTAATGATGGTGATCATTGAATTTCGGTTTAGCTTGTCTAAAGAAAAGTGGGATTCAAGAATATAAAGTTTTGTCAGGTTACAAAATAATATTCATGATTTACTTGTCATGTTTCAGAAACAAGACATACCTACGAAACTACAAAGAAGAAATAGAAACCTTAAATACGAAAGTGACTAAGAGTCATTCGATGTTAAGTTTAAATCACAAAGTAATTGTTGCTTGATTTTGTGAAAGTGATGTTTCACATATTTATTCCTCAAAAGGTGTTTTGTAGAGAATAAATAAAACTTAAAGCTAGTAGAGTACTAGTGTTCGTATATGAGTTCTCGATTTAAAAGTTAATTAAGAATTTTGGAGGTGTCCAAAGTATCGAGAAAGTGCATAAGAAACTGAGTGGGATCTAATTAATATATGTGGTGACATATGTTAAGTTAGAGCAAAAACTATTTTCCAAGATCAAAATATGTGGTGACATATGTTTGAGTGGGAGCTAGTTAAATCATGGTCAAATATAAGGATAACATATTTCTGAGTGGGAGCCAAAGTGGTTTCACAATTTAATATGTGTATGGTGTATATTTGAGTGGGAGTTTACAACATCTTGTTTGTGTGAAATGGAGATTTCATAAATGTTGTAAATAAGTCAGGAACCAACGTATAACTTATGAAGTTAGTTTGAAACATCAAATATCCATGGAGATGGATGTATCTATGGAGGATAGATATGTTTGATAAGCATTATGTCAGGATGTTTAACCTAAGTAAGATTTTGAAGGAGTTCAAAATGAAACAAGAGAAGAAAAGTTCATCTGCTTGTGAGAAATAGGTGAAACATTGAGTTGATAACTCAATACAAAAAATGATGGTCGGAGGATATGTTAGTGATCGCTATGAATTGTTCATAGGTCTAAAACATATAAGAACCATGTGTTTGTATTTGACGATATGTGACCCAAGTTCTTGGTTAGAAGAACATGTTAAATGAGGAGTCATTTTTCATGGAGTTGAGATAATAGAATCTAGAGATTGGTAGACTTGGTTGAAGTCATAAAACCAAACTAGATTGGGGATCTCATGATAGCAGAAGCGTAGCGAAAGCATGATCGAAAATATCGAAGTGACATGATAGCACTGTCGATTTGTGAGTCTACAACATATAGGAGTATATGATTAATTCAAGGATTAAAAGATATAATATTATGGTTTGAGAAATTTTATTTCAAGACTGAGTGAGTTCCGGGTGCACATGCTATGTGAAAGTTCTCTTGACTGATCATACGTCATGTAGGCATAATGGGAAATGAAAATCTCACTCTCTAACCAAATATATTATATTCATCATGTGATGATGAGAATTATCGTGTGATGATAATAGGTTTATCATGAGATGATAAAGTAATGTCAATTATGTGACATTGACATTTTGCAAAGAACATAAAGAACTGTATAGTACAGAGCACGGACAGAACCTCTTCCACGAGCAAACATGATCAGCACTGAGACTCCATGAGTGTTTAGACACCATGAGTGTTGGATCGCGAAAATGTAAACTAGATTATTGACTCTAGTGCAAGTGGGAGACTGTTGGGAATATGCCCTAGAGGCAATAATAAAATGGTTTATTAGCATATTCATGTTTATGATAATAGTTTATTATCCATGCTATAATTGTATTAACCGGAAACATAATACATGTGTGGAATATAAACACCAGGTGTCCCTAGTAAGCCTCTACCGGACTAGTTCGTTAGTCAAGAGATGGTTAGAGTTTCCTAACCATGGACTTGTTATAGTCACTTGATAACGGAGTCATATCATTAGACCCGATAATAAGAGTTGCAATTGATCGTGTCACACAAGTTTCATTGCCAACACTTTTAGTATGCCAAGTATAGTTTCCTTAGACCATGAGGTTATGTCACTCCCGTTTACCGGAGGAATGCTTTGTGGACATCAAACATCACTTCGTAACTGGGTGATTATAAAGGTGGCTTTCAGGTATCTCCGATGGTATTTGTTGGGTGACATGAATCAAGACTGGGATTTGTCCTTCCTTGTGACGGAAAAGATATCTCTGGGCCCTCTCGGTAATATAGCATCAGAAAGGTTGCAACCATGTGATTAAGTGTTAATCACGAAGATCCTATATTATGGACGAGTAAAGAGAATTTGCCAGGTAACGAGATAGAACTAGATATGGAGATATCGACGATCAAATCTCGGGCAAATTAAATATCGGTGAGACAAAGGGAATCGTATATGAGATTAAGAATCTCCGGCATCGTGGTTCAATCGATAAAGAACTTCGTTGAATATGTAGGAGTCAATATGGGCATCCCGGTCCCGCTATTGATTATTGATATGATCATGTCTGCATGTTCTCGAACCCGTAGGGTCACACACTTAACGCTCCGATATAGCTAGGGTTAGCGATGAGATATTTTGATGGAATGAACGAATGGTGATTCGGAGTCTCGGATAGGATCCCGGACATCACGAGGAGTTCCGGAGTGGTCCGAAGAATAAGATTCATATAAGGAAAGTGGTTTCCGGAGGTATGTTCCGGAATATTCTAGAAGGTTCTAGAGGAGTCTAGAAGTGGGGCCCATAGGAGTATGGGGCCCACATGGGATAAAAGGGTGATGGGCTGGCCTAGGGCCAGCCGCACCACCCAGCCCCAAGGGGCCCATGCGTGAGGCCCAAGAGGGAAGGGGCCGGCCACCAAAACCCTAACCCTAGGGCGGCTGGCTTGGGGGCCAAGCCACCCCAGCCGCCGGCCCTAGGAAGGGATGGGGCGCACCCCCCCTGGCCTCCTATATAAGGAGGGGCAAGGGGAGGGGTGCGGCACACTTGTGCCTCTCCCTTGCTGCCCTAGCCGCCCCCCTCTTCTCCCTCCACCTCCACCACTTGCGCCACCCCTCCCGGAGGGCTGCCGCGAGTTGCACCTCCTCCCTTGCTGCACCACCCCTAGCCGTAGGGCTGCTGCACCATCTCTCCCTCTCCCTCTTGCTTGGCTTGGCGAAGCCCTGCTCGTGGGAAGACTACACCATCAACGCCACCACAACCGTCGTGGTGCCGAGATCCATCTAGCCATCTCCACCTTGCTTGCGGGATCAAGAAGGAGGAGATCTACATCGAGCCGTACGTGTGGATACCACGGAGGTGCTGCCCCTTGTGGCACTTCGTCGGATTGGACTTCGAGGAAATACATCTCCTCGCGACTAGATGAGTCTAGTTGCGGGGATCGACTAGCCAACCCCTGCACCGACAAAACGCGTTTGTTGATCTTCAAGGGTAAGAGATTGGATCTCATCTTCGCTACCTCCATCTAGTAGGTCTAGATCCTTGGGGTTTATTCCGCTTGCTGCGTAGGAAAATTTTTGTTTTCTATGCTGCGACCCCTTCAACTGGACCATGCACTTCGACGGCGCCTTCACGGCCAGGAGTGCAGGGGCTGGTGCCGTCCTCACCTCACCGACAGGCGACAAGCTCTACTACGCCATCCAACTGTGCTTCAAGGACAACGACAAGGTCTCCAACAACATCGCTGAGTATGAAGGCCTCCTCGCCGGGCTCAGAGCTGCCATCGCCCTCGGCATCAAGTACATCCTCATCAAGGGCGACTCCCAGCTCCTCGTCAACTTCTCCAACAAAAGCTACACGCCAAAGGACACCTACATGGTGGCCTACCTTGAAGAGGTACGCAAGCTGGAGAAGCAATTCAGGGGAATGGAGCTCAAGCACATCCCGCGAGCAGAAAACCAAGAGGTAGATGAAATTGCTCGGCGAGCAGCAAGAAGAGAAGCCCAGAAGCCTGGAGTGTTCGAGGAGAGGCTCACCAAGGCCTCGGTCAAGCAACCTGTGGTCAACATCAGCATCGACGAGGAGCTCCCACCTGCCCCACCGAGCGGAGCACCAAACTGTGGGTTGCCCTCGGGCGATCGCTTACTGCTGACCCTGGTAAGGCAAGACACTGGCTGGATCGACGAGATCAAGAACTACCTGCAGAACCGAGCCCTCCCCGAAGACGATGCAGAGGCCGAGAGAATCGCTCGCCAGGCCAAGTCCTACTGCCTCCACGACGGAGACCTGTACCGCAAGCGACCCAATGGGGTTGCGCTGCGGTGCGTCCCTGCCGAGGAAGGCCGCCAGCTCATCAACGACATCCACAGCGGCGAGTGCGACCACCACTCTTCCTCGCGCACCATTGCAGGCAAGGTCTTCCGGAGTGGCTTCTACTGGCCCTCAGTGCTTCAAGATGCCGCTGAAATCATCCAGTCCTGCGACGCATGCCAATTCCACGCCAAGCAAATCCACCAGCCCGCGCAAGGACTCCAGACGATCCCGCTCTCCTGGCGTTCGCGGTCTGGGGGCTGGACTTGCTGGGACCCTTCCCGCGAGCGCTCGGGGGCTACCGCTACCTCTACGTCGCCATCGACAAATTCACCAAGTGGCCTGAGGTGGAACCCGTACGCACCATTCCGGCGAAATCGGCGGTAAAATTCATAAGGAGCCTGGTCTGCCGCTTCGGCGTGCCCAACCGCATCATCACCGACAACGGCTCACAATTCATCAGTGGCGCCTTCAAGTCCTACTGCGGCAGCATCGGTGCCCAAATCTGCTACGCCTCGGTGGCGCATCCACGAAGCAACGGGCAGGCCGAACGAGCCAACGCCGAGGTGCTCAAGGGCCTCAAGACGAGAAGCTTCAACCGCCTCAAGGCCAGCGGCAAGCATTGGATCGATGAGCTCCCCTCGGTGCTCTGGTCCATCCGCACCACGCCAACGAAGCCAACTGGTGAGACGCCGTTCTCCCTCGTCTATGGCGCTGAAGCCGTCCTCCCCAGCGAGATCACTCATGGCTCTCCGTGAGTCCTGGCCTTCAAGGAGGCTGAGGTGGACGAACTCCGCAACGACGACCTGCTGCTGCTTGAAGGGCTCCGCCGAAATGCGGCCCTGAGAGCGGCAAGGGTACCAGCAAGACCTCCGTCGCTACCACAGCCGCCACATCCGCCCGCGCACTCTCGAAGCAGGAGACCTCGTCTTGAGGAGAATCCTCTCCAGGGCGGGTCTCCACAAGCTCTCACCAATGTGCGCGGCTCGAGACGGAGGACGGCATCCCCGTCGCTAACCCCTGGAACATCCAGCACCTGCGCAAGTTCTACCCCTGATCGCCCTCGGCGAGCAACTTTTTGCATCAAGGGAGAGCCACGCGCCATCATCCTCCACGAGGAAAAAACTTCGGGCTCCCCTCTCTACTATACGTTGCCGCGGGCCGTTCTAGAAGACTCCCAAGCCACCAAGCCTCGGCACGGTAACCTCTTCAGGCACCATGCCTTGGCGAGGTGGATCCCCATGCCGGTCATGGTGGAACGCAGGCTAAAAGCCACCCCCGCCTAGGGGCCCCCTGAGCTCTCTCTACATGCGTCTGCCTTGGGCACGCCCCCTCGAGAGTCTCAGCCACAGCATGTGGACCCCATGCCCAGAGCATGGCGGATTTTTTGTGTTTCTGGCCACGCCAGTGTAATGAACCTATGTTTCAGGTCAATTTGAACCTTTGCGCATCGCGCCAGCATATGTTGTTGCTTCGGTAAGCCCTAGCGTTATTTGCTTTTCTCTCTCGCTCGTATGATCCCTCATGCGTATCTCACGAGCGGGGGCTAGCATGGTGCCATGCCACGGGAGCATCCCGGCAGCACCTAAAACCCAAGGGATCCGAGCTCTGAACTCGCGGGCCAGCTCTCATGCATGTCAACTCCCAAGGAGCTCTGAACTCATGGGTCAGCTCCCGCGCACGTCAACTCACCAAGGATCACCAAAAACCTTGGTGCTTGTTCTCCTCGTGAGACACACATGAAGGAACCTACGAGCACAAGTTATCTAGCTATCTATTGCTTGTGGGTATGCCTATCTCTCCAAGTGCAGGAAAGCAGGCTATCCAAGCCTCAGGCAACTCCAAGGCAAAAACATCTCGCCAGGGAACCAACACCCTCTCCAAGGCAGAATGCCTCGCTAAGCTAAGTACAAACACTTGGTTGAATTTCCTCTTGCTGGTTTTTGCCCCTCGAGTCTCTTTTCTCTCTCCCACGCCTCATGGGCTGCTTGCACGTCAAAGGGGGGCCCCAAGCATCGCGCTTCGAGGAGCTCTTACTTCTTGAGGCCTCACACACCCCCCCGGCCTTGTGGAGCCCTGACTCTCACATACCGAAGTGGCGGTGGTGCAGCGCCAAGAGAGGGTCCTAAGACGTAGAGCGAAAAAGACATGAAGGGAAAGACAAAAGCCACCCGAGGGATGTTCACAAGCACACTCCAATATAACTTAACAAGTTCTTACAAAGTTTACAACCAAAATGACTAAGATAACGTGCCCTCTGCACGCTCAGCTACAGACAGGAGCTCAAGCCGTTGCGCCTCCTGAGGTGCCCGCCTTGTCCGCGGCGGTCTCCGCCCCCTCTTCCGGAGCGTCCCCGTCGTCGCTTTCAATCACGACTTGGTCGAATTTTTTGGCAAACGCGGTGGCGGCCTGCGTGGCGGTCTCCCGCGCCTTGTTGCTGATGGCGCGCGGCGGCGCCATCACGTCCTCAAGATCAAGTGAGGGCTGGAGTCTCACGAGGTTGCTGAAGACATTGGTGACGGCGACGACAAGGAGGTCGTGGCTCTCCTCCACGACGCGCTCGTCAAAGCTCTTCGCGACCCCTTCAAGCTTTCCGAGGAATTGCTCGAAGAAGTATGAATACGCGGTTTCATCGTCGGTCGCTGCGGAGAAGGAGGGGACGTCGATCCTCAGATCGTCCCCGACCGCGTGCACACGGCTCATCAAGCTCTGGAGAATGCTCTGGCGCTGGCGCGTCATGGACCGGCCAACCGCGCGCTGGTCCCGTGCTTGCTCCGCCAGAGCTGCGGCCGGCCCCACCTGCTGCCGGAGCTCATCCAGGTCCCTCTCCAGGGCGAAGGCGTTCCCCTCCGCGCGAGCCTGGGCCTCCCGGGAGACCTCGAGGCAAGAGGTCAACCGCTTCTCCTCCTGCTCGAGCTCCTTGATGCGCTTTTCGAACTCCTTGCATTGGTCTTGAGCGGTCCTCATGCTTCGTGGCCTTCTCGTCGTACTCTTTGGCGAGGCCCTCGCGGACGAGCTTGACCTTGAGGTCAGCCTCTTCTTGGAGCCTCTTCCGCTCCGCCGTGAGGTTGGCTTCATCGGTGGCCACCCGACCCTCACGCTCCTGCAGCTGCCCCTCGCGGGTGGCCTGGTCCTTCTCGAGCAGCTGGACCTGCTCCTCGCGCCTGTGCAGCTCCTTCTCTCGGAGGGAGAGCTCCTCCTCGCGCCGCACCAGCTCCGCCTCGCGGGGCGCTAGCTGCCCTTCGCGGGCATCCAGCAGCTCGCGGAGCTCCTTCAGGCTGGCCCTGGCGACCTCGGAGTCAGCAGCAAACTTCTGCTCCGCGGCCACTAGCTCGTCGTGTTTGGAGGCGGTCTCCGCCTCGAGCGCCTCCCTGGCGGCGTCGAGCTCGTCCATCACCTCCTGCGCCTCCCGCTTGACGCTGTCGCGGGTCTCTTTGGCGAAGCGGAGGGCCTCTTGGCGCTCCGCCTGGGCCGCCGCGTCTTGCCGGCAGCACATCTCCACCCTCTCGTGAGGAGGGTCCAGGCCTCACCGAGCCTTGCCCTCTCCTCCGCCAGGGCGTTTTCTTCCTCGGCGAGCTGCTCCTCCAGCCCGTCGAGAGCCCGCCGCGCCTGGTTGAGGACGATTCGGCGACGAATTACTTGGCGCCGCGGCTCTTGTAGCGCCAAGGTGGCTCCCGCGCTACTGCTGGGTGTGGAGTCCTCGATACTCGCCGAGGCGCCCGGGGCCTCCTGCCTCGGGCCCACGACCGCCTCCGGTGCGGTCTGGGGGCTTGAGGGGGCGCCTCCCTCGACGCTTGCTTCGGTTGCCCTCTGGGGGCTGGGCGCCCCCTCGCGTCTCAGCTCCAGCGCCGGTGAGCTCCGGAGGTGCCTCCGCCTCCTGCTCCTCAGGGGCGCCTCCGGCCCCCTCTGCGACGGCCGCGTCCGCCGCGGCCTCGGGCACATCGGCCCCTTGTGGAGGAGCCTCCCCCCCCCAGTGGGGGCGGCTCCAGGATGATCTCCCCATCCATCCTCTCCTCCTCTATCTCGGTCTGGACGGGAGAAATGGCCGTCCTTGTTGGCGACGGCGGTGCCATTTCTTCTACCACCTCCTCCGCGCGGTGCTCGACCGCGGGAGGAGTCGCCGCTCGAGGCGAGGATGGCGCCGCCTCTTCGGTCATCTCCTCCTCGCGGTGCTCCGTCGCGGGCGGAGTGGCCGCGCGGACCGGCGACGGCGTGGCCTCCTCGACCACCACCACCTCCGCGCGGTGCTCAACCGCGGGAGGGACAGCTGCCTGCTGCGTTTCGTCGGCCACAGGCAGTCTCCGCGACGACGCTGGCGGTCTCTCCCAGCTTGTGGAGCCGCCGCCTCTTGGACTCCGCAGGCTGCCTGAAAGGAAGACAAGTTGGAAATCCTTCAGGGGGTTTTCTCAGAAGCAAAATGTTGAAGGGAAAAGAAAAAGGGCTTACTCGCCGGCCATCACCCACACCCTTTTCTTCGCCTTGGGTGGCTGGGTGTTGCTTGCTCGGCCTCCTCCCGAGCCGCACCTGTCTCCGCGCGAGGGGTGTCTCTCGCGGTTGCGGCCCTCCTGTCGTGGACGGCCTTGGAGCGGGGTTCGCAGTGCCCTCTCCCGCCGCCGCTCGTCTCCTCCTCCTCTTTGGTGCGCTGGGAGCGGACGACGCGGAAGGCATCCTCCTCGTCGCTGGAGGAGAGCACCTGGAGGTCCACCTCAGCATGAGCGCTCCTTGAGGAGCCGATGTCCTCACCGACGGGGTCAGTGCCCCTCGAAGCCTCGTCCTCGCCGAGGGGGTCCTCGCTTCTTGAGGCCTCTTCCTCGGCGGACTCCTCAGCCTCCTCAGGCTCCGGAGGCTCGTCCATGTACTCCGGCTCCGCCGCCCACGGGTTAGGGCGAGGCCCGCGGTGCCCCGCGGGCACAATTCCCCACTCGTCGAACGTGGGCATGCACGCGCGCTGCTCCACGATGCTTTCCTCGGCGAAGCAGATGAGTGGTTTGGCGGCCTCCTTGGTGGGGGACGGGACCTCCGATGTCGCGAAGAGGACGCCCATGATCTGGCGTAGTACCTCAGGCGCAAAGCCATCCCTGCTCAGGCGCATTGCGTCCCCCTTGCCGTCGTATCGCCACACCGGCTCGGCTGTGCAGTTGGAGGGGGGCGATGCGGCGCCTGGTGAAGTCCTTTGCCACCATCTGGCCGGTGACCCCTGCCTCGCGCATGCGACAGATGCACTCGTACACCGCGTCAAGCCCGAGCCCCTGAAGTCCGTGCTCGCCCAGCGCGCCCACTTCCTCGGGGGCCCCTTGGGCACCTCCAGGAGAGGGTGTGTGGCCTTGGCGTCGACGAGAGCCACTTCTCGCGGAACTTATCCACCTTCTTCGTCACCTTGGTGATGGCGTCCTCACCGCACCAGGCGATGGGAATGTAGTTCTCGCTCCCTGGCGTCGGCGATGCGGAAGGAGACGCACCCGAGCCGCTCGCCCTGGGCGTGCTCCGAAGAGAGTAGAAGCTCGGAAGAGCGCCACCGAGGGGCGAATGCCGATGTAGGCCTCGCAGAGGTGGGCAAAGATGGCGAGGATGAGGATGGAGTTGGGATAAAGATGAAGCAACTGGATCTGGTACACCTCCAAGATTGCCAGGAGAAAGTCGGAGAACGGTGGCACCAGGCCGGCGTAGAGAGTATGGAGGAAGATGGGTAGAACGCCTCGGTGAGCCGCTGCCAGCCGGCCTCATTTCGGTGGCGCCGTGCTCGTTGGTTCTCGCCGCTGCCAGGTGGCGCACCGTCGCTATCATCGCCGCGGTGACACGCGTCCGCGGCAGTGCTCCCTCGAGAGCAGTGGCGCACGCCATCGCCGCAGACGTGCCCGCCTGCACCGTGGCCTTGCCCTTCGGGTCGGTGGCTGCTCTCTTGGGCGCCATTGGTCGCGGAGAAGAAGACGAGGACTCTGGAGTTGGAGCGCTCTGGAGAGATTGGAGGCGTGGGGAGAAGTTTGCGGAGGAGTTATGGGAGAAGTGATGGGTGCCGACCGCGCGCCCAGGCTTTATTGACCGGCTCCCGAGTCGTGGCGGGCCCCGCCACGTCGCCCGTTGGAGCCGAGGAGGTCGTGGCCGCGGGTGCAACCGCTGCGCTCCACGTGTCGCGGCCCTGTCAGGCATCTTGGACCCTCGACGCTTCGCCTTCGTCCATGGGCCTCGGCGTGCCTGTCGCGGGCCCTGGGGGCTACTGTCGGCACAGTGGAAACCAGGGTACCACGGGCCGGCCTGCCAGGGCCCACAAGATTCTTTGGACGACTTTCGCTAAGGACCAGGCTCTCCAGCCTGGCGAGCCTCGCTGAGGGTTTTTTCCTCACGAGGGATCTTCCCCTCCTCGCCGAAGGTTTCTTCCCTTGGCGAGGGATCGCTCCTCGACAAGGTGTCTCCGACGCCACCCGCATTTCCGCTAAGGACCCAGCCGGAGGGCTCGGCGAGGTTGTTCGCCTCGCGAAGCTCCTTCCTCGCGAAGCCCTCTCTGCCCCTGCGGCAGAGCGCACATGGGCTCTGCGCCATGTGCAGAGTGACGTGCGTGCCTACGCGCGGATGACGACGACGCCGCAGTTGCATTTCCATGTATAAAGCAGTCAACAAAGCGGAGCCAAGCAAAGCGGGACAACGAGTATTGCCTCTTTGGTGATAAGGGAGCCGTCTGCAGCTACGCTCCAAGGACGACGTCATCGTGGGTCACCTCCCACCTCGGCAAGCGCTAGCCCACCGTCCGGCTGGTCGGTGACCTTTTTCAGCTTTGGTGACGCCGTTCCCCTGCCGTGGACCGCGTCCACGGCTTTACCTTTATGGTGGACTTCACCTTTATCGTGCACCGCGCCTCCTCCATCGTCGCCGTGTGGTAACCCTTCCCGCCCAAATGTTTGGGCAGAAGAGGTCTAGGACGCCTATAAAAGGAGGGGGAGCACGCCCAAGCAAAGGGTTCAAGATTCCTGAGCCTAAACCCTAGATCTGAAGACTAGCAAGTAGCCATTGTTAGCCACCTCGAGCTCGACAAGCTCTCCTGGTACTGTAAACCTCTCCAAGCAGTGCAATACACCGAAGCAGGACGTAGGGGTTTTACCTCCTCAAGAGGGCCCTGAACCTGGGTAAGGACCGAGTATCCTTTTCTGCAGTGCTGTCCCGCAGCGAGTCCGACGAGCACCGTCGCCGGAGCACGTTGAGGTTGTTTGATTCCGTGTTCAGCCCTTACTCGATCCTTCTCGAGACACCCCCAGTTCCTGGGACAGTTCTCCGACAAATTTTGTACATGGTGGAATCATTTCACATGGAAAAAATCAGGGAGAGAGGTTTTCCTAACAGCCACAAATTAAAAACAATCCATCAAATCTCTCCGTGGAGGTATTTAATTCATCTTTGGAGTGGTATAAATTGTCTAAAAATCGCAATACACCTTATATTTTGAAATTTTTCTCAAAAAACTATACACCTTACATCAAGGAACGGAGGTAGTATTATTTATGAAGAGATACCACTAGTGAAACTATGGCCCCTACTCCNGGCCCCGAAACCTGCTCGCCACACCCACCGTGCCGTCGCCGAGAACCTTCGCGGAGCTCTTGAGCAACATGCCGGAACAAGGTAGTTCAGCGATGACTGCATTCATCTCGATTTGGCACGTTCGCTCGTCGCCGGAGTGACATGGCAATGCCACTGTCCCGATTTACCTTTTCAATTTACAAATCCATGTGACAGCCAAACACGAAAATTCGTTTTGGTATTGCAATTTTGCCAAATGAAATGACGTGGGGAATGTTCTTTCATTTCATTTATACAAATGAAATGAAAGCACGGGTGCCAAACGAGCTGTTAAGGTTGTTAATGGAATTCCACAGGAGTCAAGCGCTAGCAAAGAGAATTGAAAATCAGTTGCTTCCCTTCTGGACTCAAGTCAGCAGAGCCTAAAAAGCAAAACGTAATGGTAGAGGATGAAGGGGCTCAAATGATGAAAGCAAAGAATGAAGTCTGCACTGATGAACCGCCATTCATTCATTTCTTCTTTATGTGGCTCACAACATCCATGGTGGCTCACGACATCCTGTTAGAATACGTATAGGATATGAGTTAGAGATAGACTATGATTGAGAGTCATGACCTTGTACTCCAAGTCTCTCACCTCTTTGTACTCCTATATATACCCCATAAGGTCACCGCAATACAACATCAACTATTAGGATTCAATATTTCTCACACATCCTAGTAGAATACGAGATGCTTAGATGTATTTTGTGCTTTTCATTCCGTCGGCGGCTGATTCATGTTGCCATGTTGGACGACCCTTGAGTTGTAAATTGAATACTTAGCTCTTAAAACTATGCAATAAATCGGTCATGTGTATCGCTTTGATGCAGAGGTCGGGGCTACTTCCCCATTTAAAATGAGTCGTGCTGGGATATGTCGAGTGTAATGCTTGTATAGAAATAATTTTTTTTACACCGGATCACTAGGATCTCTACGTACGTAGGGATTAAGTCACGGCTTTATAATATGTAGGTGCATAACTCGATATAGCGTGTCGAGGAAATGCATTATTTCTTGTGCTCGCCCAACTCCTCGACTTGTGAATCGTACGAACTCATTCTTCTTCGCGTCATGCGTGCAATGCCTAGATGGTTTCCAACTCTTGAGATATCGGGCCGCCCTAAGTTTCGGTCACAATGCTTTGTTTATGTTCCACTCGATCGGTTCCAACCCGACATGCATGCATATTTTAGTCGGATCACATCCAACTCTTTACAGTGTCCTTCACAGCTGAGCTTATTCGCCACCTCCGATTATTATATGGAGCCGTCGAAGGAGTACTTTTTATCGGGCGACTACTGTCCTGTCGGTTCCTACAACTTTATTATGTAAAATTATCTCCAATCTAAATAAATTTGGAAACAAAAAAAAAATCTATTGAGATACGCGAGTGTTGGCAGACGTTATATGGGGGCGTGACTAGAGATGCTGTGCTGAGCAAAATATCTAACCGGGGCAAAACATACACCAGAGATGATGGCATCTTGCACCCTGTTTGGCACAGTATTTAGGAAGGGGCCCAGATCGCGACGTGGTGTACTGCGTAGCAGCGTGCGCGTGAGAGTGCATGCAGCTGCTCCCTCTCACAGCCGCAGCAAGCTACCCCCACTTGAGTGAGTGAGCTTTAACCACTAGAATTTGTCGATTAATAGCGTACTACGGACGTACCTGGGCCACGCAAACGAACTAGTGAAAGCTGCCCGTTATAGGCACCCCGAGTGAAGAAAAAGATCCTATTCTATTCTGGGAGGGAACCGAACTAGTGGCTGGCAGCTTCATGGCGCGCCTTTTCTTTTCTCACTTCTGGACTCTGCTGCCCTGCTCAGCTCTCTTGTTTGGATTGGACCAGGTACAGGTACCTAGGTAGCCACGGCGTATCGTTTTCTCTTCATATTGTGGTTAAGATGCTATCCAAACGACCCCTCAAAAAAACCAAAAAAGATGCTATCCAAACATATAGTAGTACAGCTCTATTTTTAAATGTGAGCATACGGACATGTAACAGCTGTGCTAACTCTACTTCCTTTGTTTCATATTACTCCGCTTTGTACTTCTTCGTAATACATTACTATTTTTTTTTCTCTCTCGATGAGCAACAAATTTTCTAACAAAGGACACGGGCGGACTCAGAAGGACAGAACAAAATCAACCTGGTGTCATTTTGTAAGACACACATAATTTCAACTAAATTTGGAGATGTCATATACTACAAATGTAGATAATATAGCAAAGAAATGGAATTTTACCCAGTGTCCTGTGAAACCTGCTAGTGTAAAGTGGATATGCCCATGCAAAATATCGCAGCATCTTTTTTTTTTGTAAAATCTTGCAAATTGACCCGTGGGTTTGCTCGATCTATATATAGGACGAAGTAGACCCCTTTGAGAATGATGTACCGCACCACCAGTCGTCCCCAACAATTGCTTCCTAGCTCACTCACCATGACCCATCTCTAGCAGATCCCAGATAAACCGCCGGTCCGGAAAATAACAGCATTTTCTCGGGTTCGGGACCAAAAAAAAAACAACCCGAACAGATACCACATAATGGGTCGGCCCGAACTTATTTTTTGGCGGAGCGGGATATTCCCCTCGCGTTTCCCATATGTTCAGTTTCCAAAGCTCTTTTTCCCGATCCCCGCATTCTTGGAGCAAGAAAAACGCGAGCTGGACTTTCAGCCCGCCCTTCACGCCCGATCCGCCGCCGCTGCCGATCTCACCGGCAGAGAGCCTGGTCGCGTTACCGCCCCACCGATTTGGATCCATAGATCCCGTGCATTCCCAACCCGTCGGGTTTGTTGCTTCGCCGGCCCTGCGGGCGCCACCTCGACCTTCCGTGCCTCCACAGCGGCCTTCCCTGTCATCGCACCTATTCCGATCATTGCCGGGCAGAAGCGGAAGCGCCAGGGCAAACCCCGGCTTCCAACCGCCAGGCCCATCTTCTCGCCACCTTGAAGCTTCCTCCTATGTACGGCTACCCTGACGCGGTGGCCGGTGCGTCTTCCATAGCATCGGCCGGACGGGCACAATCACATGTCTCCGGTCCGAAGAAGGTGAAAGAGCATGGTTGCCCCCATATGTTGTTTTGGTAATTAATGACAATCTCTATGGACTAATTTGTGCTTTGAGTTATATCTGCAGTGTTGGTCCATTAGCATGCTTTGAACTCCATATGTTGGAGTCAAGGCTAAAAGAAGAAAAGATCATTTGTTGATCAAGGCCAAGGTGTTTCTCCATGAGAATGAATCAAGAGGAAGATCCTATGTTGCCCATGGTGGATGGCGTCACGTGGTGATCGTCATCAAGATAAAGGCCTAGTGAAGATATGTCGAAGAGTGCCTCTCCCATCTTGGTGTATGGGGGAGCAATATGCGAGTCTTCACCAAGCGGAGCACAATCAAGAAAGGTGATCCACTTGAGAGTAGATCAAAATCGTCATCATCTAGCTCAAGTGGAATGCGCAAGGAAAAGGTATGATCTTGATAGGGTTTCTATTTTACCGGTCTCACGGTGTAGTTGGGAGACCGGGTTTTAGGATAGGTAACCGTACTATCAAGAGGGGCTCTCAAGTGAGATTTAGCGTATCGGTCGTAGAGAGCACAAACCTTTGCATCTTTGGCATCATATTTATTGGTTCCTATTTGGCTCTTATCGTGGTGTGGTATTGGTGCTTGTCATGCTTGTCATGACAAGGCCAAGGTCACCGAAAACGGTTTTCATGTGTCTCCTCTTAAGTTTTCGGTGTCGGAGATTTTGCCGGTCCATCTATGCGGAAGGTTTCACTCTTCCATTTAGTAGCAAAATCTCCCTTGCTTGGTTTCAATAATTTCACCTGTTATTGGGTAGCATTTGTCGTCCTCTTTCCAACAAAGTTGGTTTCACTTCATTCGGACTTCATTTGCAAAAGATATGGTTTTCCGGTCTTCAATAGAAAGGTTTTACCCTTCATATTTTGGTTTTACCATATCTTATTGAACAATGATGCTTCTATGCATAATATAGTAGGGCTCGTTGTGACGATTCCAACGAGTCCAAGATTATCGGAAACGGAGTTCGTATGTGGGAGTTATTGCGTTTTCGGTGTCGAATGTCCATAGACAAGAAAATTAGAAGGCGTCGCACCAGGCTGGCCGGCCCCCTGGCCGGCCTAGGCCGGGCTGCAGGCCGGGTGGCTCTAGGGGGTGGCCGGCCCCCAGGCCGGGCCCCAGGCCGGGCGGCTCTGGGGGTGGTCGGCCCCCTGGCTGGCCCAGGCCGGGCCCCAGGCCGGGCGGCTCTGGGGGGTGGCCGGCCCCCTGGCCGGCCCAGGCCGGGCCCCAGGCCGGGTGGCTCTGGGGGGTGGCCAGCCCCCTGGCCGGCCCAGGCCGGGCTTCAGGCCGGGTGCCCTGTTTCCCTGCGTGATGATCCCTGGCCGGGCATCCTGCCTCTCCAACGGCTCCATTTTGGAGCCTCCTATTTAAGGGGTTTCTTCCCCAAATAAACCCTAACCTTTTTACTAACCTCTTGAGCTATTTCTCTCCTCCATTGTTGACCTTCTCAAGCTTGGCTTTCTCTCAATCCCTCCAATAGTTCTTGCTAGTTTTTGAGGGAAAAGAGAGAGGAGATCTAGATCCTTGTTTCCACCGATTGATTTCTCCTCTAAGTGAGGGGAACACTTTGGATCTAGATCTTTGGAGTTTCTTGGTGTTTCTCCTTTGTTCTTCCTCTCAAATCCCTTCCAAGCATTAGTTGATTTGATTGGATTCAGGTTGGAAGAACTTGGCCACTTAGTGTGTTCTTGCCATTGCATTAGTTGCATCGGTTTGAGTTCTCCACGGTGATACGAGCAAGTCAAAGTTGAGAAGCTTGTTACTCTTGGGTGCTTTGGTGACCTAGAGCTTGTTCCTCTAGGGCACGTTGGTACCCTAGACGGTTGTTGATTTCTCGGAGTCTTGGTGGCTCACGGGATTTGTTGGGAGCCTCCAATTAGGTTGTGGAGTGTGGCTCAACTTTGTTGGTCTCAGAGCTTTGGTAGATACGAAGACATTGCCGGGAGCCACCAATTGAGTTGTGGTGTGTGCCCCAGCCTTGAAGCATCAAGTCTTGGCGGCTCGGTGCATTTGGTGAAGACCCTCCAACTTGTGGAGTGAGCTTCATCCTTGTAAAGGTTCTAGTTGTTAACCTCAACGGCAACATAGTGACAAGTGCCTCACCACATTGGTGCTAAGACACAACGGATATACGGTGTGCCATATCAAGGCTACTCGGTGTTTCACTTTGGTGAACACCGCGCCGCTCCAATGGAGACTAGCTTCCATTGGGAAGTGAACTTCGGGATAAATCATCGTCTCCAAGTGCCTCGGTATTTCTATACCCAAGCTTCTTACTTTTGCTATTTACTTTGTGATAGACATCGAGCTTGAAGTTATATATCTTGCTATCACCTAGTTGATTATATTGTTTAGCATAAGTTGTTGGTGCACATAGGTGAACCTAGCTAGTTTAGGTTTTGGCTTGATAAATTAAACGTTAGTTTTATTCCGCATTTATTCAAGCCTTAACCGTAATAATTTTAAATCGCCTATTCACCCCCCCCCCCTTTAGGAGACATCCGTGTCCTTTCAGTAGGACACATTTTGACGCTTCGAGGATGGAGTCCTCGTATAGCCACTCCGGTTGCCGGCAACACGGCCGCCACCTATGCTCACAACGTGTTCGACGATACACCAATGAGGTGAATTTCTTCCATTTCTCCTAGAGTTTGCCGAATTCGTTCAATTGATAAGTAATTAGTATGTTATGATTGTGTAGCTATCACGTGCATACGTTTGATGCGCATATGTTGAACGAGAACTCGGTGGACATCACAAGTGCTCCACTTGATGCATTTGATTCTGACATGGTACCTGAGGGAGAAGCGGAGGTAGAAGAAGGGGTTGTCGACGATGAAATTGAAGAAATTGGGGAGGAGATGTTTGATGCATGCCAACCAAGATTTGGAAAACCAAACAGGAACTACACCGAGTAGGAGGATGTTACCTTGATCCGAGCATGGGAGAGCGTTTCACTTGATGCGATCACAGGCAATGATAAAACGAACGCAAGATATTGGCAACGTATTGAGGACAAGTATCACAAGATCATGCCGAAGCCGTCCCCGTGTTCATTGAGATCACTTCAAGGCTGGTACGATTTCATTAAGCAAACATGTTCCTGCTGGGGTACATGCATGCATGGAGCAAGTGAGGTATGACCTCCTAGTGGTACTACAATTGATGACTATGTGAGTGTCCTTGCACCATTTGTGTTCATGTTTTCTTTGATGCAAGTGAGCTCACGCATTGTCTATTTTGCAAATGCAGGATGGCATTTCTCATGAAAGATACACACAAATGGTGGCATCGGTGAACTTAAATGAGCTATATGTTCGGTGAACTTGTAATAGCGCATTTGTTGAACTTAAATGAGCTATGTTCATTTTGTATGCAATGATTAAAACTGATATCCGGTATCGGGCGAGCTCGGGGGCAGAACATATGCGCTAAACTTAGACCGAATTTTTATTTGGTACGAGTTTAGCGCGGGTACTGGAAAACATTTTCTGGTCCGACATGATACCAGTTATCCGGTACTAGATTATCCGAAATGTGCTAGAGATGATCTTACTAGGGTGTAATTTTATTCACATGAGGGTTGAGGACATGAAGGTATTTGGTCCTTCTTTTCACTCGATCCTCTCAAATCGGGATAAATATATTTTTCATCCCCTGATACGCTAGCTAGTAGGTGTAATGTTTTTTCATAATCTAAACAAAAATAAAGCGGTTGTGGAGATATCATAGAATAATCCCGTTCAAAACCGATTTGGTACACACACTATTGGAGATTTTCTTGGATCTAGGATAATCCCCTCGAATCCCTTTAAAACACTTCAAATACACTATAACTGAACAAGATCTGAAGCTACAGCTGGTGAAACTTTTCTAGGAAAACAATATTCAGTGCTCCCGTACGTAGCTTTAACCAGCTGATCTGGATGGATGGGGCTTGACCACATCTTCAGGATTAATTAGCTTAGTACTTGGATCACCAGCTCCATTCATTTCTTGACCACTAGCATATATAGTACCAAGTTAATAGTTAAGAATTAGTGCTAGTGGAAGTTGTCCGTTATGGTAACCACAAGTGCACGATTTCTGGACCTTTTTTTTTTGCGACCACACTTTTCATCCGACATTCATGTCATTTAGTGTCGCCCTTTTTTCTCTTCCATATTTCTAGTTCTAGGAACCGTGCTTGCTTGTTCCGGTATGTTTGTTGATATGAGATATTTGATGCGTTCACGTCCCAAGCTGTGAAAATGGTTGAGCTGGCCGAGCTCCATAGCATATATAGTCCAATACTAGAATTATCAATAATTCTTGGGTTTATTGAAAAGAAATTTTGGATTCATGTAGTAACAGGAAATTTACGGACATGCGTTAACAAAAAAATTAAAACCATGCATTAACATGAATTTTCTTTTATTAGTACATGAATTAGTGATTTATATCCTCCATTCGATGCACATTCGACGGTCAAGATAAGCGGCGGACGTCCACATATGACGCTGCATTGCAATACCATTGTCCTACTAGACCGAGAGCGTGATGCACCGCTCCTAGCTGCTTCCTCACACACGGGAGGAAATTGCAGCTTACACCATGCTCACCTCATTTAGTTGCGGAAACCATTATGTCTACAGATTTTTTGCACTCTCCACCATCTTTACGTCTAATACGTTAAAACCAAGTCTAAATACCCCATTTATCACGGTTGACAACAAAACGAACGACCGGGTCCCACATGATTGTAATGGCTATATGGCATATCATTGGATGCTAATTAAACCAGATGGAAATTTTCAATTCAACATACTGCTGTCACCGTTCTGATCATCTTCGCTTTTATATATCATGTATTGTAATGTTATTAATTAGTGTATTGAAATATATTATTTATTTTCTGCTCAGATGTCCTCCTTATATGCATGCCTGCACCATGTCAAAAAAATAAATATCTTGTCCACAAAGTGTGATGTAGCATGTCCTCTTGTTGCTGGGTGATTAGTCCGATTTTGTTAACAGAGTGTTTAAACTAGGTTGCAATATTTTTTTAAAACGAGGTAAAAGATTTACCTTTTATATTGACATAGAAGAACCAAACATACACGGCCGAGGCCAAAATATAAAAAGTTGCAATGTATTAGATGTAGAGGTGGCGGAGAGTGCAAAAGATCTGTAAAGGTGATGGTTTCTGCAACGAAATGAGATAAGCAAGGTGGAATATGCAATTTCCTCGGTGACCCTCCTCCACTGAAGCGACGGCTCGGGTACAGCGACAACGATGTTGAAAAGGCAAAGATACTAGTACTCAGTATTCACTGCTCCTCGTGTAGCTGAGATGGATGGGTCTCGACCACATCTTCTGGATTAATTTGTTTACGTTTATGACCTTGAGCTTGTGGAAGTTGCCCCGTTATGGTGAACGAACCTCACCTATTTCTGGATTTTCGTTTTGGGAGTTGTGAAAACCATTATTTTTCCAGCTGATATTCGGTTCAGTCGGTGTCTGACTTTTCTTGATCATGTTTTCAGCCAATTCATTTGGAACTGTGCTTCCTTGTCGTCCATCCATGTCAACAATGTTGTATAAGCATAAGGAGATCGAACGATTTCATGCTTCCAAGAATTCCACGATTTTATTAAGCGCGGCTACTTCCACGAACTGAGCTAAAATAGTTTCTGACCGGAGCATCTCTCTCAGTGGCTCCATAGCGTTTCATCGCCTCCGCCGTCGTTGGTATCTCCGTGCTCGTAGCTTCCCACGGTGGCCGGCGGCTCCAGGAGCAGCCCCTGCGCGAGGTCCGCGTAGTAGGTACCCACGTCCATTTCCCCGGCGATGTGGAGCTCCAACATCTCGCTGCCCAATGCATCCGGCACCTCAAACTCTTCACTTCCACGAGGCAGCCTGGACGGGCCGGCTGTATTGTCCGGCGCCGAAGCTACAACGTCGCCGGCCCCCTCGTCGACGTCGAAGATCGCCTCTCCGGCGCCGGCGCCACCGTCCGTGGACTGCCGGCGCAGAAAGTCGACGACGGCCCCGATGGCGGCGCTCCGGACGTCGCCGAGGTCCGAGAGGGAGGACGGCACGGCGAGCAGCCACGCGGAGTCCGGGAAGTTGAGGCACGCGGCGGCGGAGGCGGAGCTGGGGTGCAGCGCGAGCATGGCGGCGTCGTGCGCGCGCGCCGCGGCCTCGGCGGTGACGTGCGTGCCGAGCCAGAGCCGCTCGCCGCGCGTGCCGGGGACGCGCACCTCGCACACCCAGCGCCCGTTGCTGCCGCGGCGGCGCACGCCGCGGTACACCGGGTGGCGAGTCTCCTTGAACTTGGTGCGCCCAGCGGGGCGCTTCGGCGTCGGCGATGGGGGCGACAGCGCCATCCCCAGCTCCTGCGAGGACGACGAAGAATACGAGCTCAACTTGTACTCGGGGCCCGGCTCCATTGCCGGCGGCGGGTCGCTTGGTGCGGGGGTGGTGTACTAGCTAGCTAGCTAGCTAGGTCTAGCTAGCTTGCTGGAGTATGAGCACTGGCCTAGCTAGCAAGAGCTGAGCTCAGTGTAAATCAGTGGCGTGCCTGGAGTGTGTTTACTTATAGTTTTGTACGACGCGGCTATATGAAAGGCCACGGTGGCGTTGCTTGTCGGCGCGGGGACAGCTCTTAGGTTTGCGGCGCTTGCCGCTCCCGATTCGACGCGTGGCAGGTGACACCTTTGTGTCGACGTGTGGGGGTGTTTGCAGCGTTATGGAAAGGAAGGTGTATCCCCTTTTGCTCAGCACATGCTGCAGGATACAAGTAGCACTCCATATCTTTCTTTTTCTTGTACCGGCGTTTTGTCTTCGTCGACTTGATGGTTAATGAACGAATCGTTTGGCACCGTAATTTTTCTATTACGACTGCAGTACGACAGCATGTGCTTGCTTAGGCTATAAGCTAGGTTTGCAACAAATTTTGCATCACCTTATAGGGCCAAGTAAGCTATAAGATGTCCTAAAGGCCTATAAAAGTTTTAAATAGTACACTTTTTGTTGGCCGCAGGAAACCTCAAATGTCATGTTTCTAAGCTCAACAGCCCTTCCAACCTCAAATGTCATGTTGCCGCTCATTAGACAACACTTGTCACTCGGTATATAATGACAAAAATCTCATATTTGCGCTCACTTAGATTTGTCCACCTCACTGATGTCACCGTCGCTGCTATCCGTACCACCCTGCTACGACAATTTGTTAGACTCTACCGACCTCATCTGCATACCCTTCAAGATCCTCCCCATGTCACTGCTCAACTTCTTACGTACCAGGGTCGTCAATGGCCATGTGCGGCCTAGGCGACCCCGCATACGTATGTCGCCCAAATTTGAAACCTAGGGCGCTAGCGATGCAATCGCCTCATCCAATCCTATGTGCAACCAAGTGGAAAATGGAGGAAGTTAAAACAAGTTAACGAAAGTCCAAACGACAAACTATGGTCAACAAGTCAAAGGAAGAAGAACTATAAAAGAAAGAGTCGAGGCATCAAGGGCCAAGGAAATAAGCCTATTAGATGGACATATTTGTGACATAGTCCACCATGGACAATACCCTTTCCTATCCCACCATGGACCAAAGATTACCACAACTACCCCTCCGACCTACCGTATCCTTGAAACGCTTGGTCGTTTTTTAATGACTACTCCCTCCGTTCCATATTATTTGACTCTTAAATGGATGTTGTATTTTGTGTCTTGATACATCTATTTCGAAGTCAAGTAATATGGAACGGAGGGGGTACTATGTAACAAATATCTCCGTTAGGCATATACTCCATTCACTCTCATGTCAATGGAATTATGGGAGAGCAGTAGAGTTCCAAGACTTTCTTCATATAGCCTAGGGTCGAATAAAAAAAGTCTTCAACGACGTGGATCAATGTTGAGGAAGAATGTATTGGATGAGTCACCTCAGGAAGTCTTATACGGCTCAAGCCTTCTGTCAAACCTCCCTCGAATCTTTCCTAACATAGTGCTAAGTCAAGCTCCGACAAGGCAATCAAACCTATTAAAAAAACATCGTTGTGTCAAAACTTATTAGCGTACGACAACCTCCATTCTAAGGCTGTTTTGCACGCCCTCTACTCGTATTGTTTCGACTATGTACGTGAAGACAACCACAACTCTGTCGTTGTTTCTACAAACACAACCAACATAAAGAAGAAGAAAAGAATGTTAGCCTCTAGTTTGCCAATCACCATCAGAATCATCAAGGTCAACCTCCAATTCGTCAATCGCGCACCCCAAAAATTATAATTTTCTCTATGCTCATTTTGTGTAATCTAATTGTATGGAGAAGTAGTTGGCAAGTTACTCAAGCTGTCGTGCATACATGTATTCCAAAATAGTTGGTAATTAAAATTCAAAGTTCGGTATTCTTTTATATACTATCGTTTGCTTTTTTATATTGGTACCCAATTTCTCGGAGATACCCTTGTGATGTATCCCCTGCCTATCCACAACCTCCCTCCTTGGCATACAAATTTGAGCAGGTATAACACTTGGATGATAAGTACCAAGAGGAGGAAGCATCTTATGGGATCATCTCCCCCTCCCCTCCCCCCCCACCCACACACACACCCACGAAGACCTCTAGGATGATATCCACCCATACATCCTATGTCCAACTCACGGGCGACCACAACTCAAGCATAATCGCCATCTGACATGGTCGTTTAGGATTTCTACAAATGCTTGGCTTGGTGACTGGTTTTTTTTATGTACTTATGTTCTATCGAACGATTAGCTTGGTGTACCTTTTTAGCATAAATCCTTAGGTCAATTGTCTTGTCGATGTTTGAAGATCTTAGCATGGTGGTCTTTTCGATTTCAACACGAACAATGCACTCTTTTCTAAACCAGGACATCCAATTTTCAATTGGTAGTATGGAAACCATTGTGCTAGTGACCTAGCAATCTCACTATCCTCACAATGGGCATCGACTTCCTGGTGGCATCGATGCTCATCTAAGGCCTTATGCGGCTGACCACATTAGCTTGTCCACGATTCTAGCCTCTCCCCAACATATTCAATGGGACTGCTTTGATGATAGGTGGAGTGTTGTATTCTCAAATTATATATAAGATATGTGACCAAAGGAAGATTATTATGAAGGGCAAACCTAGAGCTCAGTCGACTAAGATTTAACTAAATCTCAATATGCTGACGTCATCTCATAATTTATTTTATCTGAACATTTTGGAAGAAAACATTTAGATGCAACTAGGGATGAAAAAGAGCAGTAACTTTTCTACTTTTCCACAAAAAATGAAACATAATAGAAATCCGAAAACAAAAATGGAATTTTCTGGAACGTAAACGAAAACTAAGCGGAAACAGAAATGGAAGCATAACAACGTATTCGGGTGGAACGACCATGGAAACGGAAATTCCGTTTCCGATAATACGTGCTGAACTTTCCGGTTTTTCTACGTGGACCTACCCCAATCCAGCAGAGCCAAGAATGTTAGTAGGAATTTCTATTTTCCAAAGTTGATAACATATGCACACTATATTATATAAGCTATTATGTCGTTATATATTTTCGATTTCTTCTTAGAAATCTGACAAGTTTGTTGGTTGATTGAGTTTTCCTACATGATTTAAGTGGTCTCTTTGTTCGAACAAACATCCACCTTGTGTTCTATTTCTGCACCTTATTCGATTTGTATATGTTTTCGACAATATATGTTTACGTATTTATTTACAGGATTTCTGTATTTGTTCTGTTTCCACAAAAAAGTACGAAAACAAATGTGACACCACTCTGTTCCGTCGGTACGCGCTATGTTTTCATCCCTAGTTGCAACCCACTTGCAGCTCGCGTATCACACCAATAGAGATGTAAAACTAATGGTTAGAGAGTTGCGACCCATATCTATCTGAAAAAAGTTAGTTGCAACCCACTGACACTTACATATCACATGAATCGTGATACAAATCTAATGAATACCGAATTACAACTAAGGTGTATCTGAAAATCTCAGCTGCAACTCACTTGTAGCTCACATATTACAAAAATGCCATTGCAAATCTAATGATTAGGGAGTCAATTAAGATTTAGTTAATTCTCAGTCCACTCAGAATTAGAAAAATTGTATCCTTGTAGCTATTAACTACGTAAACCTGGGACAGCTGAGGTGAGCGGCTCAAGCTTTTGGTCTTGGTTTCAGTATATGCTCGGAAATTGTTACTTGAACATGAGAACTAGCGTTCTTGTTTTATTCAAAAAATTGAAGTATTATTTATGTGTTGTAAAGTACTGAAAATAAATATACAAGCACATGTACACATAGAGTTCTCATGTCACAAGTTTCTTTTAAAAAATATGTTGTATTTTGGTCTTTTAAAAAAGACAAATTTCGACTTAAAATAAGAGTTTTTTCATTTATTAAGCCACAAATTTATTGTGTTATGTATCCTAAAATAGAACACATTTTTTGACTAAACTTTGCACAATTATACAAGACATGTTTAACGAAATATTCACGAATTTTTTTTGGATTTTTTTGAAACATCAAACTACCATTTTAAAATTTTCAAAACCGTGCTCACTAGAGCACGGATTCCACAAATACTCACATAGCTTTATTTTATTTTTGTACGTAGAGTGGTATGCGTGTGTACGCAGCGATATTTAAACTTGGTGTTTTTTCTAGAACCATGTAAACTCATCATGTCTTAAAACTACTCCCTCCGTTTCATAATATAAAATGGTTTAGACCTTTTCTACATTCATATGTAGACACATATATTTAGTCATTTAGATACGTTTTGGTGTATATATTCACTCATTTTAATCTGAATCTAGATAATATGTGAAAAATCTAAAACATCTTATCTTAGGTTGTACTCTGGAGTAGAACGGATGGAGTATTTGTTTGTGTTCATGAAGTTCGTCCACACTCGCGTCCAGGTCCAATAATGGAAGTAGTACTCATTCTATATGAGGTGCAAACTGCAAAGTGAGGTGCAACGTGAGCCCTTCCCAAAGTAGAAAATACTATGAGACGCACTCAATGATGACCGATTCCACGCGTAGGTGAAAAACTGCCCACGATGCCTACTCCGTCTCTTCCCATAACTGGAAGAACACAACTATCCAAAACAAGCGCAACTTCACACTGATTAATTATATTATTATACGAACAAGTAGCTCCATAGCGTCTCGACGCCGCCGCCGTCCTCCCTCATCGCTCTGGCGGCCGGCGGCTCCACGAGCATCCCCTGCGCCATGCTCGCGTAGTACGACCGGCGTCCATGCCGCCGAACCAGTGCTCGTCCAACAAGTCGCTAGACGTGGACAGCGTGCTCGGCGTCGGAGAGCCATGGACGTCCTGCTCGCCGTCGGCCGTCTCCGCCTGGCACGACGGCGCCGGGGACGCGATGGGGCGCTGGCGCTGGAAGGCGACGACGGCAAGGGCGACGGCGTCCTTGATCTCCCGCGCGCTTTCGAAGCCGAACGAACCGGCCGCCCGGACGGGGAGCATGCGCCAGGCGGAGTCGGCGAAGTTGAGGCAGGCGTCGCGGCCGGAGAGCGCGAGCGCGGCGGCGTCGTGGGCGCGCGCTGCAATCTCGGCGTCGGTGAAGGTGCCGAGCCAGAGCCTGGAGCTCTTGGTCCCGAGCACGCGCACCTCGCACACCCACCGCCCGGCCCGGCCGCGGCGCCGCACGCCGCGGTACACCGGGTGGCGCGTCTCCTTGAACTTGGTCCGCCCCGCGGGGCGCTTCGGCGGCTCCGACCACACCGTCCTGTGCTGCCCCTGCTCCTCCTGACCAAGACGGGGAGGAGGCGTCCATCGGTCGAAGCTGCTAGAGGACTGTGGAGATGCTCGGTGACTCTGGCTGAGTTTTGTGAGAACCGTGGAGTACTGGAGTGTGGCCGGATGAGAAGGGGATCGGTGCGGCGGGATGCATATATAGTAGGCCGTAGGCGGTGGTTGGTCGCGACGGCGCTCAGGCTCAGGTGGAGAATGCCCAAGGGATTACTCGCGGAAGGAGATAAGAGCGAAGGTGGTGGGGTGGGGTCACGCGCTCAGTGACAGGCAAGTTATTCTTAGCGTTTTTTTTTTCTATAATCTGCTCCCCTGTTTGGGTAGGAGTACTAATCTTCTTTCGGATGAGGTGTAATATGAACCAGCTGCCAATAATAGTACAGCAGATCAACCAATTAATAAATCAGATTTTTTTCACAAAACAGTTTTTCGTCCCGTTTTATAGATAAAGTCATAAGCCACAATCTATGCAAGGTACCAAAGCATAAAATTAGTCGGTCTGCTGGGACAAACAGAACAAATAGCCGAACTAAAAATAAATCAGATTCATACAGTTCTCATGCATGGTTCCAATTAAGCATTGTTCGAAAAAGATTCGTACAAAAGTTTGGTAATCTAATCACTATAGATCCAGCTATGAGTACATCCATTTGACCACACTAGTCACGTATGTCTTTATTTTACATTTATGATATCACTTGCTGATGATAATAGCTCCACCTCTCAATATTGTAACCTACTCCCTCCGTTTCTAAATGTAAGATGTTGTAGCTATTTCACATATTGACTACATACAGATTGAAATAAGTGAACAAATACACTAAAATGTGTCTATATAATGTAGAAAGATGTGAATCTGGAAAAAAAGCTAAAACATGCATCCTACATTTAGGAACGAAGGAGTATATTTCAAGATAATGGGTAAATATAGAGTGAGGTGGCTTCCTAGACCTCAGTGTCTTGATATTTCAAAAAAATTGACATATCGGCCGTGTTTTACTACATAAAATAACAAAACCGTGGCTGTAAGGTGTCAAAAAATGCCTCATTTTAAAATATTTTCTATTTGTGCACACCACATACAAAAAATAAATATTTTGATGCAAATATGTTCATACATAATAGACACGTGTATATATTTTTTTTACCTTTCTTAGGATTTTTGGAGACCTAAAAACAAACTTTTTGATTTAAGAAAAAGGGATCGGTGGAACTGATTTTTCCAGTAAATACATGTCTAGTTCTATGAGGTTAATAGAAGCTTACGGCCATCAATGTCTAGAACAAAATAGCAGGTACTATATGTTTTGGCAGCAGGGAGCATATGCTCCCGGTTTTAAAAGTACCTTTTAACCAAATTTTGAAACATCAAAAAAATTAGACAAAAAAAAATCGCGCGTACATTTCGATATTCTACATGCTCACGAAATCGTTTCGCGGAATACCGATATTTTTTGTGATCTGTGTAAAAAAGAAAAAAAAATTGATGCTACAAAAGGCTTTTCACGAGAATTTTTTTTTATCTTTTTTACATAGTTCACAAAATATACGGAGTATCATTTTTCATGGAACCTGTTGTATGCACATAGAAGTACGTGCGAAATTTTTGTTCAAAATATTTTGACATATAAAAATGGTTTTTTCGATGGCCGGAGCATATGCTAACATGTGTCTAAATAAATTTCTGATACTAGAAAGAAAAAAAATGCAGTGACTAGAAGAGTAAGGCAAAAGCAAAACTTTGCACTATAAGTATGGTAGCACAAGATCTTTCTTGCGCAGCAAAATATCTAGCTGAGGCCGACACGTCGCATCTTATTATATTTGTGGGAAAAATGAATAAACAAATAAGGATCTTGGCTTCTTCTTTACAACCCCGTAGGCCATAGGATATCATCAAGCGGGGAGGCCCAGAGAGCGACGCATTGTACGTACGACCGTGCACGTGTGAGTGCGGCAGCTGCCTCCCCCCCACCCCTTTTATGTAAAAAAAAAAAAAAGCTGCCACCCTCCACAAAAGTCCACAATAATCACACACCCTCTCAGCCACTGAAGTGAATGAAGAGAGTGACAGCTCGATCGCTAGCTTCCACCAGATGAAGAGATTTTATTATTGCTTCCACCAGGTGGCCTGGTTGGCTGGTTGCGTCTCGGCCACATCTTCTGGATGAGCTCCTTTTTTTACAGGATTAATTAATGTGTGCTTGGATTGGACCACCTCTGTTTGTTTACACGGACCGTTATAGTCACGGCACGTCAAAGAATATCGCCTATTTCTGGAGCTCTATCGTGGTCGCCACTCGCCAGCAATAAGTATTCCCGAGCCGAAAGCGACGGTTGTTGGTGCCCCTCATGCATCTCCTATTTTTTGCTGAGAAATGCTCTTTGGGCGTGCCGGGAATATACCGTGCATGTCTCTACGATTGATTTGAGGCCTCTCGTATTGCACACCACATACTCATCCATTCGATCGTACGAGCGTCGGACAAAAAAAAAACATCGGATGTAAAGCAATTTCGTTCATTTTTTATTTTTATGTCCCATCGGTCTGACTCTCTCTCTCTGTCTGTCATTTTTACCATCACATGGTACCGTGTCTGCCACACCGCTAACACTCCCTACCACTCGTTAGTACACCGAATTAATTTCGCTCTTAGATTAAAACGGCCATCTGTGTCGGAATAAATATCAGATAAACAATTTGTCTGAACATGTGTATTTCTTTCAGCGTTATCTTTTAAGCAAGCCCAAAATGATCGAGTTTCATTTGACACCAATTCGAAATATGAGTTCCGAAATACAATGAAACGTCATGATGGATCTTGAAACCCAACGAAACAATATTAAAATAGATAAAATATTTAACACTTTCATTATCTGATAAGTTTATCGGACGCATCTAATACATGTTTGAAGTGTGGTTAGACACATTCAAACATGATGATGCATTATAAACCTCGATAAAAACACATAAAAATATTGTGGGCAACCATTACGTGTTTCCCTTAGGATTTGAATCTCGAAATTGGTATATACTTATCTTTTTTTTTCTTGAATATATTTTATGGTTTGAACTCTAAGTCATTTGCCAATTATTTTCTAACTCCGATGTATCAGGTTTGAAACATAGTGAAACAAATTATGTCATTATCCACTCCAACCTAAGTGAATTACGACGAAACTAGATACTCCTATTCAAATACAACACAACTAAATATTATCACATTCTACTATTTCTGATGCTCATATTGTTACAAAATTATATTTCACCGGGTTTCTTAAAACACTTTCAAAGTTTGACGAAGTTTAAATAGTTGACTTTCAAAATTGTCAAAACATATTCAATATCAGTCTTATTTTGATATTCTCTTGACTAGGAAACCAAATGTTCAAATGGTTCAAAAAAAGTAAAGTACTGGTTAAGAATTACGAATGTTTCAAGTTTTCAAGTTAGATTTAAATATATAGACATGTGGAAAAGAGAGAGAAGGTGAATGCACCATTGCTTTGAATACACAACCCTCTTGTCAAGCATGAAAGGAGGGAAAAGGTGGATAATGCATAGTATATATCCCGTGCACACTAGAAAAGTCGTTCTCTGTTCTTGCTTGCATGTAAGTTCTGTTGCCATCACTCAAGTCTTCCACAGATTTTCATCACACTACAAGCAGCAGCTTCAGACCTTCATTTCGTTCTTGGAGCGCGGACGGCGGCACAACGAGCAGTCACGCGTGGTCGGCGAAGTTGAGGAACGACGCGACAGAGGGGGATCGGCCGAGCAGCGTGAGCATGGCGGTGTCGTGCGTGCGCATGGCAGACTCGGCGGTGAGGTGCGTCCCAAGCCAGAGCCACTCGCCGAGCTTGCCGGGGACGTGCACCTCGCAGACCCACTGGCCGGCGCAGGGCTGATCCAATAAAAAACTAGACCCGGCGCAAATCAAAATAAATACATTTTTGTACTAAACTTTTGTTCTTCTCTAAATTTTTTTTTTGGAAAGTAAAAGACTGTGAGGCAAAAGCCCCACAGCAGCTTTATTGCATATTTACAAAAAGTAAACCATATGTACAGAACCTACCTCCTACCATCATTTACAAAACATTTACAACAAGCTGCCTATCCAGGCTTTAAGTGGCTGCACGTGTTTAGTCTTAATCCTATGCTCAAGCATAGAGATATCATGAGTAAAGTTTCTCTTCCAGCTGATAAAGCTAGGTCTCACATTCTCAAAAATCCATCCATTTCTTTGCTTCCAAATATGCCAACAAGCTAAGATGACTACCTCCATAAAGAAAGGTTTGCTGAAAGAGGCCCTTGCTTGATCAATCACCACTTGCAGGTCCTGCCCTTGCGGCCAATCAATTTGCAAATAATCATATTCTCTGACTAAAATTGCACTGAAAAAACAGATGCAGTCTATCCTCATAGGCATTGGTAGGGCAAAGTGCACATGAAAAATCATCAGTGACCTGCCAGTTCCTCCTCCTCAGAAGATCCTTTGTGTTCAATCTATCATTAAGCAGCAACCATGCAAAAAATTTTGTCCTCATAATACAGCTAGACTTCCAAATCCACCTTGAAACCTTTAGATAGGGCAGCCCCTCATGTAACTGTTTATAAAACTTAGCTGAACTATATACAGGCCCCCACTCATAAGTCCAAGAGTCTTGGTCTCCGGACAAAGGGGAAGAAAGCATAAGCTCCTTAAGCTCTTCTAACTCCTGAAAAGCCTGATCCGACAATGGCAGGTAAAATAAAGACAACAAATCCTCCTCACTATAAACCTCAGCAGCTGAAAGGGCAGGATCCAACACAAAGGAGGACAACCTGGGAAATCTTTGTGCCAGAGGCTGCACCACCCCATTCAAATCCCACTTATCAGACCAAAACAGAAAGGAATCTCCCCTACCTGGCCTTACCACAGATACCTCCCTATACTGATTCACCAGCTTCATGACATCCTTCCACCAAAAAGAACCACAAGGTTCCTCAGCGTGAGGCACTTTCCCCTGGTAATGACTGTACCAAATAAGCTGAACCCAAGGGACATTCACCTTGTTGTAAAATTTATCCAGCATCTTTAATAACAAAGCCTCATTCTTCTTTCTAAAGTTCACAATCCCCACACCTCCATACATCTTTGGCTTGCAAAGCATATCCCATGCAGCCAGGGCCTGCTTGGGAGTGTCCTTATTATCCCTCCACAAACACTGCCTAAGAATTCTGTCAAGTTGGGAAATAATCCCAGCTGGCAGTTGCAAAGAACACATATAGTACACAGGCATCGACGTCAAGGCTGAAGAAATCAACTGTAACCTGGCCCCCTGAGATAAAAAGCATGAAGTAGAACAGAGCCTTCTCTCCAATTTAGTAACCACAGGCATAAGATCCATGATCCTAGGCTTAGTAGTCCCCATAGGCAACCCAAGATATGTAAATGGAGGAGACTCCACCTTACAACCAAACCCTGAAGCCAAGACTTCCATGTGAGCAGGGTCCACATTAATAGGGATCATGGTGGATTTATGGTAATTAATTTTAAGACCAGTCGACAATGAAAACTTCTGCAGCATATTCTTGATAGCCATAACCTGATCCAACTCTGCAGGTAATACAAGCAAAGTGTCATCTGCATATTGCAGAATTGGGAAATCAGGATCATTGGTCAATACTGGTAGGGAAATATTTCCAGCACTCAGTAAATCATTCACCACCACTTGCAACAGCTCAGAGCCCAGCACATACAAAAGAGGAGACAAAGGATCCCCTTGCCTCACCCCTCTCTTGCATTCAAACTGCTTCCCAGGAATCCCATTCAAAAGAATTGCAGAGGTCCCAGAAGACAAAATCTCCTTAACCCATTTCAGCATTAGGTCCGAAAAACCCATCACCCTCATAACTTGCAGGATAGCATCATGCTCAATAGTGTCAAAAGCCTTGGCAAAATCCACTTAAGAACAATCACTGGCCTTTTGGACATATGACACAAATGCAGGTACTCAAAAGCCCAAGCCACACAATCCTGTATAGACCTAGCCTTGAGAAATCCATACTGGTTCTTATGAATGCATCTCAGAATATGCTCCTGGAGCCTATTAGCCACCAACTTAGTAAGGAACTTTAGGCAAACATTTGTCAAAGAAATTGGTCTGAAATCATTAACCTCTGAAGGGGTGTGGCATTTGGGAACCAAAGTTATATAAGAGCCATTAATATTCTGCAACTTCAAGGTCCCAGAGTGAAAATCCTCAGCCAATTTATAAAAATCCTCCTTAATGACAGGCCAACACTTTTTCAAAAACATCCCATTGAAACCATCTGGCCCAGGGGACCTATCAGGTGGCATGTGCTTAACCACCAAATCCATCTCCTCTCTTGAAAAAGGAAGGGTAATGCTATCCAAACCAGCCACTCTGGTGAATAACCTATCCAAATCAAATTGCATATTAATACCCTCAGAGAGTCCCATCCTATTTTTATAAGACACCCACAAAACTCTGGCCATATCTTCATGCTCAGACACCATCAAGCCATCATCACCCCTAAGCATGGCAATTGAATTCCTTCTGAATCTCTTAGTAGCCATTGCATGAAAAAACTTAGTGTTATCCTCTCCCAACTTTATCCACCTGATAGTACACCTCTTTCTCCAGTAATTGCATTCAATCAACAACAACTCCTCCAGATGGAGCTTAACAATTTTCCTGAAATTAAACTCAGGCAAAAACAAAGATCTCTGCTCCTCAAGCTCATCTAGCAAAGCAATCACCTTATTACATCCCTCAATTTGAGCTTTAATTTTTGACAAACTCTTATTCCATTTTCTCAAGGAATATCTAAGCCATTTAAATTTATCTGCCAAAACTCCAGCAGAAGACTTTTTGTGCGATGTCATCTGCCAAGCAGAAGACACACAATCCATAAAACCACTCTGAGTAACCAGTGATTCTCAAATCTAAATAAACTGGCCTTTGGTATAGAGGTGGATATGTTAACCACACATGGCACATGATCAGAAGCAGGATTAGCCAAGGGCAGCACAACAGTATCAGGGAAATCAGAGACCCAATTGGGTGTGGTAAAGAACCAATCTAACTGTTCCAACAAAGGATCAGCCTGCATATTGGACCATGTATAGGCCCTCCCTTTTAAAGGCAACTCCACAAGACCCAGATGTCCAATAATGTCATTAAAAAGGAACATATCATTGATGTCTCCCCCTGGTGTGTTTCTATTGTCAGGAGACCTGATAAAGTTAAAATCCCCAACTAGCAACCAGTTACTCAAGACAGAGATTTGCAGACTATATAGCCAAGCTACAAAATTATCTCTCTCCACTCCCTGACAAGGGCCATACACAGAAACCAGGGTCCAGCTCTGACCATTATGAACAGAAGTAAAATCAATAATTATACCAGAATCAGCAATTTCCACAACACTGCCCTGGAACATTGAAGAACACCAAAGCACCAGCAAGCCCCCAGAAGCCCCTTTTGAGGGAATGTAAGCAAAATTATCCAGACGTTTAGGGCAGAATTTCCTCAATAATCTATGGTCAATATATTCACATTTTGTTTCTTGAATACACACAATGGTGGCTTGACTCTCCTCAATTTTGGATCTCAAAGCTCTATGCCTAGTCTCAGCATTTAAACCTCGAACATTCCAGCAGAGAAGTCTCCAAATTCTAGTTTGTTGTGAATTCATTAATAACCAAATTATAATTGAGGGGAGATGTCTGATGCATAACAAAAGACCATAGCATAGAAACAGAGGACTCCCATATCATCAGTAGCATAACAAAAGAGCACAGCACCATCATATATAGCCACCAGTTCACCAGAATAAATATCACACATAAGACCAAAGACATAGAGTCATAAACAGGGGCAGAAATTACAGCCCCATCCACAAAATAACATATGACAAGACACATTTTAAACAGCTGAAGATTGGACTCCAGAGCTAGAAGATGCCATAAGCTTCTCCTCTGTCAACTTGACTGCATCAATGCCCAAAGACACCCCAACCTTCTGCAGAGTCTTGATTGGAGTCTCAGGGATAATTGGGTCTGCCCTGCTCTCCTTTTGCTTCTTCTCCCCCTTCTGATGGGCCAAAACCCCATTCTTGTTAGGCTTCTTGCTGGGCTTCCTTGGCCTTGAATCTCTAACAGGGGTGGGCCTAAACCCACCAGAGATAGCACTGAGTCTTGCCGACCTTCTAACTTCAGACTCCACAACAGGCACCTTCTTCTTAGCACGAGCTTTATATCTTTTCCCTACAGAAGAAGGAGAGGAAAAGACCATAGGAATGGCAGCAGCTGCCCCATCATCATCATCTGAGTCATGGAAACATAGAGCCCTGGCCACAGGCTTGCATACCACAGGAACCACCCTGTTGTCAGGAGCCACACTCTGCCTCAACAAATTAACAGACTGAAAAATAGCAGAGAAATCCTCCAACTCAAAAGCGTCATCAGCAGATCTTTTATGCCTTGCCATGGGAAAAGCAAGAGATGGCTTAGGCCCTTCCTTAGCAAGCAGAGCTGGCAAAATAAAGCTAATAGCATTGTTCCACTGCATTGCAGGAGGCAGGACAGGACCAAAAACCACAGGAAACACAAAACCCACATGCATCACATTATTCTCCTGAGGGATCGGCCCATGCTCCTGCTCCTGATGAAACTGTACCATCTGCAACTGAGCCTCCCCCTGCAAAAGCTGGTCCACCTCTAAAGCATTATCCCCCTGTCCACTCTCCACTGAGTCAGCTGATGGGTCAAACACAATTGAATCATTCACAGCAACCACAGCTGGAGGTTCATCTATCCCCTCCTCTACCTGCATATTCTGTTCTTGAAGCTGCTGTATTGGAAGCTGGAGCTCTTCAATAACTTGCTCAGGTCCCTCATTCCACCCAAGCTCAGGGAAAGGAGGCAAAACCAACATGTTGTCCTGTTGGACCAGGCCACCAGGCATGGGGTGTGGGTTGCCATCAAAAGGCATAGGATCTTCGTCAGCTGGCATGATTTCAGCAAATTCAGCAGTCAATATGTAACACGCAGCTGTCCAAGACTCCCTGACTGCACCCAAATTGCCATATCTAGAAAAAACCACATCTCTAGGCACCAATGCAGGAGAAGGAAAAGAGGCAAACACAAGAGTTCGATCCTTAAGAACATCATCCTGATGCCAGTGATGAAAAGTGCCAAAAGTCGCCACAGCATTAGAGAGATCATACTCGTTTCTGTAGTCCAAGGGGACCCCCAAGAACATCAACCAACCAGAACGGAAGCCCTGTACAGCTCTATGATTCTCCCTATCATCATGCGATACAAACCGAACAAAAACCCCTGGCTGAATCTCAAACGGTCCATTGGAAATCAGAGCTTGACGAGCAGCCGGACTACGGAGCTCATACAGTCCTACCCCAAACAGCGCAGGCTGAAAATCCTCCACAGCTCTCCTCTGAACATTAACAATATAATTACGTACCATCTGTCGCCACATTGGGATCTCTTCAGCAGGCTGTGGAGGCATAAGCATCCCCACGCACCATGAGCCATGGCGTCTCGGAGGTGCGACGGCAGGGGAATAGAAGGTGCGAGGGAGCCTAGTAGGACCTCCATCAATGATCTCATGCCCTGCCGGCGTCCATGGAACAGGATCAAGCTCAAAGTTCGCCATATAGCTAGGGAGCAGGAGCTTAGGAGAAGGAATAGGCGGCGGCGGCGATGAGGTAGGAGCCGTCTCGTATTCTACTGGGGTTTTCTCCGAAGAAGTAGTACTATCAAGGCTAGGAAGGGGAACCGCACAAGACTCGAGGCACGCCGTATCTTTTGCCGTTTTTGGCACCCAGACAGAAGATCTTTTTGCAATCCACTCGTGACAGTCTTTTTGTTTATGACCATATTTAAAACAGTACCTGCATCTAAATCTTCTCGTGCAACTATTAGCCAGATGACCCATAGAAAGACAACGCTGACAGTCCCAAAACTGACAGGCAATATCAATGACCAACTCCTCTAGTCCAAAAAGGTCCTTTTCATCGTGACAACTCGAGGGTCCAGCAGAAGACTCCTTCGTAACCGGCAAAGACTGATCATCCAAATGAGTATCAACAGTATGGACTACCTCCTGTTGGCTGTCATAAGAGGCATCTACACCTGACGCAACAGATTTGCCTGATACCAATTGAGAGAACTCAAAAGGTTTAATAGAGCCAAAAGTAATCACCGGAGTAGACGCAGTTTGATATAATTTAGGAGGTTCAGAAGAGGCCGCAGGCTTGGAGTAACCCGCACATGCCACATAACTCAGATTATCAGAGAAGCACAGTTGTTTTCTAGGAGCATCCTTGCCCCTGACAATAGACTTAGGGACAGGTTTAGCCAACGCCTGCATGCCCAGCTGCACCCTCTTCTTTCCTGGACTAACAATAGTCCATTGCTGATTTTCTTCCCTCTGCCAATTTTTGAACTCCAGCTTCCAATTAGGGCCTCCACGTCCCCATAAGTGAAAGAAACATTTGAATTGTTTGCATGAATAGGATCTAAGATTATAAACCTTAAAACCCACCCTTTGACTCGATACATTGAAAGAAAAAGTTCTGTCAGCCAAACATGAAACTTTAAGCTCACCACAGAGACCTCCAATCACTGCCTCAAGAGCCATGGCAGCTGAGTCCTCATCAAGCCGAAAGGAGGTGCGGCCAAAAGAGACCACCATAATGAAATGCCCAGATTTAATTGATGGGTGAACATCAAGGCCAAAACACTTTTTAATATCCTTCGCAAACCTATTGCCAGGAGAGAAATCCAAACCCAGAGAGATTGCATCATGCACTGCCGAGGCCATAAGACCAATATCCTTGACATTATCTTGATTAGTAGAGGAATCCATGGGCTGATCCACAGCCAAAACCTCCGATCTAGCCGTAGGGAGCTCCCCGGCAGCCCTCACAATGGAGGACGTAGACTTTGTACATGCAACAATCGTAAGCACGTGAGATGGGAGTTTTACCTCAGATCCAACGTCGATGTACTCTCCCTTTCTCATGAATCTTCCAGCAACACCCATTCCTTTGGCGTTGACAAGAGCAATCCAATCCCTTGCCGTCCAAAGATGAAGAAAACCATCGTAGGCCTTGACACGTCCACGATCCAGATCTTTAGCCGTGGTGTAGGTCACCCTCCAGATCCATGCAGGAGGGATCATTTTGGGGAAAAGGGTTTTTGGGGGTGGGGAGAAAGTTGATTGGAACAGAAATGGCGTTTGGTCGCCGGAGATGTGAGATCGCCGGCGATTAGGTTAGGGGAGACGTGGGTGGGGTGGGAGCGCCATCTCCTTTCCCATCCTCTTCTAGTGCTCCCTCACGTGTCCCATTTGCATCAAGTGAAGAAGAGGAGGAAGAATCTCTAAATATTATTTTTAGCATATTATATTATTACATGCATAATTTTACGTTTTCGCATAAGTCAACCACATAACTGGCAATATAACTAATTAATAAATGGTGATTTTTTTAACTGAATATTATTGAAAGATAGAAGTATGTTTTAAATTATTATTTTTACAATGCATAATCTATATAATTTATATGTCTTTATGGTGAAGATAAGTAAATAGTACGATCTAACAAATATCTTAATAGCACTTTCTAGTGTATGATTATCGTAAGCATGTTTATAAAAACTTCTAATGACACTAAAATTGTCTAGCAAGTTAGAATATAACAAAGTGTGCATACTTTATAGCGAATATTAATATGATGTTGATTAGAATAATTACCAATTAATATAAAATGAAGTGGATTATAGTATATTTGCATATCTAAATTTCATTATTTCATATGCCATATGCTTCCACCAACTTACGCAGATTCTGTAACATCTGTAGTCCTTCCGCCTGCAAGAGAATATCATGTTAACTAAACTTGTCGTTACTGGTGATATTGGTTTGCTAACTGAAGTGTATGGGTTACCTTGTTAGACGGTATAGTTATGTTTGTCTTACGAATTATTTTGTAATAATATTTATATCATTTTTTAGATATAATATAACTGAAATCATAGTCAAATTTATATGTTGTTAAAAAGAAAAATGGTTAATAATTTTTTTTTACATTTAGTCTATTTTTTGGCTGTAACGGATATTATTAGAAATTTTACTATTTTGGGCCCTTATCATCTTGGGGCCCTGGGCGGTCGCACTTTTTGCCCGGCCTATGGGCTGGCGCCGCACGCCAGGGTATACCGGGTGCCGCGTCTCCTTTAACTTGTTGCGCCCCACGGGGCGCTTCGCCGACGGCGATCACAACGCAGCTGTCCCCTTCTCGAGCGAGTATGACGAGGAAGGGGAGCCGATCGAGTTGTCTAGGCCCACGTCCATTGCTGTTGATCGCTTCGTGTAGGTCCGACCTGGAGAATGGACTATGGAGTGTGCTAGCTTACTAAGCTTGAGCTTCAGGTGTTCGTTGAGAAACTCAGTGGCCTGCGTGGAGTTTTGCGTGACTCGGCGACGTCCATGTCGCTGCTCCAGGCGACGCCGAGGGCGTCCCCGTCGCGTGCTGCCCGCTCTCCCCGGCCGGTCTCCTCCTGCCGCTGGCCTCTGCGCCGCGGTGGCGGACCTCCCGGTCCCAAAGGTGCCGGGGGGGGGGGGTCTTGGTTCTTCTCGTGACGCTGGTGGTCGTCTGGTTTGTTTGGGGTGACAGTCGGCGGCTGTCCGGCACGGGTCACCGGGGCGGCGGCCCCAGATCTCGGCTGTTGCGTGGCTCCTTTGGTGGGCCCTCGTGTGCAGGAGATGTGTGGGGCGCTTGATACGTCCATTTTTCATTACTATCTTACATCATAATTTATCTTTATTCATCGATATATTTCATATTATGATGCAATAATTATGTTATTCTACCTTATTTTGCATGTTTGCAATTATTGGGGATGCATCTGCCGGAGCCCGGAATCAGCTGGAAAAGTACATGTCAAGGTACCTGTCTTCGGAAACCCCAAAAATTCCCAAAAATTCAGAAACTCATTTTTATCAGAGAAGACCCACGGAGCCAGAAGATGGGCCAGAGGGGAGCCTCCAGGAGCTGGGGCGGGTGCCCACCGTGGCCCCACCTCTGGCCACGGCTGGGGGCGGTCCCTGCCCCTTGGGACCCCCCTCCGACTCCCCTTTGGCATACTACTACCCCTACATGAGGCGGAAACCAGACAGAGAGAAGAAGAGCTCCGGCGGGGAGAAAACTACCGGGGAATTTCCCTCCCGGAGGGGGGAATCGCCGCCATCATCATCGTCATCACGCCGGGCATCATCGGGATCATCATCAACATCATCTCCACCATCAGCACCATCATCACCGCCGCCATCCCATCTCATCTCGCTGTAGCAATTATCATTGTGTTGTCATTAGTTCATTGGAATCATATCCCGGGTGTTGATTACCACTTGTAGTTGATGCTTGAGAGTTTTATCGGTGATTTATCATTACAATCAGATTGTTACCCATATTCATATCACCTCTGATCATGATCTATATGATGTCTTGTGAGTAGTTCATTTGGTTCTTGAGGACATGGGGAAAGCCTAGTTGCTAGTAATTGCATAATGTTGAGTAATATTTAATGGTTTGATATATGTTGTGGTGTTATTCCTCTAGTGGCATCGTGTGAACGTCGACTACATGATACTTCACCTTTCAAAGGGCCTAGGGGAATGCATGGTGTATTTAGTTTGCCTATGGTAGGGTTGCAGGAGTGACAGAAACCTAAACCCCCAATTCAAGAACTAGTGCACTAGGGAGTGTAGGATCTCGGAGTTTAAGGCTCGTTGGGGTTATGCCGAACAGGTACCTTCATGAAGGAGACTAAAGCCAGCGTACCAGGATGGCCCATAGTGGTGGTAAGCCGAAATCCGGCTTATCGGGCGGCCCAGTACGATGAAGCGCAGGAGGCCCATCCGGCTAAGGGAAGGTTCCAGAAGCCGACCTGCATTGAGGATGACTTAGCGCTCAATGCAAGGCCTAAGCCGGGTTTGAGTAGAACTCTGTGACTTAGGCGGTTAGGTTTTCTCCTGTAAGCCCTAGGACCAGGCGCCTTTATAAGCCGGCCTACGGGACGCCTTAGGGCAAGACAGATAACTTTCATTGTAATTGGCGCATATTGCCTTATAGTGAATTATATCAGCACGTTGGGTTTCGCCACCGTTGCGAGATCCGAAGCTGGGTAAACTCATGCTCATCCCGTCACCGGAATCTCCCGCATCTCCTATACCCACCTCTCTACCTAGCTCGATGGCACCCCTATCGCGGCTAGATTCGACAATACCATGATAGTTGGCGCCCACCGTGGGGCCAGAGATGTCCAGGGTTTCGTTCCGGGCGGGATCCACTGACGGGATCGGAGACACCATCGCGGTCGGCTTGGTGAGCTACTTCGACGAAACAGGAGCTGGCCACATCTTCAACGACAGCTTTTGGACGCCGGCAAAGGAGGATCCCGCCGGCTGGTCCACGGTCTCCATCGGCAGCATCGACATCTTCGTCGGCTTCACCGCCCAGGCTTTGGACGATCTCGGCTTCACCTCGAGCATGCCCGCCACCCACCCCAGCAACTTCGATGACGGATCGGATCTGGACTCTGAGGAGATTGCCGATCTGGATCTAGCTTTCGATGCTGATGATGAAGATTCCGAAGACGACGCAAGTTCCACTATGGCGGCGCCGGACTTCCACTTCGTTGGCATCCTAGGAGAATCCGGCTCTAACGAGTCGATGACAGAACCTGAGTCTATCCTTCCTGCTTTGCAGGCCGGGGCTGATTCAGAAGCCGGATCGATCAGGGGGACACTGCCCATATGGAGCAGGACCTCGAATCTGAAGGAGAATCTGACGATTTTAGTCGGAAAGTTGCATCCTGCTTAGGACGCCCTGTCGAGGTCTTAATGGGCGATGTCGTCTCTGATCCAAAGGATGACCCCAATGCCTCGAAAACCGCCAATGGCGAAGAAAAAACTCCAGAAGCCAGAAATCAAAAGGTGGACTTTATGCCACCACTGGCTCCAATGAAGGGAAGTAGTAGGTTGCCGGCTACGGGAGACGACATTAACGCTACAGCCAGCGAAGCAATAGAAAAGGAGTATGAAGAAGGATGGCAAAGTACAAGGAACTACTAACTCCACTTCCTCCTAACGCATCGCTGGCCAACATTGAAAAGCGCCGCGCTGAACTGGAAGAGCAAGCAGCTCAGATAGCGGAGCACGAAGTTGAGCTCACAAACAAGGAAACGGAGTTCATCCGCAAGCAGAGATAAAAGGGGGCCGACGATGTTTTCTGTCTGGCTCGCGACAAGAACCTGCACAAGAGGTTGGATTTCCACAGCAAGTGGGAAGCCGACCATGTTAATTCAGTCTGGAGAAAGTACCACCACCGACGTGACCCGGTGACTAATTTGTGTTACTTCAATACCCCAGCCAAAAACATGGAGGCGGCCCAGGAAGTCATGCTCGACAAATCGTTGGACCGTGACGCTCGTCTCAAATATTCGGCTTATCTATTGGAGGTTGCACAGCAGCAGCAAAATGACTCGCAAGTCAAGTTGGGACGGCTTGTTGACGACTCTCATCTTTGCAACTCGACGGCCAAGAAGTCGATGGCTGCTGCACCTGCAGATCCAGACGATGACCCAGCCGGCTGAAGCAGCCACAATAAAGGTGGCGATAAGGACCCGAAGGACAAGCAGCCACTCAGAGGTGCGGAATCCCATACAGGTTCTTCACGCCATCGTGAAGCTGGTAGAAGCCGGGGAGCGAAAGGAGGACCCTCGTAAGGACAAGGCGGGTACCACCCCGTCAGGAGCGACGACGTGAGGGGGAGAATCCACCTCGAATGGTGGGTAACAGAGATAATATGCCACCTCCACCGCCGCCTCCACCGCGCAAAGAGGGAGATAACCCCTCCAAGTACATACCCCCTCCACGACGGCAAAGGACTCCAAGCCCTCCGCGTAACGTGAGTCGGATGAGCCAAAGCCATCACAGGTATGAACCAAGGCGAGGAAAATCAGTCGATAAGCCGCCGTCAGCTAATGATGTTCAAAGCCTAATCGAGGAGAGGAAGTCGGCCAGAGATGCCCAATACCTCGGCCCCAAGTGTTTTGGCAAAACAATCAGAGAGCAAATCCTACCTCCAACTTTGTCGAACGTAACAAAGATGGTGGAGAAGTACAGCGGTACGGCTAATCCTGAGACCTGGCTCTCAGATTACGTCAGTGCCTACGACATATACCAAGGCAGCGCCGACTCCGCAGTGCGATTCTTGCCGCTGATGTTTACCAGGACGGCACGCATGTGGATTGAAGGTTTGCCGGAGAGGACAGTTCATACCTGGAGTAACATGAAGCGCGTCTTTATTCAGCACTTCCAGGGCACGTATAAGCACCCCAAGTCGATTTTCGACTTACAGCGGTGTGTGCAGCAAAAGAACGAGTCCAACCGTGAATTCGTTTCACGATGGAGCGAAATAAAAAACGCTTGCGAGGCCGTCTCAGAAACTCAGGCGATCCATGCCTTCAAGCAATCTCTGAGGAAAGGGAAGACTTTCCGCTTCATGATCTAAAGCGAGGAGTCGGAAACTTTGGGTGGCCTACTAGCTTGTGCAAACAAGTACGCCGCTGCTGACGATGACAACAGGGAAGACGGTGAAACCCGCCGGTGCGAGTCCTGAAAAAAGAAGGTTGAAGACCAAGCCGGCCCTTCTCACGAGGTTGCTGCCACCTTTGGTAAGGGTGGCCCAAGCAATAGCAAGTGGCAGGACAAAAAGCCGGCAAACAACCGACCAGCCCGACCGCCAACGGTAAAGTACGACAACATCAAGCACAACCCCTGTGTTCATCATCTGAGGCCGGATGGGATGAGCTCTCACACGATCCAGCAATGTCACATCAATCGGGACATCGCCAAGGACCCCAAAGCCGGCAAGTCAAGGAACAAGTGCATGTCCAGGAAGGACGACAAAGAAAAGGAAGACGCGGCTTGAAAGTCGGATGACGCGGCCTCCAAAGAGGGAAAAGGCAGCAAATTCCCTAAGCATGCCGAAAGTCTCATCGTCAACCTGGCAACAGATTCCTCTCACAAGGAAAAGGCGGCTTGGCGAGAACTCAATGCTACGGTACCTACAGTTCCTCAGTATTTGGATTGGTCTGACACTCCCATCACATTGGATCGCAGCGATCACCTGGACAGAGTTCCTTCAACGTGCACCTACGCTTTGGTCGTCAGCCCTATAGTCGACAAATACAAGTTGACAAAGGTGCTCATGGACGGAGGAAGTAGCATCAACATACTTTACGCCGCAACATTGAAAAGGATGCGTCTCTCCGAGTCACAACTCAGCCACGGCAATGTGAAGTTTCATGGGATTGTGCCGGGACGACAAATAGGAAGGATCACCCTGAAGGCCACCTTTGGCGGCACGGATAATTTCCGGACAGAAGACATCTCTTTTGAGGTGGTTCCTTTTAAAAGTGCATATCATGCAATCTTTGGACGTACGGCTTTCGCCAAATTCATGGCTCGGCCCTGCTACATCTATAGCAAGCTGAAAACGCCGGGACCCAATGGGATCATCACAGTCAACGGAGACTTCAAGAAAGCAAAGGAGTGTGAAGCCGCCAATGCCATCCATGCTGAAGAACAAATCTGCAAGGAAGAATTGGAGGATCTCAAGAAGACAATGAGTCCCAATGAGATGCCGGCAACTAAAAAGCCGTCCTCTAAAGTCGACTCGAGCTTCAAACCGAAGGATGACACCAAGAAAATCAAGCTCTCAAAGGATGATCTGACAAAGGAGTCTATCATTGGTGCCGGCCTCGACGACAAATAGGAAGGCGAGCTCGTCAAGTTTCTTCGTGAGAACCGGGATATCTTTGCCTGGTCACCATCTGACATGCCAGGTGTCCCGAGAAAACTTGCCGAGCACTCCTTAAAAGTCAACAAGGATGCTAAGCCGGTCAAACAAGGCCTCCGACGGCTCGGAACTGAGAAGCGCAAGGCGGTTGGAAAGGAGATCCTAAGGCTCACTGCCGCCAAGTTCATCCGTGAAGTTGTCCACACTGATTGGTTGGCAAATCCCGTGCTTGTCCCAAAGAAAAACACTTCCGAGCTACGTATGTGCATTGATTTCACTGGCTTGAATAAAGCCTATCCTAAAGATCCGTTCGCCTTACCGCGTATCGATCAGGTCATTGATTCAACTGCCGGCTCCGAGATGCTATGTTTTCTGGACGCTTATTCGGGTTACCATCAGATTAAGATGAAGGAGTCAGATCAAATCAAGACGTCATTCACCACGCCATATGGCAATTGCTGCTATGTCACAATGCCTTTCGGCTTAAAGAACGCCGGTGCTACTTAACAAAGGTGTATGCAGCGGTGTTTGTACAAGCAAACTGGCCGCAATGTTCATGTCTATGTCGACGACATAGCGGTCATGTCAAAGAAGCGCGATGATCTTATCGCCGATCTGTCGGAAACCTTTACAAATCTAAGGGAGTACCAGATGAAGCTTAATCCGGCAAAATGCGTCTTCGGAGTTCCCGCAGGCAAGCTTCTGGGCTTCATTGTTTCTCAAAGAGAAATTGAAGTTAACTCGGAAAAGATAAAGCCTATTCAGAACATCGAGAGGCCAACTTGTTTGAAGGACATACAGCGGCTTACGGGTTCCGCCGCGGCTGTAAGCCGATTCATTAGCCAGCTTGGTGACAAAGCATTGCCATTATACAAGCTCCTCAAAAAATCAGACAGTTTTGTTAGAGGAAGTAGAGGCAGCTTTGGCACAGCTGAAGTATACATTGACACATGCTCTAATCTTGGCAGCTCCGAAGGAAAAAGAGCCGCTTCTGCTCTACATGTCGGCCACGAATTTCGTGATAAGTGTTGTCATTTTAGTTGAACGCCTGGAGGAAGGTAAGCAATGGCCGGATCAACGCCCTGTCTATTTCATTAGCGAGGTGTTTTCAGATTCGAAGCAGCGCTACCCTCAATACCAGAAGTTAGCCTATGGTGTATTCTTTGCCGCCAGAAAGCTACGGCATTACTTCCATGATCACACAATCACAATGGTCGGCAAAGCTCCATTGAAGGATATCATCAACAATGCTGACGCAATGGGCCGAGTCGCAAAATGGGGCATCGACTTAGCAGCTTTCGACATCTAGTACAAGCCGAGAACCGCCATCAAGTCTCAAGTTCTAGCCGACTTTGTTGCAGACTGGACAGAGGCGATGGAGAGCACACATTTGCCGGATTCTCAATACTGGATAATGCACTTTGATGGCTCAAAGATGAAGGAAGGCTCGGGGGCTGGAGTAGTGCTAAAATCGCCTAAGGGTGACAAGCTCAGTTACGTCCTCCGAATTCACTTCAACGCTACCAACAACATAGCAGAGTATGAGGCTCTCCTCCATGGCCTTCATATGGCTAAGGAGTTGGGAGTGAAACGCATCCTCTGCTATGGCGACTAGGATCTTGTTGTACAACAACTTGATGGATGCTGGGATACGAAAAGTCCCACAATGGCAGAATACAGGAGAATAGTCGACGAATTTGGCAGATGCTTTGCCGGCTTAGAGGTCCGACATATCTCCCGAGATGACAACGAAGCTACTGACGCTTTGGCCAGAATAGGCTCCAGGCAGAAGGCAGTGCCTCCAGACGTATTTCTCCATCATCTACATAAGCCGTCCATCAAAGGCGGCGACGAAGACTATCCCTTATCGACAGAATCAGTTCATGTATGCCTGGTAACCCCAGATTGGACCACGCCTTACATTGATTTCCTGATTAATAAGAAACTGCCTAAGGATGATAAAGTGTTGAGCCGTCAAATTGAGCGCCGAGCAAAGGCGTACACGATTATTGATGGACAGCTTTACAAACAGAGCACATCCGACATCTTCCAAAGATGCGTTTCTCCAGAAGAAGGGTGGCAAATCCTTGAGGAAATCCACTCCGGCGAATGTGGGCATCACGTGGCAGCAAAAGCGTTGGTCGCTAAGGCATTTCGGCACGGATTCTTCTGGCTGACAGCTAAGGAGGATGCTATCAACATCGTTAAAACTTGTGAAGGATGCCAGCGCTACGCAAAGCAGGCTCACTTGCCAGCTCAGGAGCTCTGAACGATCCCTATAACTTGGCCGTACGCGGTCTAGGGGCTCGACATGGTGGGACCTTTCAAGATGGCAAGAGGAGGTTGAACTCATCTGTTGGTGGCGGTCGACAAATTCACAAAGTGGGTAGAGGCAAAGCCCATCAAGAAACTCGACGGAGCTACAGCTACAAATTTCATCATCGAGATAACAACTCGATTCGGCATACCGCATAGCATTATCACTGACAATGGCACAAACTTTGCCGTCGATGAGCTATCAAAGTTTTGCAGCCGATCAAAAATCCGACTCGACGTGGCATCGGTGGCACACCCGCAATCCAATGGACAGGTAGGGCGCACTAATGGCATTATTCTGTAGGGTATTAAGCCGAGGCTTGAAACCCCATTGCATCGAGCAGCTGGCGCTTGGGTTGATGAATTGCCGGTGGTCTTATGGAGTATTCGTACTACCACAAATAGATCGACCGTCTTCACCCCTTTCTTCCTTGTTTATGGTGCAGAAGCGGTACTCCCAACCGACATGAGCCACGATTCGCCTCGAGTCGCAGCCTACGTCGAAGAAGATGCAGAAGAAGCACGTCAAGACGGCTTAGACATCCTCGATGAAGAAAGAGAGCTGGCTCTCCAACAATCCGCCATCTATCAGCAAGATCTACGTCGCTTTTAGAGCCGTAGAGTGCGCAATCAATCTTTTCAAGAAGGCGACTTAGTGCTTCGACTTGTGCAAAGCCGGCAGCACAAATTATCCCCTCCTTGGTAAGGACCGTTCGTTATCAGCAAAGCTATGAAAAATGGGTCATATTATCTCCTCGACTTAAGGGATGCAAAGAAAGATCCCAGGAAGAAAGATCACAAGAGGAAAAGGCATGTGGATGACGACTTAGATGAGATGAAACTTCTGTGGAATATCGCTCAGCTACGTCCCTTTTACACTTAGCAAATTCTATTGTAACCATGTCAATGTGATCATGAAATCAAAATTGGTTTCTCTCATGTGAAATTCGAGAATCTGTACCATCCTTTATTTCCCAATGATCTTATTGTTATCATCTGTTTACCTGAAATTGCCTGTGTTGCCTGTTGGTAAACTGTCTTTCATGTTGAATCCGCCTTAAGGTGATGAAAAAACAACGTTTTGCCAAATTAATGTTTGTCTGATAGCTTTTTGCGTCGGGTTGCTTCAAAGCGTTTCGGCACCGAAAGGCGGCACTTGTTCTGGGTTTAACAGATTGGTCACTACGTACCCTGTTACTCAGCAAGTTTGCTTCGCAATAGGTTTGCCGGCGCTTAAAATCTAAGGTGTCAAGGCCAGAATAAACTGAGTCATAAAAATTGCAAGTTTGCAAATAAAAAAACTAGCTTAATACAGCAAAAGACTATGTTGTTTATACAGACATGCATAATGTTTGGATGGATTTTCATCAAATTATTACAGTTTCAGGGCCAGTCGGCTTAAGGTGCAAGTTCGGCTCATGCAGATTTGTCCGCCTCTTCGCCTTCGTCGTCAGATTGGACGGGAGTTGGCGGACACGGCACCTCCTTGAAAATGGTGGTAAGGGAGACCATCCTGGCGATCTTGCTGGCGTAGCCGGAGACGGAGTGCAAGATTTTCTTTCGGTCTTGGTCGTCCAGCGGAGAGCCGTCCTCTTTTTCAAGAGGAAAGCCGGATGCAACACACCAAGCTTCCGCCTCCGGGTAATGCACCATCATCAAACCTAAGGCTATCTTTGCGCCTCCACGAGCGCTGGATCGAAGCCGTTCATCAAAGAACGAAGTTGCTTCGTCCAGTTTAGCTACCAAGCCTGCAAGGTCCGTCAATGGTTCGGGGTTGCCGGGAAAAAATTTTCTCGGCAAGCTTGTTTCCCGAAGAAAGGATCTTCGGGGGAGTTCCCCTACTTCCAATATCCGGTCAAGCCGGTTTTCCGCTGTCAGCTCATGGCCATAACCCGCCGGAGCTGCAAAAGGCGAAGTTCAGTTATAAAATGGCTAAGACAGAGCAATGAATTTGGGGTTTTTAAGTAAAACTTACTCAAAAGATGATTGTCGATTGCCAATGATTCATCGAGGCGCTTGTCAAGCTGGTCTTGGACTTCACGAAGGGCATCTTTGTGATTCTGCCTCTCCGTCTCTTGGGTTTGTTCGGCTTTCTCAAGGCTCTTCTTGGCCGTCTCTAGCTCCGCCGTCATTGATTGATTAAGCTTTTTCAGCTCAATGTTTTCATCGCAGAGCCGGTCGAGGTTGCCTGCGCTCTCGGCAAACTCCTTGGCTTTGATGATGGCATCTGCAAGACAAAATGTCAGCAGTATAAAAATAAGCCTGCAATACAAAGTTAAGGTTTCGGCATTCATACCTTGGTACTGGACGCGATCCGCCTCAAAGCCGGCGATGATGGCGTCCTTATTTGCCAGCTCCGTTTTAAGCTGGCGCATCTCCTGATTTCGCACACCCAAAAAGTTGATGGTTTCAGCACCAATTTTGCGATGGATCTGCGTAAGGAGGTGCTAAAAGCCTAAAGCTATATTGACGAGCAAGACTGGTTACAGGATGACATTTCATCGCTAGGGGGCTAAACATATGCATACGCATTATCTCGGACCACTATGTCGGCTAGTTTGTAAAACTTAACCCGGCATAGTGCTCGGGGGCTACTGGGGAAGTCATTTACCTGGTAGTGCTCGCAGAGAAGAGTCATGCCGGCCTCAAAGCTTTCAGCAAAGTAATTCTGCTGATCTTCAAGGATTTCTATGACATCAAAGGTGCCATAGGCCTTGGTCTGGTCCGGCTTGTCATCCCGGATGGTTGTTCCTTTCTTCCGGGGAAGCCGAGGAGCACGTATGAACCGGCTCACGAACTCCGGCTTGATGCGTCCCTCTTCATCGAAGGCCTCCGCTTTAATCGGAGGAAAGGTTGGGGCATCATTAGCCGGAGTTTCAGCCCTTGGTGGAGAGGAAGGTTCTGCTTCATTCCCCGTCATCTCCGTCCATTGGGTGGGAGGTATAATCCCGGCTCTCCCGAGAATTGGACCTGCCGCCATGGTACGGGTGGAGCTCTCCTCCACTGGAATCGGCTTCGAAGTCGAAGGAGTTGGGGGAGGAACGGCGGGAGAGGCCTTCTTCCGCGTGGCACACACATTTTGCTTTAAGGGTGCGCCTTTCTTTATCCTGCAATGACAAAGGAGTAAGAATGCAAAGATCCAGCAATATTGCAGAGCAAAGAAGAGATGTTTTAGCCGACTTACTTCTTATTGGGGATGTTGAGCCCAGCGAGAGCGTCGTCATCCTCGGATGACTTAACGCCAATCGTAGTAGACTAGCTTTTCCTCTTCCGACTCTCGGCAGTAGCCGAAGAAAAGGAGATGGGCCGCATGGGCGCCTTGCTGGACGATGGCTTGCCAGCAGGACGAACGGTGGAGACTCCGGGAATCTGGCATATTGCATGTTAGTCTGTTAAAGGCAAACTCAAATTCCTCAAAGAATTGAACTTTGGTTTGACAAAGTAGCTTTGGGGGAGGGTTAGTTGTCGTATACATCGGCAACGATTCTTCATATTGCCGGCCTTCGCCAGGTCGGGCTTTGATAAGCCGGTTGAAGCGTGCTTGGAAGAGCTCCTCATTCAGGTCTTCTTTGCTGGTTCGCATGGGATCATCGTTACCCGTGTACTCGCACAAAAGGCGAGCGCGATGTTGGAGGGGCTAGATCCGTCTCTTTATCCAGCATATTATTGTATCCTCCCCAGTTAAGGGAGGAGAGCCGGAGGTTAACTCCGTAATCCTTGGCTGTATGGCAGCAAGGTCCGCCGGCATCTTCGCCGATGGCTTCTTCTTCCACGAGGGAAGGGTCGTGCCGGCTCTGTCTTCAAAGGCGGCGAGCCCTTGAAGTCTGTTCAGGGGCGCCACGTCGTTGCAGTAGAAAAAGGTGGATGCCCACCCCTTTGCCGAATCAACTATTGGCACCTGAGGGTACCAATCGATATCCCGGCTCATGTTGAAGCTGATGGAGCCGGCCACCAACAGCTCCTTATTCAAAGTCTGCCTCTTGACTAAGAAGCATCTTTGGAAGAAGTCTAACCTAGGTGCTAAACCTAAGTAGCACTCGAAAAGTGCTACAAAGCCGGATATGTACAGCAAACTGTTGGGGGTGATGTTGTGGAGCTGGAGGCTGTAGTGGTCTAGGATCTTTATCAGAAAAGCCGAGGGTGGCAAAGAGAAACCCCTAGCTATGTGGGAAGAAAGGAGTACCCGCCCATCCTTGACTGGCGTCGGAGATGGGTCGCCAAAGGTGGATTGTAACATCCCAAGATTTTCAAAATTTTGAAAAATCAGAAAAATCAAAAAACTTTTGAAACTTATAAATAATTTGATTTGAAAAATCCAAAATCTTACATGGCATGACATATTTCTTTGCATTTGGACATTTGTGATTAATTATTTTCCTAAAAACAGAAATATTTTTATTAATATTTTCTTTTAAGAAAATAGCCATAAAGGCCATTATAATGGCCAGTGGCAATTTGGTAATTTATTTGTGTGGAAAATATTTATAAATGTTATATTTTGATGCATAATATTTTCACAAACTTTTACAAATTTGTTTGAACACTTTTGGACAATTAAAACAAAAGATATGAAAGAAACAAAGAAAATCCCAAAAGGAAAAGAAACAAATTAAAAAAAAATGTGGTGGCGACCCAAACTGGGCCGGCCCAGTCCAGCCGACCGGCCAGGTCGGTCTATCATTTTTTTTCTTCCTTCCCTATTTTCTTCTTGGGCCGATCCGGCCGAGCTGGCCCATCCCAACCGATCGGAACGCTCGGGGTCTTCTTCCTTCTTCCTTCCAGAACAGAGACTGACTATGGCATGATGGCATGAAGTCAACCTTCCTTCTCCTCCCTCTCCACACTAATTGAGTTACCATTTTAAATTGCATTCAACACAAAAGTTATTCCAAATATTATGGAGATTTCATTCAGGGCGTTAATTCTCTAATTAATGGCATTTATCACCTTAATTGACGCGGTGAACCAAATGCCACCCGTCGGCATTGACTTTCCGATCTCTCTCCTCACTCCATATAAAACCGAACCAATCGCGTCACTTCGTGCCTTTCTTCCTCCTCCTCCACTTTGGTGACCAAACTTTTTCCAAAGGAGCTCTCTACAACCCGCACCAACCATGCCAACTTCAGCCCCAAATCGAGTTCATCGTCAGATCTTGTCTTGCACGATCATCATCTCGTCAATTCCTCGTACCAGAAGACTCCACACATTGAGGCCAACCTCCAAGACATGGTGATGCATCATTTACTTGTAGTTGGCCACACCGCCACAAAGCCGAGCCACATTACCGCCGCAGCCAAGATCCCGACAAGGTGACACCTCATTATGCTCCACGATGATGTCCTGCGTGATCTATATGTCCTCTTTCACTCTCCCTAATTTTTCCAAATTTTTCCCCGCAGCCCAACCATGGAGAACAAACTCAACCGATCTCACCGGTGACCGACGTCGCCGTCGTTCTTCTCCTTTTCTGGCGCGTCCAGAAATCCACCAACCCCGAGATATTGTCCTTTATCGTCGCCTCATCCCTGCGGACATCTACGACAACTCCATCGACTACTTACCCAAGGTCGGGCATGATCGTCTACATCGACCACTTCGTCTACGTCGCATCACGTTGACGTCGATCTACTCGATACCGACAATATTCGTTCCTTTCGGTGAGCCTCACAAAAGTGTTCTAACCTTAACTGTATATTTGATCATTTACCCTAAACAAAATAATTTTGGTCATTCAAAATATGCCAAGCCTTTTTCATTTTCGGATTTGTTTTGGACAGATTTTTGTCAAAACTTAGAAATTCTATATCAAATCAACCGTAACTCCGTTTTGAATGGTTTTGTAGTCTATGGATTCGTATGAATGTGTAGAATACAGTGGTACAACAAAAACTTATATTTTAGTCGTGCACTAACTTGTTATTTGCAGAACTTTGTATTCCTTGTTTAGTCGATATCTTGAGTTTCATAAATCCAATTTGAGTGATTCAAATTGCAAAATCCTTGTTTTGATGTCTTCTATACAGTAGAAATGTGTACCAAATTTTATAAAATGTTTTATGCAGAAATCTTTGAAATTGTGATAATACCTTTATTTGAGTGATTTGCAAATATTCCTAATAATTAATTTAAGTAAAATGTGATTTGTGGCTTCATGCATGTTTTCACAAACCGGAAAACTTAGTGTGGTAATTTTCTTGTGATTTTAAATGCATTTCATGCATGGCATATTTTATTGCATGGTTGTATTATTGTTAAAGTCAAAATTGTTTTAATTGCATTTTGACTTCTTGCATATTTTGTTGTATGGTTATTTTTGTTTGTATGTTTATTTGGTTGTTTTATATTCTTGTTAGATTATTCGGAGAGTCACGAAGAATTTAGTAGCTGCTACTCCTGCCACTCCTGTTGCCAAGGCAAGTGGCACACTTGCATACTGTTCGTCCTATTATTTTGATATGCATTGTTGTAGCTTTTACTTAGAAAATTTGCATGATAGGCTTATTAGTATTGCTATGCTAGACCTGTTTAGTATTACCCTAGAATATTCCTTAGTGTCTAGTACCTATATGATAACTTAGTAGTATAGGCAAATGCTATGCTATGTGTTTTGTATCAAAAGCTAATGAAAATTCTACTAAGTAATAAACTACCTGGGTGGGTGGTTGGAATAAAGCAATTCCCCATATATGGGAGGATGAATTGTAGAAGAGGGTGATTCCCTATTTTGGGAGGAAGGATCATACGTGGTCCCCTGACTTAGGAGGATGAATCACACTTGCGGAATGCCACCCAGGATCAAAGGGATTTGAAGTTACTCCAAGTGAGGATTGCTTCCAGTGCAGCCACTAGTCATATGGGCTCTGTCTTGACGGAGTAAGTTGTGTGGACCTGGGTCAGTGAGATCTGATGATGTAGAGGGATAGGACGGCAGTGATCTCGCTAGTAGTACCACGGGAAGACACTTCTGAAAAAGTCTCGTCTCGATCTTCTCCTTTCCTTTTCACTAAATGAGGGTGAAGGACAGAATGGGTTGATCGAGTCTAGTGGGGAAAGTGCCACAAACTCTCGAGAGTATAAAACTATGATCATAGCCGTGTCCCCGGTTACGGACAATTCTGAGCAGCTGAACAAGGACGTCAACGGAGGATCCCAACATTCCAATTTCTCTAAGTTAAAATTTTGATGGGTGAACAAGGGGGATTTGAGACACTGGTGCGCCCAGGGATGTCGCTTAAAGTTTTGGAAAGAAAGAATTGGTTTTGAAAGAATAGGAAAAAATTGGCTTTATGCAAAATAGCCTTCAAACTCCACAAGCCAAATATGCATATAGGTTATTAGAGTTGTTCTAGTATGAGTCCACAAAGTGTCACTTGCCAGTTCCATTTTATGGTTCTGACCCACCTTGTTGATATCTTTATTCAGGTTGTTCTGACGATGAGTGAGGTTTCGTTAGGGGTTTCGAGTCTGCAACCAACATGTTTCGCCTGTGGCTACATGAAGATTGGGACTCCATGCAATAATATTTAGTCTTCCGCTGTTATTTTTGTTTATGCTAGCTTCGAGCTATGCAAAGTTGTAATGGATTATTTTAATTCTGGATCATTCGTGTAATAAATTGATACAATGTTATGGTATTCATCGTAAACTGTGTGTGCAAACGATTCGATCCAGGGATTTGCACTATACACAGGGATCTTGCCTATTTTTAAGTGCAGGTCCGCTACATGGATCGCCATGTCGGCGCAGTTGCGGAAGCCGGAGGGAGGACACCGTCAGAGGCCATGCCCTCCACTTCGCCTTCTTGTACTCCGGAGCAGACCCAGTTGTGGGTAGGGTTGTTGGCGGCACCCTCATTGTCGCCAGCTTCTTCCTCTTCTGCTTCTTCAGTGGCTCGAGTTTCTTTGGCCACATCGGCGGCTGCTGCAGAAGCCGAAGCCATCGTTGCCACGGCTTCAGCTGCAGCCCTGGCTAGGGCAACCTCATCACGGCTTGAGGTTGCAGCGGAGGAAGAATCCACCGGAGCAGAGGAAGAAGGAGCTAAAGGAGCAGCGGAAGGCTCGGAGCCGGTGGCGACGGAGGAAACCGTACCTCCCATTGGCTCCGCTGTGTCCAGCTGTGTCGCATCAATGATGGGGGAGCCCGGCGTGCTGGATGCCATGGAGCACGGAGGAGATGGAAGAACTCGAGCTCGGGCAGAAGTGAGATCTGGAGATGGATGCTAGGGTTGCAAATGGTGCGGAGGCCGTGACGAAGACGAGGCGGCCAGCTTTTATAGAGGACGCGCCGAGATTTCCGCCACGCGTCATGGAATCAGACCGTTGGAGAAGTTCCTTCCCTCCGACGCCTCGGTTCCAGCGCGGGAAAAATGGAAACTAGCCCTGCATTCAAAGATGTCACTCCACTCACTCTGCCGGGTCTGACATAACTGTCAAATCGCTGGGCACATGTCGATGCGCACTCAAGTGCTTTTCGACATGAAGTACCGGCACATCAAGGTCGACAAAGCTGTTCGACACAACTACGAGATTCTGGGAATGCTCCAAGCCTGTCAACGGATGATGAATTACACGGACAACACATTGCCGGAAGATTGAAGCCAACCGCTGAAGTACTTGAAGCTTTCCGGGGGCTACTGTTGGGGTTATGCCGAACAGGTACCTTCACGAAGGAGACTAAAGCCAGCGTACCAGGGTGGCCCATAGTGGTGGTAAGCCGAAATCCGGCTTACCGGGCGGCCCAGTACGATGAAGCGCAGGAGGCCCATCCGGCTAAGGGAAGGTTCCAGAAGTCGGCCTGCATTGAGGATGACTTAGCGCTCAAGGCAAGGCCCAAGCCGGGTTAGAGTAGAACTCTGTGACTTAGTCGGTTAGGTTTCCTCCTGTAAGCCCTAGGACCAGGCGCCCTAGGACCAGGCACCTTTATAAGCCGGCCTAAAGGACGCCTTAGGGCAAGACAGATAACTTTCATTGTAATTGGCGCATATTGCCTTATAGTGAATTATAGCAGCACGTAGGGTTTCACCACCGTTGCGAGATCCGAAGCTGGGTAAACTCGTGCTCATCCCGTCACCGGAATCTCCCGCATCTCCTAAACCCACCTCTCTACCTAGCTCGATGGCGCCCCTATTGCGGCTAGATTCGACAATACCACGACAAGGCTGTGGTTAGGTTTTTATCTTAATTACTTTCTTGTAGTTGCGGATGCTTGCAAGCGGTTTAATCACAAGTATGTATTTGTCCAAGTTGTCGTGGTGGTGCACGGACAGATGCCATAGACAGGCTTAAGGTGGGGCCGATTGGACGCTAGAGGATTCGGGGAGGGATTATGCGTAGGAATACGCACACAAGATGAAGAACACACGCGGTTTACCCAGGTTCGGGGCCCTCATGAGGAGGTAAGACCCCTACTCCTGCTTGTCTGATCTCTATAACAATGGAGTATATGAGAGCTACAAGTTGGCTCCTAGAGCTGTGTCTCCAGAGGAGGAAGAAGGCTCCAAGGGAGCTAAGGAGAAGTGAGACCCGGTCCGGGTTCTCCTGCCCCGCGTCCCCCGCCCTGTGCGCTACCCCTGGTGCTCCTTATAAAGTAGAGCCCAGGGGACAAGAGATGGCCCACAGGTTACTATGCACGGCGCGGGTGCAGCACTGTTGCCGGAATTGACTACTGGGGTCTTGTCCGCACTGTGGCCTATGTCACGACTTGTACTCTTGTCACATCCACGCTACTGTGGCCATGCCACCATCTTGTCTTCTCCTGTGTGTCAGGGGTATCTTGTACTTGTCGATGGAGCTTATGCCGGTCTGAGCCAGGGGCGTCCCAAGACCCGGCATCAGGGGAGAGTAGTCGATGAAGAGAACCGACATAGCCTGTGCCATTGGTGGGCGTCTATGTCGGTGACGGAATGATGAAGTGACTCGTATGTCGGCCTGGGCGCTGGAGCGGAGAGTGGGCCATCCGGGATAACTCGGCCAACCGACATAGGATATGTCGGCCTGGAGTATCATGGCAGCCTGGATGCCGGTCGAAGGAGATCCGGGGCATATCGAGGTTGCAGTGCTTACCCGACAAGGCGACCCGGGCGTCGTCCCATCCGGATGAGCTGCCAAGGTGAGTCGACCCGGGAGTGGTGCTGCCGACATAAGCTTATATCGGCATGGCGGGATGCCATCCTGAGGAGCTGGTGTAGAGGATGCGGCCTGCGGGGTACGTCGGTAGTGGTGAATCGGCCCAACCGGGTTAAAGGACCCGACATAACTGTATGTCGGTATGGTGACTGGAATGTCGGCCTGGGCCATGCCGATATCGGCCCAGGCGGGCCTCTTCTACTTTTCCTTTATCTTCTGCGTATTAGTTTGTTGTCTCTTCCTTCTAGTGTACCAACTCTGAGGTACCCGGGGTTATATCCCCGACAGTAGTCCTCGAGGCTATGTGGGACTCGTAGAGTCGTGCATAGTCTTACCAAAGAATGGTATCTCAGAGTTGTCATCAAAGTGTAGCCTGCACGGGCTGACCAACCGTACAACTAATCCGGGCTAGGTCTCATTAGCACTTAGCCTTCTGGGGCTAACTCGGTGTATCTTTATTGCCTGCGTGGGCCGAATTGACATATAGTCATTATGACTACTGTCATATGTTGGTTTTCGGCCAACTCGAGTGTTTATCGAAGTCACATATCAACAGCATGAGCCTGACCGTCATACATCCTACTTGTGAATCATCACATGCTGGTTTTTAGCCATCTCGGGCCTTATCGAAGTCGTACGTTGGCAGCACTAACTGGACCGACGTATAGCCTGCATGGGCGTCCTCATGTGCCGGTTTTTAGCCTCCTTGGGCGTTTACCGAAGTCGTACGTTGGCAGTACTAACTGGACCGACGTATAGCCTGCATGGTCGTCCTCATGTGCCAGTTTTTAGCCTGCTTGGGCATTGTCTTATACCGGTTTCTAGCCTTCTTGGGCATTACCGAAATGTTGTGTCGACAACTTTTAGCTGGACCGACATATAGCCTGCTTGGTCATTGTCTTATCGACATACTGCCTACATGGGCTATGTCGGTTTTTCCGTAGAGCCTGCTCGGGCTGTTTTGACATAGTGCCAACCTGGGCAATGTCTCATCGACATACTGCCAACATGGGCTATGTCGGTTTTTCCGTAGAGCCTGGGCAAGTATCACGGACATGAAGTCCACCAGCCTTGCCGGCATACATGGCGAACCGAGATATGTGGTAATCCGACGTTTTTGTCGATGCCATGATACTTGGCGATATGAACGGGTGATGCCGTGATTTTTGGTGAGCCGGCATAAACAACGATTTGGAGATATGGGTTAATGCAATGATATTTGGCAAGCCGACATAAACGGCGATTCGGGCAAACCGAGATAAGCGGTGATCCGGGATAACCAATATGATCGAGGTTTTGATGATGAGCACTTACTCGGTAGAACCGATACCACCATACCGGGTTAGTCCAAGCATATTTATAAAGAGTATTTAAAGTTTAACAACAACTCTATTGCCAGATGAACTTAACTTTAGCATATGACAGGACCAGCAGAACTACGCATGAAGATGCAGACTCGGTCTCAACCGAGTCCCCGAGTCGCTTTTATTATCTAGGAGAAAACATAAAGCTGACTGGCCAGCCAGTCCCCGGGTCAAGACATCTCGTTCCCGGGGAAAACATCTAAGCAAGATACGAAGGGGCAGTCCCCGAGTAACTTTTGAGGTTATCCTCCTAGCCTTTACACGTTAACTACTTACATTGCCTTGTTGATGCGGACTTGAACGGAGAAGCGCTAGTCTGCCCAGGCCCGGGCGTCCAACGGAGTCGAAGACGAGCGAGACCTGCAGGGGTCAATCGAACAGAGCCGACATACTCTAGACTCGATAGGCTTTGGCTGGCGACAGCATGCCAGATTTTCCTTTGGCCGACATATTGCTTACGTCAGCAGATTATCTCGACAGTTATTTGCCTGCCTTATCTCGGCCGAGCCATTTCAGCTGGTCTACCTCCAGCCGACATGATATTTATGTCGATGCCACAAAACTCAGCCGAGTTAGCATCTTACTCGGTCGTGCTTTTTGCTATCACACGACTCGACCCGAGTCCTTTTACTCGGCGAGCACACTCAGCCAACAAATCACTGCTGACCTTCTATCTCGGTAGCTGACTCTTTTCAGCCGACACACCCTAACCGCCGGGATCCATCTCTTTTCTTTTCTTCTACTCATTAAGCCGGCCTGTGTCACAAAGCCGACACAAGCCTTTCTCCATAGCTCATCTACTTCACTTGGCTAGGATGCCACATCCTTCATCGGCCGTCATACCTCTAATTCGGCTTGCCGCTCGCAGGCGTGCATGAATGCAGTGCACGCTTAGACACGCTCGTACGCGGCCGACACAGAGCCGGACAACGGTGACAGAGTCGATGTAGAGCCACCGGGCCGAGCGGGAAGGACGGCACGGACGCCGCAGTCCCCGGGTGCAGGCACAACGCCGGTGATGAATAAGGAGTGAGCCCGCGTAGGCCATGTCGATGTCAAGACCCCGGGCGAACCCGGTCACAGAGTGAAGCCGATGATGAGGAGGCCGGGCTCAGGCGAAGCCGGCCGAGGCGACGCCGGATCCAGTGTAGCTGGGTAGCGGGCGAAGCTGGACGAAGAAGAGCCAGCGCGGGGAAGACGCTGCCTGCGGCACAGACGACGGGAGCGGCGATGGTCCTGCCAGCCCCCGAGTGCGGTTGGAGACGCCAGGGAAACCAGCGAGCGCGGTGGCGGTGTTGACGTAGAGCCGCCGTGCTATCCAGAGGCACGGTGAGCCGACCGTAGCCCTGTTGACGACATTGGTGCCGGTGACGAAGAACTTGATGAAGCGACCCGGCGAGCGGAAACATAACGACGCCACGCGAGGTGCTCGCCGGAGTCGATGAAGAAGGTCCCGTCCGAAATTAGCCCAGCAAGTGCCACTACCAACCCCACGGTGGGCGCCAACTGTCGTGGTGGTGCACGGACAGATGCCATAGATAGGCTTAAGGTGGGGCCGATTGGACGCTAGAGGATTCGGGGAGGGATTATGCGTAGGAATACGCACACAGAAAGATGAACACACACGGTTTACCCAGCTTCGGGGTCCTCGTGAGGAGGTAAAACCCCTACTCCTACTTGTCTGACTTCTATAACAATGGAGTATATGAGAGCTACAAGTTAGCTCCTAGAGCTGTGTCTCCAGAGGAGGAAGAAGGCTCCAAGGGAGCTAAGGAGAAGTGAGACCCGGTCCGGGTTCTCCTGCCCCGCGTCCCCCGCCCTGTGCGCTACCCCTGGTGCTCCTTATAAAGTAGAGCCCAGGGGACAAGAGATGGCCCACAGGTTACTATGCACAGCGCAGGTGCAGCACTGTTGCCGGAATTTACTACTGGGGTCTTGTCCGCACTGTGGCCTATGTCACGACTTGTACTCTTGTCACATCCACGCTACTGTGGCCATGCCACCATCTTGTCTTCTCCTGTGTGTCAGGGGTATCTTGTACTTGTCGATGGAGCTTATGCCGGTCTGAGCCAGGGGCGTCCCAAGACCCGGCATCAGGGGAGAGTAGTCGATGAAGAGAACCGACATAGCCTGTGCCATTGGTGGGCGTCTATGTCGGTGACGGAATGATGAAGTGACTCGTATGTCGGCCTGGGCGCTGGAGCGGAGAGTGGGCCATCCGGGATAACTCGGCCAACCGACATAGGATATGTCGGCCTGGAGTATCATGGCAGCCTGGATGCCGGTCGAAGGAGATCCGGGGCATATCGAGGTTGCAGTGCTTACCCGGCAAGGTGACCCGGGCGCCGTCCCAGCCGGATGAGCGGCCAAGGTGAGTCGACCCGGGAGTGGTGCTGCCGACATAAGCTTATATCGGCATGGCGGGATGCCATCCTGAGGAGCCGGTGCAGAGGATGCGGCCTGCGGGGTACGTCGGTAGTGGTGAATCGGCCCAACCGGGTTAAAGGACCCGACATAACTGTATGTCGGTATGGTGACTGGAATGTCGGCCTGGGCCATGCCGATATCGGCCCAGGCGGGCCTCTTCTACTTTTCCTTTATCTTCTGCGTATTAGTTTGTTGTCTCTTCCTTCTAGTGTACCAACTCTGAGGCACCCGGGGTTATATCCCCGATAGCATTAGCATAGGTTCACCCACACAGCACTTTATCAAAACATTGAAGATTAATCAACGGCGTGCAATGAAATGTCTAGGCAGAAATTCCCATGTGTCCTCGAGAACATTTTAATCATCATAAGTAACACAACCGACCTGTCCTTTGAGCTTAAAAGGATTGGGCTATTTGCTGCAATTATTTTAGCACTCTTTTATTTACTTGTTCTTTATATCAAAACTCCAAAAACATTTCTCTTTTAGTGCTTGCAGTAAAACCTTGCTGAAATCCACTTGTCAACACATTCTGCTCCTCGTTGGGTTCGACACTCTTACTTATCGAAAGGATTACGATAGATCCCCTATACTTGTGGGTCATCAAGACTCTTTTCTGGCACCGTTGCCGGGGAGTGAAGCGCTATTGGTATGTTGAATTGGTAAGGAACGCTTTTATTGTTCGTGCTGTTTTTATTTCTGTTTGTTACTTTGCTTCGTTATGGAGTACTCTTCACTTAGTATGCTGTTTGGGAGTGACTCTACCACCACACCCATGGTGGAGAAGAGTCCTCCACTCTCTGAAATTAATCCATTTAAAATACCTATGGGTATTATTGATGATGTTATGAGTAATCGTTATGCAGGGGATGGGACTGTCCATCCGGGTTATCATTTGCTTTATATTAAAGAACTGTGTGAGCTATTTAAGATTGCAGGTATGTCAAGAGAGGTAATCATGAGGAAATTATTTTCAATATCATTAAAGGATAAAGCTGTGGATTGGTATATGCTTCTGGATAATTCTTATTTGATGGATTGAAAAGAGCTTATGTCTCTCTTTTATTCTAAATTTTATACTCTTCATGAAATTCATAAAGATAGAAATTATATTTACAACTTTTGGCCACGTGAAGGAGAAAGCATCGCTCAATCTTAGGGGAGGTTGATGAAGGGGTCGCAGCATAGAAAACAAAAAATTTCCTACGCAACAGACGGAATAAACCCCAAGGATCTAGATCTACTAGATGGAGGTAGCGAAGATGAGATCCAATCTCTTACCCTTGAAGATCAACAAACGCGTTTTGTCGGTGCAGGGGTTGGCTAGTCGATCCCCGCAACTAGACTCATCTAGTCGCGAGGAGATGTATTTCCTCGAAGTCCAATCTGACGAAGTGCCACAAGGGGTAGCACCTCCGCGGTATCCACACGTACGGCTCGATGTAGATCTCTGCCTTCTTGATCCCGCAAGCAAGGTGGAGATGGCTAGATGGATCTCGGCACCACGACGGTTGTGGTGGTGTTGATGATGATGATCTCCACGAGCATGGCTTCGCCAAGCCAAGCAAGAGGAGAGGGAGAGGAGGAGGTGCAGCAGCAGCCCTACACTAGGGGTGGTGCGGCTAGGCCATGGAGGTGGTGGTGGCGGCAGCCCTCCGGGGAGAGAGGTGGCGCCGGCTATGGAGGTGAAGGGGCGGCGGCTAGGGCGCCAAGGGAGGGTGCGGCTAGGGCAGCCTTGGGCTGGGGCGCACCCCTCCCCTCCCCTCCTTTTATATGGGGCGGCTAGGGTTAGGGCAAGGGCTGGCCGGCCCCCTTGCCTTGGCCCCCAAGTTGGGGCGCCCCCCTTTGGGCCCCTTGGCCTTTGGTTGGCCGGCTAGGCCCATGTGGGCCTTTGGGTGGTGCGCAGCCCAAGTGGTTGCTGCACCCCCTTTGGCCCATGTGGGTCCATACGATATGGGCTCCACTTCTAGACTCTTCTAGAACCTTCCGGAACCTTCCGGTACCCCGCTGAAATATTCTGGAACTTTTCCGATACCTCCGGAAACCACTTTCCTTATATGAATCTTATTCTCCGGACTCCTCCGGAACTCCTCGTGACGTCCGGGATCCCATCCGAGACTCCGAATCACCATTCGTTCATTCCATCAATTATCTCATCGCTAACCCTAGCTACATCGGAGCGTTAAGTGTGTGACCCTACGGGTTCGAGAACATGCAGACATGATCATATCAATAATCAACATCGGGACTGGGATGCCCATATTGACTCCTACATATTCAACGAAGTTCCTTATCGATTGAACCACGATGCCGGAGATTCTTAATCTCATATACGATTCCCTTTGTCTCACCGATATTTAATTTGCCCGAGATTCGATCGTCGATATCCCCATATCTAGTTTCATCTCGTTACCTGGCAAATTCTCTTTACTCGTCCATAATATAGGATCTCCGTGATTAACACTTAATCACATGGTTGCAACCTTTTCTAATGATATATTACCGAGAGGGCCCAGAGATATCTTTTCCGTCACAAGGAAGGACAAATCCCACTCTTGATTCATGTCACCCAACAAATACCATCGGAGATACCTGAAAGCCACCTTTATAATCACCCAGTTACGAAGTGACGTTTGATGTCCACAAAGCATTCCTCCGGTAAACGGGAGTGACATAATCTGATGGTCTAAGGAAACTATACTTGGCATACTAAAAGCGTTGGCAATGAAACTTGTGTGACACGATCAATTGCAACTCTTTATTATCGGTCTTGTCCATCACATCATTACTCCTAATGATATGACTCCGTTATCAAGTGACTGTAACAAGTCCATGGTTAGGAAACTCTAACCATCTCTTGACTAACGAACCAGTCCGGTAGAGGCTTTACTAGGGACACCTGGTTGTTTATATTCCACACATGTATTATGTTTCCGGTTAATACAATTATAGCATGGATAATAAACTATTATCATAAACATGAATATGCTAATAAATCATTTTATTATTGCCTCTAGGGCATATTCCCAACAGTCTCCCACTTGCACTAGAGTCAATAATCTAGTTTACATTTTCTCGATCCAACACTCATGGTGTCTAACACTCTTGGAGTCTCAGTGCTGATCATGTTTGCTCGTGGAAGAGGTTCTGTCCGTGCTCTGTACTATACAGTTCTTTATGTTCTTTGCAAAACGTCAATGTCACCTAATTTGACATTACTTTATCATCTCATGATAAACCTATTATCATCACATGATAATTCACATCATCACATGATGAATATAATATATTTGGTTAGAGAGTGAGATTTTTGTTTCCCTTTTATGCCTACATGACGTATGATCAGTGAAAAGGAACTTTCACATAGCATGTGCACCCGAAACTCACTCAATCTTTGAAACAAAATTTCTCAAACCATAATATTATATCTTTTAATCCTTGAATTAATCATATACTCCTATATGTTGTAGACTCACAAATCGACAGTGCTATAAAGTCACTTCGATATTTTCGATCATCCTTTCGCTGCGCTTCCGCTATCATGAGATCCCCAATCTAGTTTGGTTTTATGACTTCAACCAACTCTACCAATCTCTAGATTCTATTATCTCAACTGCATGAAAATGACTCCTCATTTAACATGTTCTTCTAACCAAGAACTTGGGTCACATATCGTCAAATACAAACACATGGTTCTTATATGTTTAGTCCTATGAATGATTCATAGCGAATTCTAACATATCCTCCAACCATCATTTTGTACTGAGTTATCAACTCAATGTTTTACCTAATTCTCACAAGCAAATGAACCTTTCTTCACTTGTTCCATTTTGAACTCCTTCAAAATTTTACTTAGGTCAAACATCCTGACATAATGTTTATCAAACATATCTATCCACCATAGATACATCTATCTCCATAGACGTTTAATTTCTAACTTCACAAGTTATACGTTGGTTCCTGACTTATTTACAACATTTATGAAATCTCCATTTCACTCAAACAAGATGTTGTAAACTCCCACTCAAATATACACCATACACATATTAAATTGTGAAACCACTTTGGCTCCCACTCAGAAATATGTTATCTCTATATTTGACCATGATTAACTAGCTCCCACTCAAACATATGTCACCACATATTTTGATCATGGAAAATAGTTTCTGCTCTAACTTATTATATGTCGCCACATATCTTAATTAGATCACACTCGTGTATTTTCTCGATATTTTGGACACCTCCAAAATTCTCAATTAACTATTAATATTGAGAACTATTTATACGAAACGCTAGTACTCTACTAGCTTTAAGTTTTATTTATTCTCTACAAAATACCTTTTGAGGAATAAATATGTGAAACATCACTTTCACAAAATCAAGCAACAATTACTTTGTGATTTAAACTTAACACAGGATGACTCTTAGTCATTTTCTTATTAAGGCTTCTATTTCTTCTTTGTAGTTTCGTAGGTATGTCTTGTTTCTGAAACATGACAAGTAAATCATGAATTTTATTTTGTAACCTGACAAAACTTTATATTCTTGAATCCTACTTTTCTTTAGACAAGCTAAACCAAATTCAATGATCACCATCATTAATTCCTTTATGTGTCAAGTTTTAACCAACATAGCACTTTACATATGTGCCACTTGATACATAAACAAGCAAGGTTTTAGCTTTTCAATTTATTCCATCAATTCTTTTATCAATGAAACCTTTTCACGATAAATCCACTAAAACATTTAACACAATCAACAATTGATTTGTCCCTTTTAGTCTCTCATTGTGGAATCACATTCATAGTCATACTTATGAATATACTACAACATTATTTGCAATAGTCTCTAATTATCTCATAATTAATGAAACCACCTTTTCTCATAAATCATATGAAAAATGTTTATGCGAATCATTAAATAGGTCCTTATTTCTAAACAGAGTGTTTATCAAATAAATCCAAATGCTATTATTAAACCCCGAAGTAAAACCCTTCTTTGAGACCACACAATATCAAATAGTGTGTGATTACAATATCTTAGGACACATCAAAACGCCTTTGAAATATTCTAAACATTGTAATTTGTGATAACACTTGTCACAAGTCCACATACTAACATATAACTCAAATATTTTGTCTCTTTTGATCAAATCATAAAGACTCAATTTTCTTGTTAACTTAATATCCTAAACTCCAGAAATTTATTTGATCTCATCAAATATCATAACTCGAATAAGTACACCTATTTAATCATTTATGATGGAGTACACAAAAATAATGACATCTAACATTTGCTGAAAATACAACCAACACTTCTGTTTATTTTTGGCAACTCATGGCACTCTTCCAAAGGGTGGCATTTTAGTCATACTCCTTACAATAAGGTGCATTGATAAAACATCAAAATGTTTATTCAATATTTAGCACGACTAAAACAATTGTCATTATTAAGTTTTGGATATTTTAGTATGTCACATATTTTATAAATGTTCAACCAATTTATCATCTAGATTATAATAAGAATAACACACTTATAATCGAAAACTTGTGATTTCCAAAAAGGATCACTCATGAAAATAGAACAACCATTGTCTTTAACATGAATAACCGTCTCACATAAGCAAGACACACTAATTAAAATCACACTTAATTCGATTACAAAACTTATTCAAATCCTCTAATCCAAATGATAAATGTAGAGACAGATCGTTGCCAGCATCAACTCCTTGATTGCCACCATTCCGCAACGTCTTCCCATATCCTTTATGCAAATCTCAAGCAGCAGGTTCTGTTTTCATAAAACAGAATGAGTATCAAATACTTATCGGAACCGCCACAATTGCAATTTGGACTTAAACACTTATAACTTGTATATCACTATATACTTTCTGCATTGTCAACTTCTCTTGCTATGGGTTCCACTTTGACATGACGCAGCCGAGACACAAATTCATAGAAAGTGATCAAATCCCTTCCCATGACATAGTCTCCGACATAATTCTTGAAGCTGGGGAGAAGCTAGCGTATCACCCCATCTATCGCGAAATTGTCATTCTTCCCGTGGTTCCAAACAAGCACTAGACGATGATGTATCTCATGCATTATCCTCATGTGTTGTTCCAAGCAAGTGTTCTCTTTCATCTTGAGTAAAAGAAAACCGTTCGGACATTTGAACCTTACAATTCTGACTTGTGCTAAAAAACTATTTTTCAGCTCATCAATAATCTCCATTGCAATCAAGTTCTTGAATTGTCTTCTTAGGTCAGAATTCATGAAGGTGCACATCATCCACTTGACTTTCAAGTAGGTGGTTCAAAACCACTCCATGTACTCCTCATCGCTTGCAGAAAAATTTGGGTTTATCTCCTATTGGTTCTTCTAGCACGTAGAGCTGAGCATGGGTGTTTAGGACTTCTTTCAAATATAGGTACCACTTAACAAAATGACCCATCGAGACGCAGTATTCAGCAACGAACAGACTACCGTAGTCGACCATGATCTACAAGGATTTTTTTTTGCAAAGACATCTGGACTTTTGTTTATGATAATTTTAGTTCATCTTAATGAACTCCCACTAAACTCAACATCTCTCTGGTTGTTTAGTGACACACGATCCAAATCCACTACACCACAACCGATCATCACATGAGATGATGTAGCTTCAATGGTGAACATCACCATGTTGATCATATCATCCATATGACTCGTGTTTAACCTTTCGGTTCTTGTGTTCCGAGGCCATGTCTGTACATGCTAGGCTCGTCAAGGAAACCGTAGTATTTCCGCGTGTGTAAATCTGGCTTACACCCGTTGTATGTGAACGTAGAATCTATCACACCCGATCATCACGTGGTGTCTCAAAACGACGAACTTTCGCAACGGTGCATACTAGGGGAGAACACATCTTGATATTAACGGGAGAGATCACCTTATCATGCTACCGTCACGATCAAATCTAAGCATAACAATAAGGTGCATAAAAGGATTAACATCACATGCAATTCATAATTGTGATATGATATGGCCTTTCTTCTTGTGCTTTTGATCTCCATCTCCAAAGCACCGGCATGATCTCCATCATCGTGGCGCCATCACCATGGTTGTCCACCAACTATTGCAACTACAACTAATGCTACTCTTAGCAATAAAGTAAAGCAATTACATGGTGATTCAATGACACGCAGGTCACATAAAATAAAAGACAACCATATGGCTCCTGCCGGTTGCCGTACTCGACGACATGCAAGTCGCGAAAGATTACAAACATGATCATTGCATACATTATCACAAATCACATATTGGCCATACCACATCACATGACCCCCTCTGCAAAAACAAGTTAGACGTCCTCTACTTTGTTTATGCAATTTTTACGTGGCTTGGGTCAACGAGATAGAACCGTTCTAATCTACGCAAAACCACAATGGTGATATAGTAGTTGCTTATTTACTCATCCTTTTGAAAGGCCTTCCATTGAAAATTGCATCTTCACTAAAGCAAGAGAAACAGACACCCGCCAGCCACTTATGCAAAACAAGTTGCATGTCAATCGTGGAACCGGTCTCTCGTGCGTGGACGAGTAAAGTTGGTCCGGGCCGCTTCAATCTCACAGTACCGCAAAGACGCAAAGTGCACGCTAGAAGGTAGCAACATAAAATATCAACGCCCACAACACTTGTGTTCTAATCGCACCAACATCTACGAATAGATCTAGGCTCTGATACCACTGAAGGGGTCGCAGCATAGAAAACAAAAATTTTCCTACGCAACAGACGGAATAAACCCCAAGGATCTAGATCTACTAGATGGAGGTAGCGAAGATGAGATCCAATCTCTTACCCTTGAAGATCAACAAACGCGTTTTGTCGGTGCAGGGGTTGGCTAGTCGATCCCCGCAACTAGACTCATCTAGTCGCGAGGAGATGTATTTCCTCGAAGTCCAATCCGATGAAGTGCCACAAGGGGTAGCACCTCCGCGGTATCCACACGTACGGCTCGATGTAGATCTCCGCCTTCTTGATCCCGCAAGCAAGGTGGAGATGGCTAGATGGATCTCGGCACCACGACGGTTGTGGTGGCGTTGATGATGAGATCTCCACGAGCAGGCTTCGCCAAGCCAAGCAAGAGGAGAGGGAGAGGAGGAGGTGCAGCAGCAGCCCTACACTAGGGGTGGTGCGGCAGGCCATGGGTGGAGGTGGCGGCAGCCCTCCGGGGAGAGGTGGCGCCGGATGGAGGTGAAGGGGCGGCGGCTAGGGCAAGGGAGGGTGCGGCTAGGGCAGCCTTGGGCTGGGGCACACCCTCCCCTCCCCTCCCCTCCTTTTATAT